>OZ012684.1:85699692-85767192 GCA_963942565.1 Maea johnstoni | reverse complement strand
TCAAAGAACCTGCTTGTAGTTGATATTCTGAAAGGGACAAGTGTCATTTCTCAGTCAGGTGGATGCAAAAAAATGGGTTTCTGTTTTAGCACTAGAAGGGAGCCAGACTCTTACTGTTCTTGGTCTTACTGTTAAACCCCTGGGAACTTTCATATCTCTTCATTTTTGGTTCAAGCTTTTGATAAATGGTTCATATTCACAGCGTGCTAGTGGCCTAACAGCATAGAAGATATGGTGGAAAAAACAGGCGACTTTTAAAAAGTTTTGAAGAAAGTCTCACCCTTTCCTGAAAGAATGGACACATCTTTTAAATGTCTCATTTTCAAGGACCTGGTGTGGTCCAACCTTTAACCACCCGATTGATTCCATATGAGTGACAGGACGCTATGTGATTTGTATCATAATCTCTAACCAGTTCACATCTGAATCATACACATGATCTGACAATTGACTGAAAGTTGTTGTTCCCTTTAATTTTAACAGTTAATGGCTCTTCAGTTGGTTTTCAAATAAATGCTCTAACGTGATGAGCTCTGTTCTAAGGTGCTAAACCAGTGTTAACTCCATACGCACATGGGTTAACCCTTCCAATGCTAAGGCTACTTTGGTCAGAAGTACACGGAGGCAAAGATTTTTTTAAACCATCTAAACCCTATTGTCGGTATTCATTAGATAGCTTTTGCTGAGTACCCTCAGATGAGTACCCATATGCCAGGGTTTCAGTAATATGTCAGGTTTTTTGCGTTATTTTGCCACCAGCAGCATAAGGGTTAACAAACCCTTTGTCAACTATATGGATTATAACAACCTATTCATTCCATTAGATCAATTGTGTGTTTTCTTAACAAATATAGATGATGATGAATAATTCAATCAGAATGTTACAAAAGCAAATCGTTTTCATGGTTCACCATTAGTTGTAAGATATCTACAAATGCAGCAGATCATTGCGGCGCTGTGAACATGAATCTGCAGTGCCTGTGATGGTGATTGATCTATGGTCCCCCTGAAGCATCAAAAGATCCATACAGACTTTGTGGATGGGAGGGATCAAGAGAGGGGTCCTCTGAGCTGGCAGATTACCTATAGATCCACCTAAAGCTGGGGGTATGAACTATGAGAACACAGTGCCTATGTTCTGACATGTGCGCAGCAGTGGCTGGATGGTGGCCAAGCAGCAGCATCGGAATGATGATGATGATGATGATCATCATCATCATCATCATCATGACAAATATCTTAGGTTGGTGTATTAAATCAGTGGGGTGATGATGATGAAGATGATGATGATGATGATGATGATGATGATGATGATGACAAATATCTTAGGTTGGTGTATTTCGGCTGGATGATGATGATGACAAATATTTTAGGTTCACAACTTGGTGTATTTCAGTGGGCTGGGTTGTTGTTGATGATGATAGTGATGATGATGATGATGATGATGATGATGATGAATATCTTAGGTGGGTGTATTTCAGTGGGATGATGATGATGATGATGACGAATATCTTAGGTTGGTATATTTTATTGGGATAATATCTATGATTGGTATATGTTAATGGGATAATGCTGATGACAAACTTAATAAGTTGGTGTATGATATTGGGATGTTAAGAATGAAGATGATAATGATGATGATGAACATCTTAGGGGATTGAAGTTGTTAAGGTTCCCCACAGCAGGTAGTTTATGTATGTGTGACCAGCTGTTTGGTCAGCTCACCAGTGCGGCGCCTCAGATGTTCTCAGTGGAGCTGGCTGGGAGCCGATCATCACTTGGCTATAATCCTGTAGCTAGTACATATATCACATATTCTCCCGTATTCTCACTGCCATCATACTCTCTTCCAGCAGCCCCAGCAGAAGCAGCAGCAGCAGCAGCAGTGGCAGGAATATTATCATCATCGGAGGAGGTGCCGGACCGTGGAAACCAATGGAGGCGGATAGCAACTAAGTGCTGATTAACGTGACATCCCCGACACCAATTTAGCTGGCTCTGTCAAGGGATTATGCTCTGTTTGAGTGGCTTTATCCGATCAGGGGCCTATGGGAAGGATAAATAGCCCTCCCCCATCATAGCGGTACCAAGGCAGCCGCAGCAGCAGCAGCAGCAGCAGCTAGTCTGGTGGAGAAGGTCCTGCAGCAGCAGACTACTACCTACCAGTCAGGCAGGCTGTGGTGATATTGCACTGAAACCATATCTCACACTGGAGGAACAACTAAAGGGGAAATACCACTGCCGTGCTATACCAGGGATATGTGCTATTGGAAATATACCACATATCTGGATATCCCTACTTACCATCTCACAGGACAGAGGAATTACTATTGGGGTGCCATAAAAGGGATGTATGGAATATATTGAAAAATACCACATTCCTGGACATCCCTACTCACCAGCTCACACTAGAAGGGAGGATTTATTAGAGGTTGTGCTATTGAAAAACACCACATTGCTGGAAATCTCTACTTACCATTAAGGACTATCTCAATGCGATGCAAGTAGAAATTCTTGAGCCATCAATAGGAGTTACTACATGAATTATATCACAGTTTTCAATTTAACTGTTTTCAACATGTCACAAACTCTATGCTAGAGTTGTAGAATACAAGATGTTACCTATTTCAAGAAAAGAAAAGTCTTGATGCAGTAACTATCCCATTAACACTGCAATCTATAGGACAACCCTAGCCTACATGGGATCAGGACTGCACTGTTAATTGCGTACCTACACCTTCCTCTTTTCATAAAGGGAGATCGTTTAGCTTAGGTTACAACAACTCTGCAGATGAATAGCAATAAATCTCTTTTTACCAAAAAGGGGAAGCACCAAATAGAACAAGCAAGGATATCGATGGCAATAGTTAACTTTTAACAACCGAATAGGCAAATTAATTCCTTTTGCCACAATTGGAAGAATGGTGTTTATTTAGAATAAGCTTGGAATGCAACTCTAAAGAGTGAGAAGAAGTAAGGATTTCGATGGCAATATTCCACTCATAACAATCATATAGGCAAATTAATTCCTATTACCACAATTGAAAGAATGGTATTTCATTAGGATGAGTTAGGAATACAACTACTGTGAAAATTGATAACAATAAAAACCTTTTGCTGTATACATCCGGAAAGAAGTGTAATGGTCTATTGAGAAACGAATATCTGGCATGACTGCACGATTGCTGGCACCAGAACGCTGCATGGGCTGCTCATTCATAAGGGAGAGGTGAGGTACGCTGTATAAGCTTAAGACAAGAATCTATAATGCAGCAGCTAGCTCTGATTATCAGGCCTCAAATTACATTAAGCAGTGGCAGCAGCCGCAGCAGGCACTATTGTGGAGGAGTGGGGAGCTATAGATCATACTAGAGGCAGAGGCAATCTCGGAAAGAGGCGATGTTTTCCAGCACTTACATTCACAGACACTCTACAACAATACCATTGTCTTCATACAGGATGCCCTTCAGGTAAACTCGCTGGATTAAATGTGCCGTATCTCCATATCACAATCATCATGACAGGAGTACTTGGTGTGCGGCTTGGCGTCAGAAATTTTGCCATATTTGTTTTTCTCATCTACCTGGGAGCCCTGCTATTGTTTCAGAGCAGACTCAGCTTTAGCAATGAGGGCTCGTCACAAGGTGGGGCGGATACCAACAATAATAACCCAAGGAACAAACCAGGCTTGGAGGGGGTTGAGAACTTGGATCAGTCCCTCAAGAACTCGGGGAAACTTAATGGGGGTAGTACACTAAAAACTACAGTGAAAAGACTGATTGGAAGTCGAGAAATGGCTGGCTGTTCGAAACTTAACACATCAGGAGAGTTTCTAAAGATTGACGACCAAGTGTTTGTGTATTCTGCGTACTACGACACAAGAAGTGACCATTACATATCAATAGGTAGAGTGCGCATGATGGCTGTTTTGCACCAAAGGAAAACCAACCAAGGACCGGCAATTCCCATGCCAGACCTCTTTTGCCACTTCCGCACACAAAGCGGGAATGTTTTTGTGATGAATGTAGATAGGTATGAAATGTGTGAGAACCACAAGAAGAAATGGGGTGGTTTTATCTTGACCTGTTTGGTGCCACAACAGGTGCCCTCTCCACCCTGTGAGGTGTTCGTGACGACCTCTGAAACCCCCTCCCCCAAGACAACTAATGGCACAACAATACAAATAAGGCACCCTCCTTCGCCACAGAGGACGAAACATAAGTTTGGTGTCTGCATTTCTCCACTTTTTGCAAGTATTGATCCAAAAATGATGATTGAATTCATCGAGATGTCAAAAATTCTCGGAGCGGATCATTTTACTTTTTATGATTTCCGGATGAGCCCCGAGGTGTCTCAAGTCCTGGATTATTATAAAGACATTGTTACGATAATACCATGGAGACTGCCTTATTACCTTGATAAATATGTATGGTATCATGGACAGATAATTGCTATAAATGATTGTCTCTATCACAATGTGGGGCGCTCAGAACATTTAGTCATCAATGATATAGATGAATTCATCATTCCCTACCTCCATTCCAATTGGACTCTCATGGCAGATCATATTGAGAAAAACTTATTAAAAACGAAAGAAAAGTTAGCTGGCTTTTGCTTTCAGAGTATCTTCCTTGAGGATCCTCGGAAGGTGTACTTTGAAGAGAAGTACCCGCCACCCCGGACTCCCCTGCGTACTATGGAGCATACCATACGCAGTAAACGCATCAGTAAGGTGCGCACCAAGTGCATGGTACGTCCTGAGTTAGTGTACGAGCTGGGAATTCATCACATCAGCCGACCTTTTATGCCTTATGTAGGAGCTGGCGTGTGGCCCTCTATGGGACTCCTCTACCATTACCGCCCCTGCTTGGCGAACTATGGGATGAAGTGTGGGGAGTACATGGTGGACGACACGCTAGCTGTCAACTATGGGAAGGAACTCATACAGAGGTACCGTTCTGTTGAACAGTCTATAGAACTCACAAGGGTAACCTCCAGCCCGGAGACAAGTTCAAGCAAGCCGCAGTCGTGGTTAATATGGTTTTTCAATGCACTTTTACCCTGGAGATAAAACAAGAATGGTGTGCTCCATGTTTCAATGATATCATGTATTAGGTATATCATTGGTTTATGGTCAAGATTTTATATTTCATTCACTTCAAAAGTATTTTGCAAGAATTACAACATGTTTTTTAGGTTACACTGAAAGATATGTGTATGTTCAGGTTCTAAAATTTCATTTTTAATTCACCTCAAGAAACTTCTTTTAGTCGTCATCATTGACATTTCAGATATTCTGTACCTAAGTAGAGGTTTTAAGATGCTCACTGAAAAGTGAACAAAATGTTTGATTTGCACTGTTTATTCAGATAGTGCCAGTTAACTTGAAGCACACCTTTATTTTTGGCATAGCACATGTGTAGACCGCCACGAGACACATGTGTATGAGTTGCCCTGGCAGCAGCCAGAATAGTAGCCACCATATGATCATGCTGGCAGCC
This sequence comes from Maea johnstoni, assembly GCA_963942565.1. NCBI lineage: Eukaryota > Metazoa > Annelida > Polychaeta > Spionida > Magelonidae > Maea > Maea johnstoni. The sequence goes on along the minus strand of OZ012684.1, from coordinate 85,761,691 downwards.
AGTGGTCAGTCAGCTGTCAGACAGTGGTCAGCAGAGCTCTGTTTGGTCAAGCTGAAGATTTCACTACACACCGTCCTCCCATCTTTCTCCCTCTTGCTCTTGCTATTGATACTGCAGGCAGTATTGGCTGGAGCTACGCAGAAAGCAATGTTGATAAAATGATGACCATGCAGTGAAAAACCTGTGGGAATCATCTGCTTTAAGGACCGACTGCTGTGGCGCTTGTGGCAGAATAGTATAAGCTTTTAAACCCATGGAGAATGCCTAACACTGTCATGCCCTCAAGTCATAGGGTTTAATGAACCTTATAAATAACCTTCTTCTGGCTGCTGTAGGACTTAGGGCTGAGTTGTTATTAGTATTTAAAGGTAATGGACACATCTAATCCATCATATCTAAGGATTCCGTTGAAAAGAGTCACCTGGATCTATGGACTATGGACGATCTAATATATACCATAGTAGGAATAAAAAAAGGATTTTTAGGAGTCCTGATTAATATTTTTCTTTTAAATATATTCCAATGGTGCTTTTAACAGATAATTACTATAAACATATCCATTCCCTTAAAGATTTTACACGCATGAATGACTGATATATGAGATATATTCCAAATGATGCTTTTATCAGATTAATACTATTGAAATTTCCATTCCCTTGAAGGTGTTACATGCATGAATGACTTAAGTCTTTTGCATCCGGCATTCACACATGGTCAAACAACTTCAAATATTAATCATTTAATTGGTAAATTGGAGCTTTTATACTGTACACCATCCAGTAAAATATTTCTCAAATTATGCTAATCCTGAGGTAGTTCTGTGTGTGAGACCATGTAAAAAACTATATGCACCAGATGCAAAAGGGTTAATTAATGCTTGCAATTTATTATCACAGCCTAACATAATCACAATAAGATACCCCTTTATTCTTTGATAGCCCTTACCTCACCATATCTCATAAAATAAATAACAACATTCTAACTAAGTCTTACCAATTTAATACTCCTTGCAATTTACAAGAAATTGTAAGAAAATGTTCACATGTCTATCATAATAGTGTAATATATGTTTTGTAATCATTTGATATCATCATAATGGAGGGGTGCAATGAGGATTGACCCATAGTAAAAGTGGGAGTTCCTTAATAGCATACGAGGAATGAAATCAGGATCTTAGCCAGGATATCCAAACTGGCTGCCCAAAATTAGCAATATTATTGTAAAATATTTGGATGTCTTATTTTTCAAGGGAAACGTCATGGGAATAATGTTGGGGTGAGAAAAATTCAATTACATTCTTAAAATTAAAATTTTCAGAAATTTCAGAAATTTTTTGGTCATCTGAGGGGTGATTTTTGTGGCCTTGGGTGTTCAAATGATACCCAGACGCCCTTATTGCTAAGACTTAGACTATGGCTGACATTCTCCTCTGATCCCATTTTGATAAGGCTGTATCATTTAGCCATTGTGGAGGTGCTCTAACAGTAATTGTTTTACTTTTCATGTGATACTATATTCTTGATGTAAAATGTGCTATGAGAATAAACCAGTGCTAATTCCTATGTGATACAATTCTGATTGATCCAGAGTAAATGATAAAAAGTATGATATGATCGAGTTTTTTTCAGTATGTTTCAGTATGTATGTGATACCATTATGACAGGAATGTTTGGGTTGCACTTAGAGTTAACTAATTGCCAGACTAAGTGGGTTTTCCCTGCACTGTGATGTTGATATACAATTGATTTATATGAACCAATGGGATCTACAAATTGGTTTAGAGAGAGAGAGTGCCATTGTGGACACTATGCCAATACCCTTTATACACCTGAAGAGTGTGGGATTGCGGGACATTTCACCTTTTGGTGTTGTATCACAATAAAAGTGTTAGGAAGAGAATCCACGTATAATAATTTCCACAAATATAATGAAATGTTCTTGCTTATTTTAAGGTTGATGACTGTCTCATACTCATTGTATATTATTTCATAAAAAAACTCAAAATCCCCAGTGTAAATATGCCTCTGCATCAAAGAAATTAATCATGCCATTTTTTGTGGGGTGTATGTATATGTATAATTCATGGCGGTGTGTACAAAAGTTAACCCTTATGCTGCTAGTGGCTTATTTGGACACTTCAAAATGATGGGGAAAAACCTTATAAGGACTGAGACCCTGGCACATGGGTACTCATATGAGTACTCAGCGAGAGCTATCCAATGAATACAAAGATAGCATGGTTTTGATGCTATTCAAAAATCTTATCGTCCTTGTGCTTTGGGTGAAAGTAGCCTCAGCATTTGAAGGGTTAAGTATTGTCTGACCAAGATCCTATGCAGGTCTTTTCCTGCCAATGATTTTAGTGCAATATTGATTGTCAGAGCGCCTTGATGGTCGGGTGCTCATGTATTCGTAAACCCTCACCAAATATAGCTGAGACTTCCCAGGTAATGCTGGTGTTATTCTATTATCATAATCACAGAAATTCCAGGGTATTTATGCTCTATTTGATAAGGGAATGCTTTGAAAAGTAAATGAATATTGGGGAAATCAATGAAATACTCATACTCATTCTCATAATGTACAGGTCAACTGATATATAAGTCGTACATATTTCCTTTATATGATTAGATTAAAGGAAATATCAAATAGCTCTTTTCGAGCTTTCTTTCAATTTTGTTTATTTCACCTCCTTTTTTTCAAGTATTATAGATTACCAAGCACCGAAGTTGTAAGGAATTAAGAATGTGTGATTCTAGTAATGGAAATCATCAAAATACTGCCAAAGTACCACATGGGTAATACACATAATCAAATGTTTTGTTTGCTTTCTAATGATATATTATGTGAAATATTGCAAAAAACATCATTATCTGGAATAAGCTTAAAATATTTGTTCGCGTTCATGACCCTTTTCAAAGTACTCACAACATTTTTGCTGGTTGATATGATTATGAATGGGATAATTATGACTGAAAAGTAACCAGTTTGACAAATCAAGGTGAACATTAACACATTCATGCCTAAAGCTCTCCTTGCCAGCTGTTGTTTGGACATACGATACTTTTGAATATATAAATTTGAACTTAAGCAGATGTTTATGGGTTTATGAGTGAACTACCTATCTTCAACCATACACATGATTTACTTTTTGACTACAAAAGATATAATAGGAACTAATGGTTTATATGGTTGTTATGATTTCTCACCCATAAACACACCTTAAGTGGCACCTGCACACAACATTCTAAAAAAAGTAAAATTGTCTGATAAATTGATACAACTTTGGTAACAAACACTTATATTCAAATACTACACAGAGCAGTGCATATTTGTCTGATAATTTTCTACTGTGGAGATCAATGAATAAAATGACATTTTACTCTAAATTGAACAAGGTGTTATGTTATTTGAAACTTATTTTTGGGTAATTTGCTTTTATGTCATCATGATAATCATCATCATAATCATCATCCCCATCCCCATCATCATTGTCATTGTCAGTCGTCAACTTCATGATATGCACCTACGACTATTCTCAAGAAATGATTTTATGTATACCTAAAAGAGGTCACTACTGTATGTTCCAAATGGACAGTCTTTTGTGCTGACTGCAAAGTAACTCTCCTATTTGCCAAAAGATGGCACCACCACTAGGCTTGCTGAAGTGATATTCTCAGTCTGGGCACAATAAAGTTTTGATTTCTACCTTGGTTAAGCTCAACAATACTCCTAACATTTTCCAAGAGATGCTTTAATTTGATGTATAATCCATGATAAACAGTTAAACAATGTCTTTTTTTTGGAAGAAAGATAATTTTGAAAAGCATCTGTGTTTTCGAAAAAAAATGTCTGAATAAACTGTATTTGGTGAAATCTGTCTTTTCTTTAAGATTTTGTTTGAAGGACAATATGGTAAACATCTAGTTAACCAAAGCTATTCATTTTGTATTATGCAGAGCCACTCCTGAGGTAATTACCAGACCACACAGCTCTTAAATACACCAAAACCAATTTAATGTCCAGACCATTTGGAGTAATTCTAAACTCTACCCAAGGTCTTCATTGGTCTTGCTACAAGTCTGTGTTACCCTGCTCTTTCCTTAGTATCACTGATCTACCCTGAGTTGATTTCAGTCCAGGTTTAGTACTATACTAATCCTCAAGGGGGACCAAGTTGAGCTGTGTTTGAAATTTCAAACTGCAACCAATAAAAACTGAGAGAGAGAGAGAGAGAGAGAGAGAGAGAGAGAGAGAGAGAGAGAGAGAGAGAGAGAGAGAGAGAGAGAGAGAGAGAGAGAGAGAGAGAATTTAGGAGAGAGAGAGAATTTAGGAGAGAGAGAAAGAGAGAGAGAGAAAGAGAGTCATATAGTGGTTGTGGCGTAATACACCTAGCTCAGCCTGAGAACCAGGCTAGGTCTCTATGTGCCCCAGGGCAGATTTACATTCAGCCACTGAGGTTATAGTGGATTTCAGGCTCTCTGTATACCAGAAGCATTGTGTGAAGTGATGCGTCAATAGGCACGGCTAATTTGCCACTCAATGAAATACCACTAGAGAGAGCTATTCAGATTCATTTATTTTTTCCCTCATGGCCATATTTAGAAAAGGGTCCATGGCCCCTCTGCCCATTTAGTCATTTAAGAGGTTTTATGGCCCTTTCGCCTACTGAGCAATATATAAAAGGTTTTATGACTTCTTTACCTTTTAAGACATGTAAAAGGTTTAAGGGCTCTTCTGCCTGTTTAGTTGTTCACAGGGGAGTTGAATTACCAGCATCATTCCTGGTTAAACCACATGGTTTAAGGGCAACCTTCTATAACTATTATCCTTTCTAGCAATTTGTCTCATAGGAGGTATGTGCTTTAAAATACTACATGTAATATAAAGGAATGTTATTCAACATTTTTTCTTATACAAATCATTTTTTATAGAATAATGGATTGTGACTGCACATAGAACTTATTCTTGCTTAAATCAGTTTAAAAAAAACAGGCCCGACAATATCATGTTTTTTTGATCGTTGCTTTTTTGACTCAGATATGTTAAGAAAAATGTTCATCAGAAGTCACCCTTCCTTACTCTCCTTCAGATATGTTACTTTTAAAGGTATCGATGGTTGCGGATTACAATTGTGAGAGTAGCTCTAACCATGAATGGGTTAACCCAATGTCTGGTGTTGCACGCTAGTACAATTTAGAGCAACAGCAAAAATTAGAAAAAATATTTAAAGAATGTTACAGATTATTTTATATTCCTATTTTGAAGTTGAAATATTTTCAATTATGACAAATTGAAATATTTTCAAAATAAAGCTTTAATGGTTAGGTAGTTTTAAACCTGTGACTGAAACTGAACAGGTTTGCATTGCATTATCTCACCCATGGGTTTAAACGTGTTTTCACATGAAGATACAATAAAATACAACTTATTCCCATAAAGGGTCACACTGATCAACACATTCATATATGTAGTGCCCCAAAACAGCAAGACTATTTTGGTGATTTTTTCAAACAATTACATCTTTCAGAAACTATTAGAAGAAAAAACATTTATTCTGAAACCCGCTTATAATGTACCTCCAGACCATCAGCGGCCAGATTGCAATTTTACTAAGAACGTTTAAGAATGAGTGGGTAATAGTAAGTGGTCATTTGCAGCTCTGTGTTTATGGCCGTGGCCTGGAACTACAGGATCAATGGGAGCCATGTTCTGCCTCAAGCTGTATGATTGGAGGCAGACAAAACACTGCACGCCTATATGAGCATTAAACAAGGGCCAGCAGTCGGGTCCCTGACATGAGTAATAACCCACGGGTTAAGGGTGCGGACAAGAAAGAATCAATAGATAAATTGTTTAGCATTAGGCACATGAGAAAGGAACTGAGGGTTAAAGGGTGTTGAGGCACCCTGATTGGCTGCCGACACAAGAGACTACTACTTAGATATGTAATTATGTATGCTGCAGGGGTATCGGCTGGCTACCTGTATGTCAGGTGCCGCTGTCTACCCAGGTGCTAGGTGCTGGGGTGGCCTACCTCATAGTGACATCAACACCCTTAGCACTATGTGCTACATAAGGGCTCACCTACTGACAACATGCAACCTCAGAACTGTAGGGTACTGAAACAGATAATATACAGACAAGTCCCTCAGAACTGTGGGATACTAAGAGAGCTCATCTACTGATGACACACTCAGAGCTGTGAGATACTGAGAGAGCTCACCTGTGAGATACTGAAACAGCCAATCTACAGACAACTCCCTTAGAACTGTGGGATACTCATACAACTAATCTGCAGACAACACCTTCAGAACTGTGAGATACTGAAACTGATTATCTGCAGACAACACCTTCAGAACTGTGAGATACTGAAACTGATTATCTGCAGACAACACACGCAGAACTGTGAGATACTGAAACTGATTATCTGCAGACAACACACGCAGAACTGTGAGATACTGAAAGTATTCACCTACTGAAACCACCCTCAGAACTGTGAGATACTGAAAGTATTCACCTACTGAAACCACCCTCAGAAATGTGAGATACTGAAATGAATCATCTTCTGACAACACCCCCAGAACTGAGAGATACTGAAACAGATAATCCACAGACAATTTCCTCAGAACTGTGAGATACTGAAAGAGCTCATCTACTGGCATCACCCTCAGAACTGTGAGATACTGAAAGAGCTGGTTTACTAAGAACGCCCTCAGAGCTACAAGTTACTAAACAACTGATCCAGAGGATAATGCTATCAGGATTATCACTACACCTTTGTCTCCTAAGAGAAAGTTACGACTAATCAGGAATGGAATCTACTAAGTGCCTGCAACTCAGCTGTCAATTCTTTACTTCTGAATTGATAGGCGAAATATCATATGGATAAATGATATTGGGGGTGTAGGAAGATGTATAAGATTTAGCTATGATGAATAGGATACCTTGAGCTAGACTATCAATTACCCGCCTGAAGGACCATTGTGTATAGACTGTGTATTGTAACCCTCAAGGCTTCCATTTCTTGCACGGCACGATCCATGAATAATACTTCAACACTTTTAGGTCATAGGACTAACATGAAAATAAAATCATGTCTCATAGGAAGTTGGATTCATTCAATCAAAAACCTGGCATATGTTCAGAAGATTGAGAAAAGAACAAGTCAAAATACAATTCAGTGGATGTGTATTGTAGTGATTTGATATTATCATGGAACATGGATACAGGATGTAACAAATAGGGGCTTAATTGAAATAAATTGGGCTAGTTCCTACCCCCATCATTCCAATCTGCACATATTTATTGGCATACAATGTATTGATCATAAAATGCTAATCAATATTAATACTAAATATTTATGGATCAAATCTTGCTGATTCTCATATCTCAGAGGTTTGGGTGCACTTTAATCCCTCCAGCCATAAATACCTAACTATACAAAAGTCCACTCCTTCCCCGCTAATCCCTCTGTAGGTCACATATGTGATTGGGCCACACAAGAGGGAGCCTTTATAACAGTGGCACGAGAATACTTAACAGGGTTTGAATGTGACTGGGGACTTTCATAGTACAGGCAGGTGAATATTAAACAGGGGTAGACTTTAACTTTTTGAGTTAAGGACTATCTCAGGCTCCCTTATTTGAAACTATTCTGAAACCAAGAGATGATTCTTTGCCCATCATAGTATTTAGTTGTATTGTATTGGTTCAACATAATTTAGCTTTTAAGAACTATAGTACTTGGCTGGTTAACTGCTGGCAATATCCCCTTAAACTCCTTGATATTTGAATGCTATGGCATTGACCTGTCCATGATTTCTCACCATGATTTATTTGGATATTTTATCATAGTGAATGAGAACCTTATTGGCTTTGCAATGAATCTACATAAAAAGATGCCAGTCAAGGTGTGTGCAATAGTTGTGATGCTTTACTTCAGCCTCCAGATGTTTTTCTACCCAGTAATTGTGCAGGAACCAGAGAATAAAAACCAACCCCTAGGAAGTAACAATAACTTTGCGATCAGGGCGCAATGGGACAGAGCTGGATTAAAAACGGGAAGCGTGACATCTAAATCAACTCCCTGCGCTAACATTAAGCAATTAGGAGGACAATGGCAGCAGGTGGGAAAGGAGTTTTTCATTGTCTCGGCGTACCTTGATGATAGGGAAAGCCCGCCATACATCAGGATAATGTCTATAATCAGGTACGACAAGGGAAAAGACCTGTTCTGTAAGTTTACTGTTACACCCAGTGGTGCTCCTGTGTGGACCAAGATTGTCTACCATGAAATGTGTGAAAACCACCTCATGAATTATCTGGGCATAACTCTCTCCTGCCCCCTGCCAGCAAACATCACAGTTACACCATGTCAGGTAGAAATAACAGACAGTAGCCACATTAATGCATCAAACAATGAGAGTATCTACTTACCTTTACAGCATATGGGAGCTAAGCAGTTACCAAAGAAAAACATAGGTGTATGTGTACCACCACTATATGGTGATAATGTCCTGAAGTTGGTGGAGTTTATAGAAATGTCTCTTATTCTCGGTGCCGATCACATAGTGCTTTATAGGTATAATGTATCAGCTGATGTCAATAGACTCTTGGAGTACTATGCCAAAAGGGGCGTGGTCAGTATAGAGGAGTGGCCACTCCCCTGGCAACTCTACTCACTGACCATATGGAACTATGGACAAATCATTGCAGTGCAGGATTGCCTGTACAAATACATGAACACCTTCAACTACCTCATGTTCCAAGACATTGATGAAGTTCTCGTCCCGAGGCGATGGTCTGGGTGGGCTGCCATGATGAAGGCCTTGGACGACAATGATCGATACAGTGGTTTCTGCTTTAAGAGTGCTTTCTTTGATCAAGACTTTGTTAGTCAGGATATAGACAGTCACATCTATGTTCCCCGCTTATTGACCAATACCGTCAGGTCTGAAGTCAGTGAGAGGAGAAAGAAATGCATGGTAAAGCCTAGAGAAGTCCTAGAACAGGGAATTCACCATGTGAGCAGTACTTACAGGGCTGATGGTGTAGTTCCTGTTGTGGACCAAAAGGTGGCGCTCTTGCATCATTACTCTACATGCCATGGCATTGATTGTGCAGAGAAAAAGAAAGATAGAGGACTCTTAAGGCATACACGACATCTGAGAGCAAACATAGCCATTGCGTTGAAAGCAGCTCGCCTGTCTCATCAACATATCCAAAAGGCATTAAAGTTGCAAAGACTGAATGCTTGATTTACTGAAGGTCTACTTAACTATTCTATTTCTATTTATTACTGAGAAAAAAACCTGTAATAGAAGTAATTTAGTGTCATTGAAGAACACTGTGCCAATAGGTTTATCACCAAATAACCTATTGTCACAAAGCTATATTTTTGTTTATCATTTGTATATTTGTTCTGGTATTTAATATTTTATGCAAACTGCAAAGGGATATATATGATATGTACATTTATGATATATGTATTTGTGATGTATATTTTTCGATATGTAAATATGTTTATATATATATATATATATATATATATATATATATATATATATATATATATATATATATATATATATATATATATATATATAATATACATATATATATATATATATATATATATATATATGTATATATATATATATATATATATATATATATATAATATATATATATATGTATATATATATATATATATATATATGTATATATATATATATATATATATATATAATTATATATATATATATATATATATATATATATATATATATATATATATATATATATATATATATATATATATATATATATATATATATATATTTGCCTCATCATAGAAGCTTATAGTCATGAATAGCATCTCTAACATGTACTAAGTTATGGAGTGATTTACCAAAAACAAATTGAAAGTGATCTTTGTGAAAAAGTGACTTTATGAAGTGGTTCACTGTACGTCCGTTAAATACAAAACATAGCAACTATGCTTTGCTTTTGGGTTACATTTGCCTTTGTTTAAAATCTCTGTTGGTTTCAGCAGAAAACATGCCCCTTCTTTTAAAAATGATCTTTATCTTGAATGGACTGCCCCTAATTTGTCTTTTTGCCACAGTTACTCAGGTGTGTGTTAGTCCAGTGAGCATAGTTAAGACTTTATTAATGAGGTTTTGCATTGAGTGTGCCCTGAAAGGGGTTCCCTCCATTTAGATCACTTATCCCACTGGAATTGGCAATTACCTATTTAGCCAGTTTTACATTGAAATAGGCATGCACAGGAAAGACCCGTCTTTTGTAGTGGGGGTTTCTTTACCTGCTATATGGACAATTGCTTTTAGCCATTTCAACGCAAGGTGTCTGGGTGGTCTGCGCAGTCATGTTCTTAGCTTGTATACTGTGTCAGCATCGGTAGGAAATTCAAACCCTCAAATATCTTTTCTAAAATGCCAACTCTAAGTAATAATATATTATTTTCACCTTACATGTAATTCCCATGCTATTGCATAAGGATATTAAATGCCTGTTCTAAATGAGTAAATGCATGCATGCTGCTGTTATCTGAGTATGCTTTGGTCTTCCTTAAATATAGGTTACCCCAAAATTTTGCGATTGCCAATTTTGGGCACCCAGTTTCTATAGCCTGGATAAGACCCTTGATATAATACTAAGTTTCACATACAGCAACATTTTGAGAGTTGCTTAAAGCAACAACAATCACATCTATATTTCGATTAACTGATCTCAAGATACATTTTCTTATTTGTATATCAAGCACTGTTTCTGTCTTGCTTTTAAGAGGAGATACTCACACAGTTTGTAATCCTGTCTTAATTTCACCCTAAGTGCTTTAAGCTTATGCTGAAGCAATTCAAGTCTGGGCTGTTACCCGTAGAATATCAAAGATGGATTAGGATTTGAGTGAAGAATATATATTTAAACAAAGAAGACTTTGTTTTTCAGTCCAAAATAAAAGGTCTGATGTTTAATTGATAAGCAAGTTGTAGGTTTTCTCTTAAAGGGTTTTCATTCCAATTTACTCTCAGATTCCATAGTGTTGTTATTTATCATCAATGGTTTTAGATAAAATAGTATTGTTATAAAACATAAAATTGTTGTTTTGTCATTTGATATTCCTTGTAATTGCTTCTTGCCTAACCGTGATTATTCATTTAAATTAGGGATGTCTAATCTGACGATGATATAAAGAATTTCCTGATTAGATTTTAAAACCTTAAAAAGATATCAAATGAAGCATTAGATAAACCTCCTCCCAGTGTTAAAAGTGAATCCCAATATTTCCATAGTCACCTCTGTACCATTCAGACCTTCAGTATTGGATACTATGATCACATGTAGGTAAAGATATTGATGAATGGTTTCAGAGATATTTCAGTAGTTTTAAATTTTTAAAAATGAAGCGTTAAATAAACCTCCTCCCTATATTGAAAGTGAATCCCAATATTTCTATAGTCACCTCTGTACCATTCAGACCTTCAGTATTGGATGCTATGATCACATGTAGACATGTAAAGATATTGATGAATGGTTGAGGTATTTCAGTAGTCTTAGTACATTTTCAAACACAGATATTAACCCTCATACTGGTGGTGGCTAATTTCGCCAGTGCAAAATGATGCAAACAATTTAAAGCTGAATGATGACTGAAACCCTGGCATATGGGCCTCCCAACATGACAGGGTTTAGGTTTGTTTTCAAAGATATTTGCATCCTTGTGCTTTGGACGAAAGTAGCCTCTGCATTGAAAGGGTTAAAGGGTCTCATTCATCGCTTCACTGTTTTTCATTACAAAGAGACAGTTGACTCATAATTGCCACCTCAGCACACTCCATTGTTGTGTTATCTAAACAAGCCTTATAGTCTACTAGCCAAAAAGGTGAACCTTGCAATGTTGATTCCTGCATGGTTTTATGTTAGAAATGGAATATAGAGATCCTCAGGAGGCAGAAACTGCCGGATGCTAATCTCCAAGTGTTGGGCAATTTTTTTTATCACCCCTATAACCATATGGTATACTGAATCCCTCAGGTGGCCAAATTTGGTTAAAATATGGGGGTGGGGGTAAGACTTTTTATTATAACTTCAGTTATTTTGGGGCAATTTCAACAAATGAGGCATCTACATTTGCAACTTTTCATTCCGCAAATTTTAAGACCAGCCACCTTTTGATTGGTCAACTCTGAAAGGTCATTTAGGGTCAACAGAGGTCAAAAAGGTCACGAAGCTGAAAATTGGCTAACGCCATTTGCATTTCCAAAGAAAGCAAATTTTTTCCTAAAAAATAAGTTGATATTTTTTTCAGTAAAAATGCATTTCTTGGCAAAATGGACAGTAAAGAATTATATTTTAGGTTGAAAAAAACTAAAATTTCTATGGATAAAAAATTTGACGGCTTTGAAATATGACCATGTTGCTTGATATTGTGCTGATTTAAGGCTCAGAAAACATTGTTATAGATAGTTATTCTGTATTGTATCTGAAGTAATACAAAAATTTTATACATGCTGTATAAAAATGTGCAACATTTTGATCTGCTTATCGTTTATACCACACATTTACGACATTGTTACCTAAATACATTTTTACAGTGGTTGCCATGGCAACTGGCGGCCATATTGGAATTCGAAATAAGCACTACCAAAAGCTACATTTCTGCATATTCAAGCATACAGAATAGCTAGAAACAGGACCTTGGTGTCTACAAGTAGGTTTTCAGGAGTGCAGAACTTAGTTCTGAAATAGCTGTTATCATCAGATGGCATTTAAATTGGATTTCAGGATCGCAACCAAGCTGTTATATTTGAAATTAAGCTTATTACACAAAATTTGACCTCCAAAGGTATTGTTTATGAAACAAATGCATATGGAACACTTAAGGGATAAAGATGCTTTTAGTGAACTGGGCCTATGTTTCTTCGAATTGACACAGTATAACACAGACTTAGTAACCACAATAAGAACATTGTAACCTGAATACATTTTTACAGTGGTTGCCATGGCAACTAGTGGCCATATTGGAATTCAAAATGGCCACTACTGAAAGCTATATTTCTGCATATTTAAGCATCCAGATTAGCTAGAAACATGATTGCATACCCGTCAAGTCTCCTGTTTTTAACAGGAGTCTCCTGTTTTTTGGACTTCATTTTACCTGCCTCCTGTTTTTCTCCTGTTTTTTTCTTGTCTCCTGTTTTTCTCCTGTTTTTCTAGAAAACAAGTCTGAATCGACTATAATCTCCTGTTTTTCCTCAAGTTCAGCCCAGATCTACTTTAACTCCTACAGCTTAGCATGCAACTCAGCTCTTCTAGCCTGCCTAAACAATACTCAGTTGACCTAATTGAACCCAGCTTGCCCAAAAGTTGCAATTAGTCTAGATAACCATTACTATTTTAGCAGTAGATATGTTTTAATTGATATTAAGCTGAATTTTAAGAAGTAGAAAGAGGTGCATGCTGGTCTAGCATCATAACATTAAAAAAAAGGCTGATAAGGAAAATGCACCTCCACGTAAAAGAGCAAAATACATGTGCAAATTTAGTGATAAAATTGCACAAGAGTATCCAGATATCACAAGAAGTAAACTGGGAGATGTTCACGCCTTCTGCAAAGTGTGTAAAGTGGACATATCTATAGGAAATGGTGGGAAAAGTGATGTTGAGAGTTGAGAGTATTGGCACTACATTAGGTAGGAGCCACCTGGTGGGACGTTGGTAAATTATATATACAGGTGCGGCACCTGGTGGGAAGTTGGTAAACTATCGTATATGGTAGCGGCACTGCCGCGTGAGAAAATCTCCTGTTTTTATTTTGTCTGGGGTTGACAGGTATGTGATTGTGGTGTCTATAAGTAGGTTTTCAGGGGTGCAGAACCTGATTCCGCAATAAATGTTATCATCAGGGGGCATCTAAATGGGATTTCAAGGTGATAACCAAGCTGCTGTACTTAAGATTAAGCTTATTACACAAAAATATGACCTCCAGGAGCTATTGTTAATGAAACAAATGAATGCATATCATATTCCATTCAATAATATTAACAGTTATGTCAGCTGGCAGTGGAACAGCAAGAGTCGAAAGGGGCCCAGCATAACATAGATAGAAAACATTAGTACACTTCTAAATTGGTTGCCATGGCAACTGGTGGCCATGTTGGAATTCAAACTGGCAGAAAGATCGGGAAAAAGACCCTATTTCAGGAGTTAGTTTAACAACAAAAATTATCATATGCCAATAATAAGGGTTTTAGTGTCTGGTATCAAATCTTGGTCTGGACTACATGTATCATTTGCAATGGTCAACATAGGGATAGGGGTGGGTTTATAATCCTTTATTAAAGATGTAAGTCAGTCAAAGTCAAAATTAATCATATCAAGAATACAGTTTTTTCAAATTATATGTGTTTTGATTTTGGAAACTATTTCTATTCTATAGCCACTTTTCAGAAAAAAATGCCTTTTATTAATATTGTTCGACATAATGTTACCGACTTTAATCTCAAATTATATTTATTCAACTCTGAGGTACAGATGGGGATATTCATCCAACCTGGAGAGCCTCCCCCCCCCCCCCCCCCCAAAGAAATAACTGGTAGCTTATAATGGAAATTCAGTACAAAAACAATATAAGTTATACAACTGGAAATAAAGAATATATTGGAACATAATATCGCAATTATGCAATATGGAAATTAAATTATCATCAGAAATTATAATCACATTAAGTTAAATTATTATCAGAATACATGTGCGGCGTTGTAGAGGACTGTCTATGGTCCTTATGCAACTGAAAGACCCCTTGGAACTATTGGTGAAGAGTAGGGAATTTCTTCCCGGTTCCGGGTTTCTATCTCGTCGCGATATGACATAAGCTGTTGAAAGCGACGTAAAACCCAATTCCTTCCTTCCTTCGTCATTATGTAATTTCATCCAAAGTTACCTTGAAATCAGCAGATGAATTATTCAAAATGAGGTTCACTGATACCATCTACACCTTTTTAGGGATAATAAAAAAGTTAGATTTGAAGTGAATAACTTGGCATATGACAATTTCCTGTCTATGATAGGTGTTTTAAGACAGGTTGCTATAAATGGCTAGCATCAGGTCACTGTTAAGATCAAAGAATTAATGATCTACAAACATCATGGGCCAAAGTTAGTAAGCAAGTCTTGGCAATGTTACGGTTTTGCGTTTCTAGGAAGCTTCCTAGGCCTTGTTGCTCAGTAGTTCTTTTCGAGCTCAATAAAGGTAAAAGTAACCCACACTTCATGATTTATTCAATTGTCCATTACGATGCTTAGGCCAAGAAAAAATATTGTTTGTTTCCTGTAACAGTCAGAAAAAAATAGGGTAGGTAGGTTGGTAAAAAATATTTTTACTCTATTGTTACTAAAAATGGTATTTAAAAAATTGCAACACTACAGAATTTATCAGATTCAATGGAAATAGTCCTTATGTTATGCTGTTCCTAAGATGTTTAAGAAATAAGAGGTTGGCAGATGCATAAATCACTTTAGATAATGCCAAACTATTCAAACATTACAGTTATGGTTTCCAATCATCAAATGGAACCACTGACAGATACATACCTAGTTTATTTTATGAGATTATATGAAATTTGTGATACGTATTTGTTTAATTTAATTCATGATATTTTGCCTATTTTTCATCAAACAACTTCAAAGTAACTTAGAACGTTTTGAATTCACATTTGTCATCTAAAGGCTTACAATGTACTCAATGTTTGGTGCAGACATATGTAAGGTTGGTACATAGAGTTAGTTATTTTGGCCCAGTTTTTTCCTCTATCCTGCGTTTATTTGACTATTCAGCCTATACAAACTCAGTATATTACCTGAAAGGTCTTCTGATGAGGTATACATGAAGTATCAAATTAGTTGGCAGTCAAAATCTGAAAATTTGAGGTGCATTTCCCTCTGTAAAACTGGGGGAAATTCAATACTAAATCCCCTATCAGATTTTCTTCTACTTGGTCTCCCAATCTGCCATGTTATGATCTAGATTGGGCAGTAGATTTGATTTTGAGGATTATATACTAGTACCGCCTATCTTATTTTTTTCTGCATATTTTATTTCACAAGAAAACATCAATAGGTTTTACTCCTGGCTAAAAATAAAACGTTCTATTTCTTGAACTCGAAATACACTCAAAAGCAACTTATTTCATTTTGTAATGTTAATGTAGTTTTAAACTACCTCAGTTCCTGCACTTCATGATTGCAAAATATTCCTTTTAGGTGAAGAAAGACTCTGGCTTTTTTACCCAAGTGTAACTACAGCATTGCGATATTTGCTTCAAAGTCACAACTACTCTTTTCGACCTTAGTTTGACCTTAAACTCTTACACTTTCTATATTTTGCACTGACCTTAAACTTTAAATGCAACAAGCATTTTGAACATTGTGCATAAAGTTTGGTGTATGGGACATGAATGACACTGAAAGTCAATATTGACCTTGTTTTTTAGAACAATTCTGAAGCTGCTTCTAGAAAATATCCTGGAGTTGTAAACTAACTGCTTCTTTAGTTCACGATTGTCAAATATTCCTTTCAGGTGAATAACTATTACTCATTTGAACAAGATGCTAGTGCAGTATTACAGATATTTGCTACAATGTTATGAACACTCTATTTGACTTTTTGACCTTGGTTTGACCTGCATTGTTTCCTTAAATCTCAGTAATATTTTACACTACCTTTACCTGTATGGGAAAAACATGATAGGCAAGTAAAAATGCATATTTCACCCATAAGACATGAATCTGTTATGTCAACTTTCTGCTGATTCACTTATATTTGGATGCACCCGTAATCAGGCGTTTTGTCATGTTGGCCCTAAATATTCAAGATTGACCCAGACTTTGTCTTGAAGTACCTCACCTAAAATATTTGCAGGATAAAATATGCATTCCAGGAGAATTTAATAAGCTGCTTAATGGAAAATTCAATAA
Source organism: Maea johnstoni (assembly GCA_963942565.1). NCBI lineage: Eukaryota > Metazoa > Annelida > Polychaeta > Spionida > Magelonidae > Maea > Maea johnstoni. The sequence continues at coordinate 85,744,690 of OZ012684.1, read as the reverse complement.
AAAAATGTCTTTAATCATAAAATTGTGGTTACTTTGACCTGGAATGGCCTCTAATATCACAACAGAATACCTTACCCTAGGTTGATTGCATGAAATGGAAGGATTGTCTTACGACAAGCATTTTGATACCAAACAATGTCCATACTGTTTAATGCTCACAACATTTATGACCAAAACAGTGGTCCCTAACTCGCATTTTCTCACAACTCGATCTTAAACACTTAATATAGGCATGAATTGTCCAATAGCACATTCAACATCTGCATATTAACTTAAAACTACTTCATTTTCACAGGTAAAAGGGTGAAAATGTATTGGTAAAACATATTTAAGGTATTCTGTCAGTCAATTATTGTGGTGACATGTTTAGGAAATTAATTGTAATGACAAAACAGAACTACTTCATCAATATTTCTTCATCAAAATTTGGATTTTCTAGAGAAAAATGACGTTACAACCTTTATTTGACCTTCATTTTTCCTTAAATCTCAGTTATATTTTACACTGCCTTTATAATCTTACATGACATACACAATAGGCAAGTTTAAAGGCTTATTCTCCCCATTGAAAATAAAAGCTGACATACCATAAGATATGACTCGATTTGTTATTTCAACTTACTGCTGCTTTACTTAAATATTTGAGTGCACCCATAATCAGACATTTTGGGCATTTTGGTCCCAGAATGTTGCAAATTGGTCTTGACTGGGTCTTGAAATGACTCAAAAATGTCTCAGATTCCCTTTTAAAGATATTTCTCACATAAAAATATTTCCAGGATAAAGTATGTATCCCAGGAGCATTTCATAAGCTGCTAAATGGAAAAATCAAAGACAAAATGCCTTAAATCTTGAAATTGGGGTTAATTGACCTTGAATGACCTCTATTTTCACAACAGAATACCCTACCCTAGGTTTGTTGCATGAAATGGAAAGATTGTCTTACAACAAACATTTTGATACCAAAACACTGCCTATAATGTTTAGTGCTCGCAACTTTCATGACCTAAACAGTGGTCCCGTAACGAGCACTTTCTCACAACCTGTCCCCAAACACTTTATTTAAGCATGGAATAGCCAAATGCCACATTCTACTCCTCCGTATTGACTTAAAACTACTTCATTTTCACTGGTAAATGGTAAAAAATGCATTGTTGGACCATATTTGAGATTATTTATGTCAATTATTGTGGTAACCTGGTTTGGAAATTATATAATTGCAAAACACAACTACTTCATCGCAATCACTTTACCAAAATAAGATTTTTATAGAGAAAAAAAGGCATTTTGACCTTTATTTGACCTTCAACGACCCCTTAATTTTAGTTTTATCTTACCATCATCTTTCAGATTGAGGGGGAAATTAAACCTGACATTTTGGTGCATCATATGCTCCCTTCCGACTTGTAAAACGTAAGATACAGTCATTTTGGTTTTCAAATTTTAATCATTTTAGGCACTTTTTGGTGTCTCCAGGTGGACTTGGTACCCTTCTTTGTACCTTAAAGCTCAAAATCGGACTTAAAACTCGATCTAGTAATTGAACTTTCTAAAATGTTCAACAACTAATAAAGAGCATTCCTTCAGAAAAAGTGGCTACAGAAATGAAATACATATCTTCAAAAAAAAAAAGATGTTTATAAATGGAAACTATAGAATATGGGAAAATCCCAGATTCTTGATTTGGCAGCCATTTTGACCTTGAATGACCTTTATTACATCATGGGATAGAGTTAGTCATGTGTTTAGTATTTCAAAAGATACTTCTCTTTCATACTAACATTTTGATACCAAACACTCATCCTTATGTTTGGTTTAAGCTTAAGTTTAAGTTTGGTTTAAGAGTTATGAGTGTTTTAAAGTGCCTTCACTATCCCTATACATATTATTTTGACCATCGTGGGGCCTTTTTACATATATAAGGGTATTCAAGACATGACCCCATAAAAAAGATGTGCACCACTTCTGAAGGCTACATCCACCCTTGCGGTATGCCCCAAGTGTGGGCCTAAAACATGATACCAACGGAAATTTTCTAACTCTCGGGTTAACCTGAATCCCCAAAATGGGTGGCTGGCTACTGTACCAATACAGCCAATTTCTACCCATTTTCACAACATTTTCATGACCTTTTTGACCTTAGTTGACCCTTAAATGACCTCTTAGTATTGATGAATCAGAACATGTGCATATTAAAAAAGTGCAGGTAAAAGTTTTACACATTTGGATACTTCATTTATGGAAGTTGGTTATGCATTACGTGAAATATGATCGAAAATGTTACCAAAAACCCTCTATTTCAGGATCATAATACTGCAGGTTTTCAGCCTCGTGACCTTTTTGACCTTTGTCTACCCCAAATGACCCTTCACAAGTGACCAATCAGAATATGGCTGGTTTTAATTCCTGCGAAATTAAAAGTTATACATGGTGATGCCTCATTTGTTGAAAATAAACCAATATAACAGAAGTTATGATAAAAAATGTTACCCCTACCCCCATAATTGTGACCATTTTTTGCAATCCTGAGAGGTCATTTGCACCAAATAGTATTTAGGTTGATAAAAAAAATTGCCCAACACTTGGAAATTAGCATCCGGCAGTTTCTTTGTTCTTAGGGTATGTACATTGCATTTCAATCATAAAACCATGCAGGAATCAACATTGCAAGGTTCACATACTTGGCATATAGGGCTGGCTAGTAGGCATCTAAGGTGTGGGCAATTTGGCCAGGAATGTGGGCAATGTGAAAATAACTAAGGAATGATACGTGGATTACGAAAATGCTTGAAGGAAAGAGGTAGATTAATTTCTGACGAACAGTTGGCCTTCCTATATCTTTAAAACATGCTTTTGCTAGTAAGGTATCTCTAAAACTTGTTGCGAGGCCTTTGATGGGCACTGGAGGCATGAATGGTTCAATGCACAATCTCCCATTACATAACTGCCAGGGTTTATGATTATTTATGTGCTAGAGTTTGTAGTTTATTATGTCAAGCGGCTGAGTTGTAGTCATCTTAACCTATCAACACCCAGAGCGGCCAAAACTTGCCTGACGATTTTGATTTTGGAAATATTTTACTTACAAAAGCATTTTCTGGAAAAATATTTGAAGGAGAAATGTTCATCAGACACCAAACAACATATATTCATCAAATATTCATTTGATCTTTCGCTTTATACCCAAGTTATTTTCATAAGTATTAGAGTAGCAGACGATACTTTCCAGAGGAACTCTATAAAGTGTGAATGGGTTAAAAATGAGTGCTGCCAAAATGACCTGTTTCTTTAAGTGTGTGAATAAAACTTTTTTCTTTGAAACTTAGAAGTTCGTTATAGTTATTTTTAACTGTCTTCTCTATGGTCTTTGTTAATTATGGTAAACATTATTCTTTTCAGATGAGGGTAGTATAATGAGTCTGTGAATTAAATAATGGTGACACATGCAGGCATTAGTTTCATTTCTATTTTCATTGTTTTTCAGAGTCCATTGTATTGATAAAAAAATAACCATTTGCATGCTCATTTTCCCTTAGATCTGAGAGATAACCAATCTGCTGGTCTCATTAGCTGTAATCAGCTCCTGAAATCAGTAGCGCTCTTTGTAGTGTACACAGAAACTGTGTATCTATATGCTGGGTGCTAGATCAATGCTAGACAGGAAGAGACTGGCCACAATTATCACAATTAGCTGGCTGTCTTCATAGATAGCCTTTCCTCAATCTTAGATGAAGAGAACATGGATTGGTCGCCACAGACCTATTAGTATAGGATCCATTGTAAAACCCTTGTCTCACCTAATCTCGCTTTCAATGCGACGTCACTAGGAGACAGACAAATAAAGGCTCTTGTATTTGTTTACATTGTAGAGGAAGTTGCTCACGCACATGTGCAGAACGCACCTCTTGTGTGGTTCTCGTCAACACCTGGGCTAGAAGTCATGCCCAGGCAGTTGAGCAAGATCTGCTGGTTCTGTATCCAATGATCGACATCTGTGATAAAATGTAACATCTATAATGATTGATATTTGTTCGGAAATAACTTAGGAATAAAGTAAGAATTTACAAAATATATCAGGAATAATAGATCATCATTTCCCCTTCAGTAACGTTGCAAAGGTGCTTTGCTAAGACTAAGACATTCAGATCTTATTGGGCATCATCTTCCCACTATGTATAATTACCAGCAATGGCTTGGTCATTGGTATACACCAGCTCCACGTATATATATATATATATATATATATATATATATATATATATATATATATATATATATATATATATATGTATCTACATTTTCCAACTATATGTATGCATTTCTTAGAAGACCTAGTTGAACCAAACATTTTTAAGTTTCTATGAGACTGACTGTCAAATTTCAGTTGGTGTCAATTCAAAAAAGAGTGTAATACTTAATATTACTTTTATTTCTACTATTCTAGATAGAGAATATCATCCTTGGTGTGAAGGATACCAACCTGAGACTGACGCTAGCATTTGGTATAGGAATCCATCATGCTGGTCTCCATGAACGAGACAGGAAGTTCGTGGAGGAACTGTTCTGCAACCAGAAGATACAGGTAGGTAGAACAGGACAGGACAGGGAGTGAGATACCTTGTGTATGTATCTCTATGAAGAATACAGCATTAATAATGCCATTATGGGTAATTTAAATCAGTTTAAACCCATTGTATACTTGAGTCCTTCCTGAATTATTTTTTGTTGGATCACTGATACTATGAAAATGATATAGGAATAAATCATAACTTCGCAAAATATGAAGGACAATTTTTAGTTGAATTCTGATGAATATTTGGCCTTTGAATATTTATGAAAAAGTCTTTTGTCTAAAAGATGTTTCCTAAAGAGTAAGACCTTTTTTGGCCTCTAGTCAGGCACCTCTCTTGCAATATTACATACTTGTATAAGTGAAAATATTCTTAAACTGGTTTATGTTTTGAACATTACGTAAGTCCATCTTCTTTACTGTGGAAGAGATTCATCCAAATACCAGGATGCACTGAAATAATGGATGCACCTGTTAAAAAGCTCAGGTGTTAATTACTAATGACATCCTATAAACAGCCCGTCAATACTAGTTCTAGAGAAAAGGATTTCTTACCTCTGGACCCTGGGATATAGTTCATTTACAAGCATCTTTGCCAAAAAGTACTGTATAATTTGGAGTGCTAAAACTAAAACGCCCTGCTGGAGAGTATTTGTGCTTCTTTAAATTTGAGCATTCAATCACTCAAACTAAACCAAATTCAAAGCAGGATGTTATTTTGACGCTGTCACAGGGATCACAAAAAATAGTGAAAATTAACTGCTGTTAAAAATACCAGTTATACAGTAGCTGCTTTGGGTATCAATGTTTGCACTGGAGAAATGCAGATTTCTTAAAGAGTAAATCTGTTGACTGTTTCAGGTTTTAATTGCTACCAGCACTCTAGCTTGGGGTGTCAACTTCCCTGCACACCTGGTGGTAATCAAAGGAACCGAGTACTTTGATGGCAAAATCAAACGGTACAAGGACTTCCCTGTCACAGGTAAGAACTGCGTGAAGAGTTGAGAGACACCTATTGGGATAAGTCAAAACTAAACTAGACTGTTATGATAGGAATGTTACTGGTAATTCCTTTGGTGCATGGTTTGTGTGCATGACATATGTAATTACATGATATCCAAAGATTTAAAAATTCTGTCATTAATAAGATATAGGAAATTTGATACAATGTTATTGTCTTCACTTGACTAATGAAAAAAATGACCATTAACTAAATCCATTTGTTCCATGTAAAAATCTCATATTTGTAATTTGCATATTCAAAAAACATAATTAGTTTCTACTCCCGGCTATTTAGTTATTATACCCTGGATTTAAGGTTAAAATAGTTATCAACAGTATTTTTACTTTAATCATTGTGTAAACAATGAATGCCATGAAGAGATGTAAGACTGTGTGAGGCCTGTTTTAGTGATATTTAGGTATGACTTTTTTTTTTACTTGGACAAAAAATGTTTTAATTCATTATATAGCAGAATTGATTTTCTGTCTAAAATGCTACAAATAATTTTAGGAGTTGACTTATTTTCAAGTAAATAGTATATGAAAATCTCCTCCAAAATAACCATGTTTATTGTTAGATAGTCAGCTTTATAGATTTTAATTGCCTGTTGTTGTTGGCATTGTAGATGTTCTCCAGATGATGGGTCGAGCCGGCCGGCCACAGTTTGATGACCAGGGTACAGCGGTCATCCTCGTCCATGACATCAAGAAACACTTCTACAAGAAGTTCCTCTATGAACCATTCCCAGTCGAATCATGGTAAATGTTCATTTTGCGTTAACTTTTCAATGCTTAGGCTTAATTTTCGCCTAAGGCACAAGAACTCAAAAAACTTTGAAAATCCTCCAAATCCTGTCATGTCGGTATTCATTGGAAAGCGCCCATTGAGAACTAACATATGAGTACCCATTTGCCAGGGTTTCAGGCATTTTCAACTTTTTTTCGCATTATTTTGTATTGACCAAATAAGCCACCTGCAGCTAAAGGGTTAACATATATACTAACTTATTCTTTATTCTTTAGGATTTTAAAGTGTTGTATCATTCTTAAAAGAATCAAAGAATCTAAAGAACACATTTCGATGAAGGCTTCATGGATGAGCGGGTTAATGAGTTCTGCTTTGTATGTGTATTTTATGTTCTGTTGTAGTTGTTCAGTGAACAAGAATTTCATAGCATCTAAGAGACACTTTTCATTTAAAGCTTTGACGACGTACAGGTTGATTATTACTTGTGAATAATATTTTTTGGATAGCTCTGTAAGGTGACAGAGAATCTGAGTGTCCAAAGGACTCTTTTCATTGGAAGTTGTACTGATTGGTATCCATGTGTTTGACTTGTGGTTGTGTTATGTTGTAGTCTACTGGACGTGTTGGCTGAGCATTTGAATGCTGAAGTGGTGGCGGGAACCATCACCTCCAAGCAGCAGGCCACGGATTACATCACCTGGACCTACTTCTTCAGGAGACTCGTTATGAACCCAAGGTAAGACCATAGGCCAGTCTGCACGCTCAAACAAAGAAAATCTGAGAAAACACAGTTTTGTATGTGGATGGGGACATATTTAACCCTGCATCTATTGATGTCTGAAGTGTACGAATACTCTGATGTATGGAAATATCATGATAAGATAGGAGCCAGGCTTCGGTTTAAATCTCTGAGAAACTGCAGGACTATGGGCTCTCAATTCCCTGTAGTCCTGCACAAGATCTCATTGCCTAGCTATGCTTAATCCTGCCTGTGGTCCTTTCCAAAGTACAATTTTGAATTTGTGAGCTATCCCTTCACTGTTATATTTATTTTGAAACTGTACTTAAGGACAACTTATGTGTCCTTCAACTGATCATATTCTTGATATTCCGTGGGACATGATCTAAATGTCATTTTCTTATAGCCTCTCATTATTTTCTGTAGCCTCGGGCTATGAGGCTAGCGGTTTGCTGGCCCTCTGATTTTTGTTCAGTGTTTAAGAATTGTTGCTGCAGTGAATTTATCACTCCCTCTCAAGAAATTATTCGGTTCTTAACTTATTTGATGGGGTATATTCAAAATTGTCAAACCGTGTATGCAATCAAGATGCCAGTGGGTTGAATACCACTTTGGTTCACATTTGGAGTAGTGTAAATAATGCAAGTTCTGTGCTCTATCTTTTGTACTATTGAAGTCAGATATTTAGTTGCTTTTTCTTTGTTCAGCTACTATGAATTAGATGATACTGACCATGATACCATCAACAAATTCCTCTCCAAGCTGGTGGAGAAAGCACTCTTCGATCTGGAGTGCTGTTACTGCTTAGAGATTGCAGAGGTAAGTACATTCACCTTTAAAACTAACCATATTCCTCCGAATAAGTGCACATGCACGTAGCAAGTAAGCAAAAAGATCACTAGAAGGGGTATTGGCTGCACCCCACATGCCATGCCGACAACAATCTATTGCTGCTACGAGCTTGAACATATCACGCTCTTTTGCCTTTTGTTATGCCATGTCTGATTGGATGCTTGAGCCAAGGACTGATAGGGCGAAGTGTTCAAGCCCTCAAAAATACAATACCAGTGAAAATACAATCAATATACAATCTCGGCCAGTACCACATGTAAAGGAAGGGAAACCTATACGTTTGAGGGGTAGGTTTGGGAAGTTTTAAAGGCCAGAAGCTAATATCTGCTGGCTTGCCCCATCCAACATTTTCAGAAAGGGGGATGGGGGTGCGGTTATTTGGGGTCTGTGTGTTCAATGGGAGTAATACTGTGATTAACCTTTGTCTTGTGAGAGTGTTCGTCTGGACCCATGAAGTTTGGTAGATAACTTGGTGATAGTGTATAAACCTTGTAATTATTTGACCAAGATATGTAGCTTGAGATCTGATGAAAATTTCTCCATCAAATATTTTCTTTAAAATTCTTTCAACCGGAAGTTAGTTGGCTGCTCTCACCTGTCACATTCACCATAGGAATTTCCATGGATAAGAAACTTTAAAGGCTTCTCAAAGTGGCTAAGTAGAAAGTTATCAACAGAATTGGCTCTCACCTGTCACATTCACCTTAGGAAATTCCAGGGTTGAGAAACGTTTAGGGCTTCTCATGCTCATTAGTGGACTGCCAGAGATGCTATTAGACCTGGCCATCCATTGGTCTGTCCTGCTAAAGCACACATAGATGCAGTCCCTCTGGCGACATCTAGTGGGAGGAATATGAATTAATGTAACAGATGTGATGCTTGGTCAGAGTAAAATACTAATATCAGACTAAGTTATTCATAACTGCCAAAAGTTTTAGCTAGAGTGCATTATATTTACAGTAACTGAATATCACCATTGGATTATTTTTTACATGCTGTCCCCTCTGTACAACTTATCTTGCTTAATGTGAATATGGACTTAATGGGAATAGAGTGTTTAGATTTTTATAGAATTGTAGAGTACTTTGGGTACATCAAATAGGAATAGGAATGAAATGGGTAGCAGTTATGCATCTGATTAATGCCAAAGTCCAGATTTCAGTGCCCCAGCTTAAGTGGGATTTGTGGTATAGATAGGAATCCGCCATGCAGGGTACTATTATTATGTGTAGTAATGTGGCATCATGTTTTTGTCATAATACTTTATTTCCTTCTTCTCTGTAGGATAACCGTACAATTGAAGGTCAGACTCTTGGTACCATTGCATCCTATTACTACCTGCACCACACCACTGTCAGGACATTCAAAGATGAACTGGCTGCAGAATCCACCATCCCTGACCTCATTGAAGTACTCTCTGTAAGTAACTGACATTGTAGGTTACCAGAACAGATATTCAACCAGTCATAATCAGAATCCTTTCAACAATTGCTGTATCATGCATCTGAATGAGAATAAAGAAAAATATACCAGTACAGCATGAAAGGTATAATCCTTAAATCTGAGGACCACAGCGATAATCAAATCCTGTATTTGACTGTGTTACGTGAAATAAAGATTATTATCATTATTATCATTATCATTATTATTATTATTATTATCATTATTATTATTATTATTATTATTATTATTATTATTATTATTATCATTATTATAATTATTATTATTATTATTATTATTATTATTATTATTATTATTATTATTATTATTATTGTTATTATTATCATTATTATTATTATCATTATCATTGGTGTGAATTAGATAACTACAGTCACTCTGATAGTTTCATCAGCAAGGGAGATTTTCACTGGATACCCAGCTCTTGAGATGACCATCCACTGTACTCTTAGGGTAGTTTCATTGATGAAAACATTGCTGCAGATCTCTGGTTAATTAAAATAGTTCTTTATTTACCTGTACCCCTATCGCTATGTTGTGTGTTTCAGAAAGCCCATGAGTACTCCGAGTTACCTGTCAGACACAATGAGGACCAAACAAACAGGTGAGGGAATCTTTAAAACAATTACTCAGTAACTATTACATCTATTATTCTTAGTGCACATATACATTTGTGGTATTACCCCATCAAAACCACTCAATGTCGCTGCTATTGATGTTTGTATTTTATGTTAATAAATAAATTATTACTCTGTTAGGATTAGTTTTCTCTTTGCAGAAGGTTTTGGTTCAACTTTCATAAACATTACCAAATTAATTCAGCATTCTGTTACATGAACATTATCATATTTATAGGATTTGCACTCTAAATTGCTGTTTTGTTTGTTATCTTCCTGAGAATATGATTGCATTTAGTGCCCTCCAACTCATTTACATCTGGAGAAAAAATACAATATGACACACACACGCAAATGTATCTTTAAAAACAAAGCAATATTTTGTGCTTACTGCATTGTTTGGTAACAAAGCAGTATTTTGCATGATTTATGACTGAAAGTTGAGGTTCCTTTTGGGTTTCACTATCCCTCTTTAAATCTTTCTATTGTTTCTCAGTGAGCTGTCAAAGAAGGTCCCCCTGGAGATGAACCCGCACACTATGGACAGCTCTCACACCAAGACAAACATCCTTCTCCAGGCCCATTTCTCCAATATCCCGCTCCCCTCCACTGACTACTTCACCGACACCAAGTCTGTGCTGGACCAGGCCATTCGTATACTGCAGGTAAGAGTGACTGTTACCTTAAATTCTCGGAAATTTGGACCACCCTAGGGATTTGGGCCACTTAAATTATTTTGCAAAATAATTAATAAGAAATATGGGCAACCCTTAATCTATCGCCAGTTGCCATTTCACAAAATATGGACCTAACTGTAAATCTTGCAGATACAACATCAAGGTGTTTTTTAGGAAACATAGGCCACCCTGAACCCATAAAAATTGCAGTTATTAAATAGTGTCCCAAATTATGGAGAATTTACGGTACAGGGTTGAATATATGCCCCCTCATAGCATTTTGCAATCCTTTCTTGGCCGAGGATGAGCAATGACAAGCTGGATAAAATTCCTGATTAAAACACTTTTCAAACTTTAAAGAATAGACTCATAACCTTATAAGAATTCAAGTAATCACACTTCCTAATTATAATTGTATCATGCAATGCTTAGGAATTATTCCTTTGTCATGAATTATTGGAATTCATATATTTATTCAAATCGCAAAATCTTAGATTTTCAATAGTTTAAGGAGTTAGTAGATAAATACTATTATATCAGTTATCACATGAAATCTACATGGGTGTATGTTGTGCTGCATGTTGTGTTGCATGTTGTGTTGCAGAAGTTGTAAGTTTATGTATTGTAGCAGTAAGTTTATGTATGTTGTGTTTCAGGCTATGCTTGACGTGACGGCAGAACAGGGCTGGCTTGTCTCAGTTGATGTATTATTATATCAGTTATCACACGATATCTACATGTTTGTATGTTGTGTTGCAGGCTATGCTTGACGTGACGGCCAAGCAGGGTTGGCTTGTCTCAGTGGATGTATTATTATATCAGTTATCACATGAAGTCTACATGTTTGCGTGTTGTGTTTCAGGCTATGCTTGACGTGACGGCAGAGCAGGGCTGGCTTGTCTCGGCGCTCAGAGTTATCCACATTGTGCAGATGGTGGTGCAGGGCCTCTGGTGGCATGATAACACACTACTCTGCCTGCCACACATAGAGCCATACAACCTCTACTGCTTCTCAAGGTCAGACACTCTCATTCTTACCTCAAATACTTGTAAATACTTCAATGCTGGAGACGCCTCTTTCCCCAGTGGATTGTTAAGACCCATCATCCCTGCTACAAATGTTTGACCTACATCTGAATTGATAATCTCTTTCCTTAAATGAATTGGATTCTTTCATTTAGTTTTGGTTTTAAAGCATTATTAATCACCATTTTATTAGTTTTAAACTATCAAAATGCTGTATAAGACATTATTTTGGGCAAAGCTTAGAAGTCTTTCTTTTTGTGTTTGTGTGAAAGCCATGTTATAAATGGGGTGTTTTGTTTCAGACCCAAGCCAGTAGGTGGCGCCATCAGGAAGAAAGCTGTTCGTGGCCCGATAGAGTGTCTGCCACAGTTGATGGAGGCTTGTGATGGGAACTATGACGTCCTTCTACAACTGCTGGAAGGGGAATTAGATCAGTCACAGATAGATCAGGTAAAGTCACACCAGTTCACTGGGGGTGGGGGTTGGGGGAAGAGGGTTGGGGCTGGAGGGGTGAAATCATTGGAACTCAGAGGCAATGGGCTTATCTACGTGAAACATTCTGAAACCTTCAGGAGGTATTTATATCTTAATTCTCAATAGTAGATCCAATTTTACATGAGGTAACTGGTACTGGGGGTGTGTGGGGGGAGGGGGTTGAGGGGGCTGCAGGAGTGAAATCAATTGAACACAGAGAACATGAGCTCATCTACACTAGACTTTCTGAACTTGTTATACTCAGTCTTATCTTAGATTTCAATACTATATCCTGATTATTACAAAAAATGAATACTTATTCCTTTTGATTGTTCCATCTACTTTGCGCCCTCTGCTTTTAAGGTACCATATTAAATTTCCATAAGAGAGTAAGTCTTAATTGGGTTTATTCCTCATTTTCTTGACTTCCCTGTTTGTTCCAGATTTATGAGACCCTTCAGAAGCTGCCTCAGCTTGGCTTAAGAGCTAGTATGTCTGGCTGGTGGGAGGATGGTCCAGGAAAACAGGAAAAGAGACCAATACCATTAGAATACAAAGGTAAATCTCATTTGTCAATTCCTAGCTGGTCTTCACACATACACATGAGCACATTTAATATATTAGTGTGAGGAGTTCGTTCATTTTCAGTTTGTTTAAACACTTGTAGAGGTTTCAATGGAACTACAGTCAAACCTGCCCGAGTGACTACTTCTATTCAGAGACCACCTCTATTAAGAGACCACATTTTCATTTCCCCTGGTCTAACGTTATAGTTTTAATGGTCCTCTATTAAGGTACCATCTGTCTAAAGAGACCATATTTTGGTCTTCCCTTGGGTGGTCTCTTAATACAGGTTTGACTTAAAAGGTGCCTTGAAATTCTGCTCTTGTTTGATTAAAAGTCAGTCTCCACTTTTTTTCTCTCAATATGAATGTATTTTTGCCTTCATTTTCACTGATATAATTTCATCAAAAAAGGTTGAGGTTTTTCATCTAGGTACTGCTTGAGGGCTGTAATATCCATAGACATTTTTTCTAACATTTTTAACTCTGATATACATGATATTACATGTACTTGGCAAAATTTGCCATTTCAATAACAGTTTACTCTTACACCACGTATTAAAAGAACCTTAATCTTTTTATTTTATATATGACAAAGTTTCTTCTCTAATACTTTGTTGGTTAGATTTGCTTTAATTATTGGAGAACATCAGGAAACTGGAATATACCATTGATCTAGTTCATTTTTCTCACACCAGGTGGCCGTAGAACTGACAGTGATTGGCTCCGTGTCCATGCAGATCAGGAATATGTCCTCAATGTGACTGTTTCCAGACTAAACAGAATGAAGGTAAACAGAATTGATAATGTTAATTCCTTCTCATTGCATTGCAAGTTCGAAAGATATATTCTTATTTGTTTCACCTGACCCTGACTGATTTACACTAGCCAATTTAATAATCTTCTAGTATCAGAATAAAGATTTAATATAAAGCGTCTCTATAAAGCATGTATTTTGCGTCAATATAAGCATGCATTTTAGACCTCAAAAAGCTTGATGTATAAGTTACCCGCTATCATTACATTGATGATAAATCTCTTTAATTTTTGTGTCACACACACATTTTATTTAAATTTGATAACTTATAACCTAATATTTACTTCAGAATCTTGCTTATTTCTGTTGATAATATTACCCACTATTATTGCCATTGATGATATATTTCTTTAATTTTTATGTCACACTAATTATTTTCAATTTAAATAAAGAAAATTATTTAACCTTATATTTACTACTGAATTTGCTTATTCAGAAGCGTGACAGGAAGGCGCACTGTCCCCGCTTTCCCAAGCAGAAGGATGAGGGCTGGTTCGCTGTCCTGGCGGAGGTGGAGACCAAGGACCTGATTACTATGAAGAGAGTTAGCTATATTGGAGGCAGCAACTCCTTCCAGTTGGCATTCTACTCACCTCCAGAAACAGGTAGGGCACCTGTCATATGATAATACAGCAATAGAGGACTGATAGTGCTTAATTGAGAGCTTTCCATAAATATCAGTGAAATGGTAGGCCATCGGTAATGCTTGAAACAAATGCATCTAATCTAGAAGTATTCCGATAGTATATACCCTCCCCCCCCCCCCCCCCCCCCCCCCCCCCCCCGCGCAAAAAAAATGCTTTCAATTTATAAAAGATTTAAATAAGGGACTGTTTATAGGAGTTTCCTCCCTAATAGTCATAGGAGTTGCGGGGGTGAGCATGCATAACCATTTGTGTGACATAGCTCTGGATAACATTTCGTATATGATACAGTGAATATATTCTCTCTATCGCATTCTGTAAGTTTAGGTCATGGTATTCATACTCAGTACCAGGGGTTGACTGTACTTTAATTTTACCTTTACCTTTAGTCACAATCGGTAGCACAACATAATCCTTGAATATCACATCCTCTATGATACAGTTTACAATTTTATTATTCTAGTTCTTCGGTGTGACATCTAGGCTTGTGATCCCTACCATGTTCGTTATGAGTACTTCTACCTTGATGCTCCATGACAATGTTGTTTGCTGGGACTATAATCCTGTATTTTCTGATGTGATTTCAGGTCGTGTGATCTTCACGCTGTACTTTATGAGTGACTCGTACCTCGGCCTGGACCAGCAGTATGATATACCTCTGGAGATCATCCCTGCCTCCATAGAGGCTCAAGTCAACTCAGAGATCAAGGACTCAGACCTGGACGGCCTGATCTGGGATGACGACATTTCCCAGAAAGAGTTATAGCACATCTCTGGATATCATCCCTGCCTCCATAGAGGCTCAAGTCAACTCAGGGCCATGTTTTGTTGACTCCTTACCAGCCTCGGGTTTGACGTGGGCCTTGTTCAAAACCATAAACGTTGATCAACGTTGATCCAACGTTGATCCAACGTATCCCGTTCAGATCGTCATCGCAAGTAAACGTTGATAACGTTCAGATTCCGTTTTCCCCACCATGTTGATCAACGTTGATGGTCCTGAACAACGCCCAGTCGAACACGAGGCTGGTAAGGGACCAAAGAAACGTAGCCCAGAGATCAAGGACTCAGACCTGGACGGCATGATCTGGGATGACGACATTCCCCAGAAAGAGTTATAGCACATCTCAGTAGGAAATACTAACAAATAAACATTCATATCAGGCAATTGATTTAAATGTGATATATTTCAAAAGAAAGGGGACACTCATCCATGTCTTAGACTAAATTGGCACAGTGACTGTCAATTAACCCATTCACACTTAGAGCGGCCAAAACAGGCCTGACAATTTTGATAATACTTTTCTAACATGAGCATTTTTTGGAAAATATTTGAAGGAAAAATCTTAACCAGAAGCCAAGCAACAACTCTACTTCAAATATTTTGTGAAATTTTGCTTTATTCCAAAGTTATCTTCAAAAGTATGAGAGTAGCAGACGTTACTTTCTAATGGAACTCTGAGTGTGAATAGGTTAATACAGCTTTCAAATTCAATACGAAACATTGATTGATTTGTAATCAAACTAAATTTGGTAGCATGATTGGTTAAAATATAACTCCCCTCAAAGAAAGTCTATTGATGCTCAAGTCAAATTGATGGACTAATTGCATTTTGAAGGGAAACATTAACCCTTTCCTGTTGCAAGCTTCCTTGATGAGGCCAATAGGATATTTTGAATCATTCATGTTCGGTACAACCTGGCACCAGGAATGATTATATCATTCATAAGACAGAAGCAGGATGTTTATGTCTTATGTGATTTGAAACCCTGGCATATGGGTACTCATCTTGGAGTACTAGTACTCAGTGAGAGCTATCCAATGAATACCAATATGACAGGGTTTAGATGGTTTTCAAAAATCTTTGTGTCTTTGTGCTTTGGACAAAAGTAGCCTCAGCATTAATTAATAGCCCCTTGATGGCCTGGTAAACTGATTCATTTGTTTTCTAAGAAAACTATGAGTTCTACTTGATATACTTTATCACACTAAAAGAAAACATTTACACTGTATTTCTAATTATGTTAAAGATGGCTGTGGGACTTCTGAGAATCAAGATTTGGCAATCAAGCTTCAAATTATTACGACTTTCATGGTTGAATGTTTCATGGTCCTTGAAAGATTATTTGTTACTTCACTGATGTACAGGAAATACAGAGATTTATTGGGGGTTGGGGGTTATGATGCATATCGAAGTGAATGGGTAATCCTGGTGAGAAGGGGAAATTATTCAAACTTGATGAAAGGTATCAGCTCATTGATTTGTATTTGCTTCCATACCTAGGATACCTCACTACATAGGCTACTGGCCTTTTGGAAATGGTGAGGTGCTCGTGCCTAGGGGTTGCCCACATCAGGAGTTAAAGAAAATGACTAGGCAGTTTCAATCGTATGTATTCACTACATAACCATTGTGGAGGAGATTCAGAAGAACCAATAAAGAATTATATATTGAAGCATTTACTGTCTTTTATCTTCTATCAAAACATGTAATGTTTTTGGTCGACGTTTATTGAATAGTTTTTGTGATTACCCTTGCTTTATTGCCTGTTATCAACACCTGTAGTTTAAGAACTTTGTATCATCATTGATGGCTCATATTCCCAACTGAAACTTTAATATAACTAGAGAACAAGTTTAACTTTGTCATATATAGTGGCATCATAGGGTCAGACTTAAATGCAGGACTGGTGTAGTTCTGCCAAATCTTACTAAATGAGTAAATCATGATAAATGTTATTTTTAGTTCTAAATCTAAAATCAAGCCATTTTTATTTGTTTTGGGTTTGGAAATAGCTCTCTCTGATTGATTTGCAAGCATTAACCCTTTCATGGCTGGAGTCCTCTTTCGTTTCCTTTGAAACTATGAAAAAGAATGAATTTAGCATTAACTACAAAATACTCCAGTGAATCTTGCGGTTTGTTCTTCAAATATTTTCTGTCAAATACTATGGTCACAAATGACTGTAGTAGTCATTGATTGTTTGGCACTACAGGCTTGCATCGGGTTCTAAGTAATGAGAATGGAATAGAGCATGATCAAGACTTCACCCTATGTGCACCCCTTAGATGTAATCAATAATGATATTGAAATCTACCAGCTGCAAGTTTTCCAGTAAAAAATGAAAATGGTGAATGAACATGAGAGTCAGTAATGTGTCAATGTTTTATTTTTCTCAAATATCTACATTCTACATGCATGGGTATATATGTATGTGCAATGTTCATACCTTTTCTAGAAATACAACAATAGCAGGAGTAAGTAGTGCTTATGGCTATCAAACAGCAAAGGCATCATAGCCCAACACATTAAATTACATACTTGTTATATCTTTCATATAATGAAATACTATCCTCTCATCTACAGCATACTTATTAATTCAATAAACTTACTTATTGATGCACATATGAAACTAAACCAGTTAGCTTGAAGTATAAATTATCCTCTTAATGAGTTGTTATATGGTAATACAAGTTCCAATACATAGATTTACCTTCTTTGGTGAAACTAGTCCCGTTCACAAAGGTTATTTACTGTTGATACATGCAGGGATAATTCTATAGAGGAGGGTTAGAATATAATGACATGGCCAAAGCTGACCTTTTTTCTTAGTAATTTTGACAGAAAATAAACCATCTTTTTATGAATAACTATGTAAGCTACAGCAATTTGTTAAAAGATTTTATGTGAATTTAGGTGCCATTTTAACATTGAAATACATTTATTTCAACTACAAAAGCTCATTCAAATAAAAAGGTATAACAAATATAGATGAATGTATATATTACCAATTACGATAGATTTTATTTTAGAAATGTTCAATCAAAATACTTCCAATTAGACCAAACAGTTGCCAAAAGTTATTATTCCTAAATAATGTCCAAAATAGATTTGATAGAATCATATTTATTAATCAAATATAGGCATAGTGTGCCTTATATTTAAGTCATTGAGACAGATTTAGAGTAACCTTAAAACCATTGAAGTTGAAAATCATAATCCTTTCATGGTTTGTGCTCTCATTATACAGTAAATACTATGAATTTAGTTTCTTTCCACTGATGCTCATTCCTCATACAAGGAAACTGGCTGTATTATTTAAGTTCTACGTATTTATACATCTTTGTGTATAGTTCTTGACAGTAACAATATAAATCACAAAGAGAGGTTATACAGTACAGACATTTAATTCCTGTACCAGTCGACTGGACATCTGCCAGTGCCTGGTTGTGCAAACACCCATGGATAACATGTCAAAATATAAGCATAGCACATCACTAACCCACCTAGCTAGTTGTTCAGTTGAGATCATCTATGCATTCATGCCCAGGAAACTGGGTGGCAATCTGGCATGCAGTCATGTATTATGCCCACACATTTAGTGCAGGAATTAAATGTTGGCACTGTATGCTGTTATCAGCTAGGCATATCTATCTCTCAAGGCCAGGAACAAAGCCACTTTGAATAAACTAGGCAGTATAAAGTATAATCTCTGGTTCTTTGAATTGTCCCCAGCCCTAGTCCTCAATCAGGGATTCAGTTCAAACACAATGAGATGAATATGGTGACATGGTAATGTAGAAATATACATGGTAGCATGGAACAATTTAGGGTTTCTGTGATGTACATAGATTAAATCCCACGTAGTGTACATTATCTTGTCCTCCTCAGTGCCTGTGGTTTAGACTTGAATTGAAATTTGATTTATAGCAATCTGAAAGCATTATTCATATTCAGCTATGCAAGCTTTCACATTTAAGTGGTTTTGATTGACCCATAAAGTAATCTTAGTAAATCATTTATATTCATCTGTGACTGAAGACTTTTCCAGTGCAATGATCTTAATTTTCTTGTGAAAGGCAACTGAACCAGGAGGATGAAGTTGGAGGTCATTAGATAAATAAAAACAAGTGGATATGAAACCAGCCGGTCAACCTGAACAGGCTAACCTCAACGAGTACCCCAAAAGGCATGCTCTGCACATGTTTCCGCTCAGGTTTTTCTGTAATGTAAACGATACGAGAGCCCTGATTTGTCCTTCTTCCCTCGTGACCTCATGCTGATAACATGTCCCTGGCATGTCCAGCCCTTCACTATAGCGCATATAGTAATTGGTCTCTCGCTACATATCTTTTCTTCATCTAAGACTGTACCTTCAACAAAGGTAGCTGACAATGAGAGCTCAGAGAGGGACATCTTCACCTCCCCCTGAGCTGAGAGAGGTGCTTGAGGCACTGCGTTCTGAGAGTCTCTTCTTCAGTTCTAACTCCACATTGGTCGGCCATATTCTCCTCTTTTTAGGTTTCTCTTCTTTGGCCTCTTGGGGTTCCTTTTCCTCCTTTGCTGCTGCTGCTGCTGCTGGTGGTTTGTTACTAATATCAGCGGGTAGAGGCGGGGGTGGCGGTGGTGCCATGTTCGCTATAGGCGGAGGAGGAGGGGGCCAATCTTTGTCTTGTTTCGCGGGCTGCTCCAGCTCTTCCTCTGTTGAGCTTGCGCCACTCTGGTCTTTCCTCGTGCCCAGCGGTGTCTTGTTTCTTGGAGGAGCCTTGGTTATGTGAGTTTGTTTTATGGCTTCGTCCCCAAAATCCAGGATGCTGTAGCGTCGCCTCCCCTTTGCTGAAGGACTCTTGTCCCCAGACCAGTTGGCATCATCTTCCTCCACGACCATCAGGCCCTTAAGGGTCTTGCGGGGTTTATTTGGGGCTTCTTTGGGCTTTTCCTCTACAGAGCTCGTCTCCTCTGGATCTGGCTCTATTGAAATAGAGGGCGGTGCCAAGGATGAAGGCTCCACTACCACAGGTACAATGGGTTCTTCAGCAGGTTCTGGGGATCCAGGATGGCTCGCATCTGAGGGATCAGACCCAGGTTTATCCCAGGGACCTTCCCGTTCAGGTGAAGACCGTAGTGAACCAGGATCGGATTCAGGACCGTAGCCTATATCAGACCCTTGGAATGATTCTGGACGTTGCAGATTGGTGTAGTCGGGATCCGTATCCGAAACATCCCTCTCAGGAGAGGACATCCTGGATCCAGGACTGGAATGAGAATCGTCACCCTGAGGTCCGTCTTTCTCAGGGGTCCATCCTCTTGGCGTTCCAGGACGTGAGCCTGTCAGCGATCTTGGATATTCCTCGGGCGCATGCTCATCAGATGGTCCATCCTTGATCTCAGGATCCGACTCCGGATCAGTTCCAGATTGATTTTCAGGATCTGAACCTGACTCATCCCCAGTTGGATTGTCTGGCTGGCCTCTCATGGGCAATGTAGTATCACCAGAAGGCTGACTTGGTAAAACGTTATTCATTAACCAGTCGCCAACATTATTATCATTGAGGGCGGGTTGTAGTTTCTCATAATCTTCATCTGGTGATTGGCCACTCTCTGGAACATTGATGTAATCAGGATCACTTGGAACTTTAGGTTTGCGCTTGGGTTTCATTTTTGCCGACTTGGGTGTGTTGGGTTGGTTCTTCCTCGAATCCATGGAGGGTGTCTGCGTAAGCACATTACGTTTTGGTCTTGGGGTTTGAGTTCCAATGCTTTTAGGGTTGTCATCCTCGCTGCTGGTACCAATCACAGGTATGTTATCAAACCTCGGAATCGGACGTGGTTTCTTGCCCTTCTGACTTCGTGGTTTTTGACCCTTCTGGAGGGACTCATAGTCGCTATCTCCATCCGTCGGTGTCTTGTTTGAGGAGGACACTGTAGGTGGCGCCGACCGCGTTGTCGATGGCGCAGAGCCAAGATTGTGTACCCCGTTTGGTGTGATCCGTCTATCTTTGTTTTTTGGTGTGGGTGTTGTGTAAAGTGGCGCCCCATCATTGTCATCCTCTGGTGGCGGAAGCTCCTGGTAGGCTCCGGAGAATGAGCGAATGCTGCCGGTGATGCTGCTATTGCGCCGAGTACTCGTAGGGAACTGGGCTTCCACATTCACCAGTGTCTTGGACGTAGGCTTCTTACCACACAGCCTCTTCCTGAAATGAGATGGGAATGTGGAACATCATGTAATGATTTCAAGCTGATTTCAAGGTAATTCAAAACATGGAGACTATTTTTACTTAGTATATATTTACAAGTAAACCATGGGAGATTTTATTTGACCCTAGAAATCCAGATAATTTCTCTGTGATGTTAAGCAACAACTTTTTAAGGTGCATCCATTTTAGCATGCTTCAAGGAATGGATATGCTGACAAACAAACCATTTCTGGGGGGGGGGGGGGGGGGTCGTTTTGCATTTCATTTTTTTAATTTTTTCTCTCTTAAGGTGACTTTAATTCATTACATTGCAGATACACAATAAAAGGGAAGTAGATCAATTGATTGCTATCTATTTTCAAAATTGAGAAAAGAAGTTGGAGGCAAGCCAAGAGTGATGCCTTATAGGGTGTCCCTTTCTTTAACACTAACAGTATCAAAGGTGCCAGGTTGAAATATTCCTAAAGTAGACCTCTCTAGTTATGATTGATTTCTAAAAAGAATTGGTAGCAAGCCAACAAAGGTGCCAGATTTAAAGATTATTTAGCGGACCCAATATCTCTAGTTATGATTAACATTAACAGAATTGGAAGCAACCAAACTCTGTTGCCTTATTTGATACTCTTTACATGCCATATTGATACATTCCTACAGTGTACCATGCATTTCTATTCACATGTTAATCCCCAGAGAGAAACGTGACTTCACACTTCACAGCGCCCATCATTTTGGAGAAGAGATCAATATGCTGGGCACACCATATGTGAATGTTTGGCTATGTATTTGATGGTGACAGGTCAGCCCCCCTCTACTGTGTGCAGTGACTGGCCTCTGTACCTGTGCCAAATATCTAGCAGTTCTACATGGCAATCAGTGTGCACTCTGTGTGCAGTCATCAAGACCACTGGGAGTGCCATGGTGTGGCTAGCCCCAGGGGAATAGTGCTATGGTATGTGGCAACAGGTGGCCCTGGCCTTATAGTCAACAATAGGAGAGGGAGAATATATAGATAACTTCATATTCATGTATGTTGTTAAACTTACCTAGACTTCTCATTTCAACCTGTCTTCTTGAAATTATCATTATGTTTATTTCTGATTATTCAATATTGAATTTATGTATGTTCTATGCCATTCAATATTTACAGAATACACACACATACATATATATAT
This sequence comes from Maea johnstoni, assembly GCA_963942565.1. NCBI lineage: Eukaryota > Metazoa > Annelida > Polychaeta > Spionida > Magelonidae > Maea > Maea johnstoni. The sequence continues at coordinate 85,722,353 of OZ012684.1, read as the reverse complement.
ATATATATATATATATATATATATATATATATATATATATATATATATATATATATATATATATATATATTTATATATATATATATATATATATATATATATATATATATATATATATATATATATATATATATATTTATATATATATATATATATATATATATGTGTGTGTGTGTGTATATATATATATCATACATATATGTATAGATATTTATGTATATATATATATATATATATATATATATATATATATATATATATATATATATATATATATATATATATATATATATATATATGTGTGTGTGTGTGTATATATATATATATCATATATATATGTATATATATTTATATATATATATATATATATATATATATATATATATATATATATATATATATATATATATATATATATATATATAGTTATATATATATATGCACGTGTGTCTACTTTTCTCATTAGTACTGCAGCAAGATGAAGGTCACACCTGAAATGTCCACATGGACTCTTATAAAAACCCTCCCTTACAACTTATGTCCAATCATGACAAATTGTCCAACCCCCAGGTGTTACAGTGAACAGCTGGCCCTGGAAGTATTAGTGACTGGCTGATTACTACAAATCCATCTTGGTTAAGGTAAAATGTGTGGAAAATCTATCATATCATCTTCTTACTCCTGTATGATAATTCTCAAGTACAAACAAATTTGCTTTATTTTTGTGAGAAAATGTTATGAGAAAAAATGTTTATCCCACCCATACTCTAGATATTTCTGTACATACTGAATTTCAGCAATTTCACTTTGTGGCACAAAGGTGGTGGAATAGTGTTAAGATCCCATCAGAAACTTAATTACTTCATAGCATTTTTATGATTGAATGTAACTACATTTAAACTTTTATACCTTAATAAGTTACACAATACAATTAAATTGGCCCAATTAGATGATAATTAAAAGCATGACTATTTTTATGGAATATCATTAAAACTTCACCACTCCAAACAAGGCGCATGTTATTGTTAAGCCAGAATTGTTAACTGAAAAAAAATAATAGAAGCAATTTGTTGCCCAATTAGGAGTAATTGCTTGTAATTAGGTGTAGAGGGACCAATTATTTCTGACACTTGGACCTATGCAGAAAGCAAGGCAGTACATGGAAAACTATATACAGAATGAAATTTATGAAAGTCTGATAAGTTCTCTTAGTTGATACAGTTTCTTTAAAGATGTTAACTAATAGATCAAAACTTTAAAAATAAAGATCAGATCATTACGGAAAGTTTTGATTTAGACTATCCTAATTACGCATCTGAGATAATGTCACCTGAAAATTCCATGTAATTTCAGTAATTATCACACCTTATAGCTAATTACCTTGTGATCATTCTGGGCGGGTCAGCAGTTGGTTTGAGGTAGGATCATACCATATACAGTGTACCATCAGCCTAGGTGGGGGACAGGAAGCATGCAGGGGCTAGGTGTGTGGGGTCACCACAAGGTGGCAGCACTATGGGGTACAGTGGGTGTGGAGGGTCACTCCATGGTCTGTCTGGACACACCAGATCAGCCTAGGGAAGGAAAGAGAACATTCTGGAGGTCAGAATCAAGTCAACCAGCAAATAGGAATTCCCAATAGCTGGAAAAGAGTAAATCTACACAGTCATATTACACAAAATGTAATAGAGATAAAATATGTAATATTGTGTGTACTGTGATCAAAAGTCAATGATCAGAATTTTGCAGAAACTTATAAATTTCTTCTCAAAATAATTGGATAGATTAGAAAGATTAAAAAGGAATTTACAAAATTTAATATGTTCTGACCAACATTTTCAATCTGATTGAGTGAGTGTCTTTTATATGGATAGAATAGGGGATATACTTATCACAACGAGAATGATAAAAATGCAATAAACACCCAGTGTGTGATTAGGCAGATAAACGGAAGGGAGGAATACCAACATGACAGGGTTTAGATGGGTTTAGAAAATCTCTGCGTCCTTGTGTTTGGATGAAAGTAGCCTTAAAACGTTGGAAGGATTAAGGAGATTAAGGTGTGTAACAATGTGATATATGCACTTTACCTTCTGTAGTAGATGAGGAGGATGAGGAGGACCATGAATATCAACCACAACAATAAGGCCAGGATGATGAGAACTGTAACAATAGAAATAAACAATACATTCTCAAACTCTTCTGAACAGAAAGTATCTCAAAGGTTCTATTAGGCCTCACTGGGTTCATGTGGTCTGATCTAAGAGAATCTGGCAATGAGTGAGCCAGTCTAATCAACTAACTAATGTGTGCATTTTTGATGAAGATTTAACTCAGCAATTCTGAATTGTACCAAATTATGGTTTAAAGACTTGATTTTTGTATACCTTGATTTTGCCACATAACTGCTGTCCAACACAAAAATGCTTCTTTTATAGCACTATTTTAGGCACGGACAATGTCTCTGAAGGGATAAATGACCATGACTCCATTAATAAAAGTTGTTTTGAACTGTGCTTTGCTCCTTTTTCGTCTGAGGTTTTAGGCAAATTAAATATATTTTATGTAGCTCAGTAAGAAAGTTGGAATATATATATATATATATATATACATATATATATATATATATATATATATATATATATATATATATATATATATATATATATATTTATATATATATATATATATATATATATATATGTATGTATATATATATATATATATATATATATATATATATATATATATATATATATGTATATATATATATATATTATATATATATATATATATATATATATATATATATATATATATATATATATATATATATATATATATTTATATTGGCTTTAACTCCTTTAAGAAATCTATCAAGATGTCCTCAGCCAAGGTCACATGAAGTGGTAGCAGGTGTTGTGTGTCTGAGGAGGTGCAGCCACACCCCTTACTCTCAATCCAAGAACACATGCTCATTTTCATTAAGTAGAAATTCTATTTAATTAAACATATTTATTATCCTGATAAATAGTCTTTGGAAGTGGTACAACCTGGTCCAAGACAGAATATCAAAACTTTTTTTTAAAATCATGTTAACATTCCATACATTAATTGTTTGCCATATTCTAATTATCAAGCTACAAATTCATAAACGACTACTTATTTATGCAATGAAATATAAAGTCCTGTTTCTTTTTAAAGTGTTTCATAAATCTTTGATGAAATAGGTCACACTCAGTAGATCTTATATCATTATGTTATTAATTGCATTCCAACAACAGCTGTTGTTAAAATGTGTCAGCCTTCTCTGAATAACCATATGTAACTTATACTAACTTTGTGGATGGAAATGAACATTTTATGATGCAGTGAGACCAATACCTTTAGGATTTATATGGATGTTTCACTTCATACTTGATTTGCAATTACGATCCATTAGTTATATGATTTTATCAAAAGGGGGGGGGGGTCGCATTTAACAATTAGTGAGAGCAACCTAACAATTTCCTTGTCTGTGATTACCTCATAATCTTTGTTTTAACTTTTATCATCAACTAAATGTTTAGAAATCCAATTAGGCTGTTGAAATGAAAACATTATTGATTTAAGCAAAACAACAAATATATTGGAAGTTACTCATTTGGCCAATAAGACTTACCTTGGACGCCAAACAATCCTACTCCATTTAGGCAAACATTTATGGCAACAGATGCTTGTCATTCAGCCAATAAGTATAGTATATCTGAACCTTTAAAACCACATCTTGTACAAATATACATGTATTCCGATTTTAATTTTGATTATTAGCTTAATTAATAGGTGATAATAAAATCATTTTGAAGAGAATCATCCCTCAATCAAATAATGTACAAAATTCCGTATTTTGAATGATAAGGTCAATGAAGAATACAGTACATTACAATACTTACTCCACATTGTCCTTTCATCTTGTATGGATCTTACGGAGACTTCTGCTGAGGCGACACCAGCAATTGTTCCATTGACTGTACCATTGCCACCCCCTGCAGTTCCATTGACACCAGTCTCCACAACACCACCATCCACCATGACAGCACCATCTGAGCCAACAGCAGAGGAGGCGGTGCTCTCCTGGCCTTCTACTTCGGTCACCAATCCTCCAGCAGAATCTGTAATTGCACCGTTTACGCCATCAACGGTGTTCCCTGTACCTTTGTTTGTACCTACAGGTATGACGACACCACCAATGACACCACCATCTCCATCAGGAACTTCAGTAGCACCATCCACACCAACATCCCCATCTTTATCTGGAGCACCATCAGTTACAGTTGTGCCACTCTTAACACCACCATCAACACCTCCATCAACAGCACCACCAACTTCCCCTTCTCCAACAGTGCTGCCACCTTTTGGCCTCCTAGTTATCTGTCCACCTCCAACTCTGCCACCTACCATATGGTTAGTACCATTGGATGCCGTAGCTGTGTTCTCTCCTAGTGAGATCTGTGAGGTTCCATCGGGTGAGAATGTGGCTTCCTCAGGGGGAACCTGGGAGGCCCCAGGAGTCGTTGTACCCTTTCCATTGACTGTAATGATAACCCCAGCACCCCCAGATGCCCCAGCAGAGCTGTCCTGAACAACAGTGCTGTAGAATGTCACCAGAGTTCCATCAGGAGCTGCAGAACTTTTGATCTCTATTGGAGGCGATGTTTCAGTGACACCTGTACTCTCATCCTTTCCATCAGATTCAGAAACTTCGGTATTTGAACCTGGGTCTTTGGTAACTGCACCTGTTCCATCTGTACCATCAACCTTTCCATCTGTATCAGAGTCTTCGGTGTCTGTACCAGAGTCCTTTCCATCTGTTCCACCAACCTTTCCATCTGTATCAGAGTCTTCGTTGTCTGTACCAGAGTCCTTTCCATCTGTACCAGCATCACCTTTGCTTGGGTCTGAATCTTTTCCATCCATACCAGTGTCTGTGCCACCAGATTCAGAGCCTTTCACACCAGACCCAGGCTCTATGGCATCTGTAACAGTTTTCCTTCCATCTGAACCAGAATGTTTGGGATTGTCTAAATCTGAATCTGAACCTGAATTTTGACCTTTTGACCCAGATTCATCATCAGGTCCTGGGTCTGTCACTCCTGTTTCTTTTCCTTTGTTAATATCTCCATTGTTATCTAGTCCTGTAGCAGGTGTAGTTGACCCTCCATTGTTCAAACCATCACCATTTGCACCAGTCCCATCTTGTCCAGTCTCAGTGCTGGGTTCAGTACCAGAACCATGGACAACATCAACTGTGGACATCGTAGATGCATCAGTTCTTAAGGTAACAACAGTGCTGCCCTTTGTAGCGGAACTCATGTTATCACTGCCTGGGTCCGAGGCCTTCCCTTCAGTTGTTGATTTTAGTGTAGTACTACCACCAGCATCCGTTGCTACTGCCTTAGTACTACCATCATTTCCTGCTGAATCGGACATTGTGCTTGAATCAGATGAAACAGAAGTCGAAGCGGTGGTAGTTGTAGAGAGATCATTTCCAAGATCTGTCGAAGATGAAAACAATGTTCCAATCGTTGAAGCACCGTTCGAAGGAGATGTCTCAGCTTTGGATGCAGATGTTGAAATAGAAGGTGTCGTTGATCCTCTGGTGTTACCTGTTGCCATGCTGGTGCTACCACTATAAACGACATCCGTAACATTAAATCTATGAGCACCATCGCCAGTACCATGTACCACATCTGGCTCCAGTGAACCACTTTTCAATGTAGTGGAGAATGACTCGGTGACACTGGTTACCTTGGGAGTAGTTGGTCTATAGGCAAAGGCCGCATCCACTTTTCTACTACTGGAGTCAGAAGATCTTCTAGCAATTGTTGTCCCGTTATTGGTAGTAGAAGGGAGAGTGCTGGTGCCGCCATCTGTTGTGTTGGTAGCTTCTGTGGTTGATGATATGGTGGTGGGTGTTGTTGGAGGGTCAGAGTGCCCCTCACATTTTACCTTAACTTTGCCTCCAGATACACCTGTCAAAATAAAAATAAAAATCATTACAATTTGATTTAGATACTTCACATATGTACTTCATACTGATCAGTAATTTCCAGTTAGGTTCAAAATATAGTGCATGATCTATTACACTTAACAATGCTCAGATCATTGTTTTATTCAATTGGTGCACATTACTAGATAAACATGTAAACGCTGAAGCAACATACTAACACTACTAGTAACAATATTACATTGAAGATACTTAATTAAAGATACTGTAGCCGACCTTGCAAGTAGTTTGATTACTCTTGCCAAATAATCTTCTCAAAGATAAGAACATATATTCGAAAGGTTTTAATGGCAAGATTTTTTCAGATAATATCAAAATATCAGTTTGGGTGCAATTAAGCTGGAATGTCTTAAATTGTCCAAAGTTTCTGTTTTACAAGGAGTAGTCCTTTTTCACCAACAAATTTAGCTAAAAAAGATTGTATTGCTTGTTATCAATACAAGGTAGTAATGAATAGGACATTTTAGAAAAGCTATTTTTGTTTCTTTTTTTGAAAGGGTGTCATGCTGTAGAAATGCAATAATAATATCTAAAAAAACTTTTGATTTGTCAACGTATCATGTCTAATCATAAGGTTCCTTAGACGATAGCCTTTTCAAAAATCCTTTGAAATCTTTGTCCACATGCCATGCTTTGAGTTAAGTGGCGCCACCTATGTGTGGTTTTGTGAAGTGTGGTTTAAAATGTTACTTCAGCATGCAGCTAGCATATCAATTTTTACTAATAAATAACAAAATGTAAGCATTTTTGTTGAATAAAGATAACAAATCGAAAGTTTAGTTCATTAAACGAACACCAGGGGCGTTTGTATATGCAGAAATGTCCTTAAATCCCAGTCATATGACTGATAATCCAAGCTCACCTTTGTAGGCAAACCAAAATCCCATATCAGTATCAATAGCATCACTGTAGAATTTGACATCAATCTGACTTCCAACAAATGTCTGCTTTTTCGCCATGTAGCCACATTTCCTCATAATGGCACCGTCCACATCCACAGATACGTAGTCCACGCAGGGGTTCTTTTTCTTGAGGAGGAAGAATATGGTCTCTAGCTGCACCTGGTCCCCGGGGCTCGTAAGGGAACAGCTACAGTTCCTATCAGAGGAGTAAAGGTTCGGAAACTGTGGACTATTTAAGAAACCCATACTAGCCTCAATTTCTCTATTCACACAGGCGTCTTTTAGGGCTGTTCCTGAAATAAGAGATGCAAGATACTTAAATGCTTTTCAATGAGAGTTCCTCTGGCCTAATATGTTGTGATATCAAATGAATGAAACGAACTCGAGGCTCCTTGTGGTTGCTCATCTAAGACACTACCAATCAAATATTCATGATGAAACAAGGTTCTTTAAGATGCAGGCAGCTTCATTCACATGCTCAGGCTTTCTACCTAGCATGTTTTTAGGTTTAATGCTCTGAGACCACACGATATTTTTGTTTGTTTTGTTGGGTTATAATCGTTTTTTTTGCTTGTTTGTTTTTAAATAAACTTATAGGTAAGTGACATTTCGTACATCAACGAACCTTCATTTTTCCTAGTATTCACACCTGCACCTATACTATTTAGATTATTTAGGCAAACTTCGCATGTTTAACTGACATTTCAAAATGCAATAACCATCATAAATTATTCATATCTTGCTTAATTGAATTTACTTTAGTATGGTCGTTTATCGCAGGTGGCGCATAATGATAAAGAAGCTAAATTGCCTATAGTTCTTTACGTATGTCTTTATTCCAGGTGTTCCTCAGAGAATCCAGCTGTACAGAAGCGCAATACTTATTCTTCATTATGTCAATATCAAACGGAATACGCATTTGCTTCACGACATATTCCTTCCTTTCCAGATATAAAAGACGCTTTGGATGCTTGTCGTAAACAGCTCGATTAGATCTCTGATACAAAGTTGTTAAAATCAACGAAGAGTAATCTCACCCTATATCTATAGAGTGTGTAACATTTTGAAAACATTTAAAGTACAAACAAATTTTGCCTAAAAAACAAAAACTTTTTTTTTCATTGTATGGCTAATTTGGAACATTCATATTCATTTCATTTCCATCTCACTATTGAAGACTGAAGAATTGAAGCCATTTTTAATTCGTCTTTTTGAAGAAATAAAATCGTTATACACATTTGATTATTTTTCTCTTTGCAGATGCATCAGACTGAGTACCGTAATTGACCCATCGTTAACCTTTTCCAGTTATCCGATTGAATAGCGTTCAAATATAACTTTATGCATATTTAAGAAACCCATCTATCATCTATTGGCAAGTTAAACTGAAATCTAATGATATAATCTGTGAATTAAGTTGTTGACTACTATTTGCAAACATGTAAAATATATTTACTAGCCACATAACCATACTAGACTTTTACACACGTAGTGGAACATTCATATTTATTTCATTTCCATCTTAATATAGTGTGATGAAACCATATTTAAACAATTAAATATTTCGTTAATTCGGCTTTGTGGAGATATGAAATAGTTGATATGGACATTCAATACTTTATCTTTACGTGCCATATCTAAGACATCCATTTAAAATGTATTGCCATGTTATGGTGAAATCAAATGATATCATTTCTAAATAAAGTTGTTTACTATTTTTTGCGATCGTGTAAAATGTACTTACTTGCCACACAATCATACTCGACTTTTAAACACGTAGTGTAAGCGCTTCCGCATGAGGGGTCGGGTAGCGCCCTGGCCTCCACGGGCACGTTAAAACACTTGCCCTTCCCCCGACACGTCCACATGACATTATTATAGTCCACAGCGCACCCCTTGCTGGTCTTGCATGTATCCTCCTCGGGCACGCCCACCCCTAACTTCTCTGAGGTGATCCGGATAAGGCTGTCGAAGGGACACTCTATACTCAGGCCGGGCTGGCCGTAGAAAGCCGTCTTGGTCAAGCCATGGCTGCAGAGTGGCAATAACAAACAGTGGATGAGAAAAAGTAGCCACTGGAGTTTCAGTCTGTGGCTAGTAAGGGTTGATAATCTCTCCATGATTATATTGTTTTATAAACTCTGTTGGTCAGTTGTTATGATTCCAGGTGGATTTCATTATAACCATGGACGCAGTCACCAGTATCTAATATAATATATGAAATTTTATCACTCTGTAGACGTTAACAATTCAATATTTGTATTTCAAGTCCTTTATCTTCGACCCCACACGACGTTATAAGCGCAGGTTTTGAATGCAGCACGTAGTGTGAAATAATTAACCCCTGTCGCTGAATTAGTGCATAAAAAGTGGGATAGCATTAATTCATCTCTGTCCAGGTAATTAGGAGTCACCTGTTCTAATTACGACAATGACTATCATGGGATAAAACACACTGTTGATGTCGCCTCTAGTTAGCTGTATATTCCTTTGCACTAGTTCCTGGTGATGTCCGAGATTGTGGTGCTATTTCGTAGTAATGCGAACCAATGATGATCCTTTAGGCACCGTCTCTGATATATCTACCTTAGCTTATGATTCAGTCTACCAGGAAAATGACGCTCCCGAGTAATGCAAAGGGCATAGGTGTGTGACCAGGTAGGTTACAGAGAGGGAGAGATAAAAGCTGGCACAGTAATCGTCACTCTAGCATGGGGAATTTTTTGCTAGGCAGATCGCAAGGCATGGCTGCAATGGTGACTTGTTTTCCCGCAGGCCATTGCGTGGTCAGTTTGGCACTAGTCTCCGTCACGCGGAGTCATGCGAAATAATCCTACCCACATCATAATACCAGATGACACATTCTGCACTAGTTTTCTTGTTTGTTTTCTTTTTTGTTTGGGGGGGGGGGGGGGGGTGAGTTCATCGGATATGACCCTTATAGTAGTTGTATCAACCAGACACGTTATTTATTAAACTATAACTCTAAAGCAGCAATGTTCCCCTTGCAAGAGTTTTACAGTCCATTACATATAACTTAAACTGAAAGAAAAACACTCATAAGTCATTCTAATTGCTGCTTTGTCCAGAAAAAAGTTTCTTACTGCACACCACCACAACTCACAACTTTGTGCTTTATCAAAACATTTTTTGTTACACAACCACACAATCCAGAGAATGACCTTTCATGGTCAAAGTTATAGTCCAGTGATTTCCCGGTGCAGTTATTTCATTGAGAAGCTGTATCTTAATTAGACCTCAAGCATTCCATTTAGCATCTTGAATCTTCTATCAATATCATCGATGTCCCTTCATTTGCCTTTCTTGTTTACAGAAGTCTGTTTTCATATCTCCTTGCATTGAAGCTTCCTAGCCATGCGTCAATCTGTTCATCAATCTTGTCACCTTCCACGGCTGACCCATCACGTCCAATATGAATAAATCCAGGTATGGTTTACGACGAAGTATCGCTAACAAAAAAGTTCACTAACACACCAGCTTAAACAATACTAATTTCTACTTCTATGCTGTTTACATTTGCGTTCAACAGTATTTTCACTTGGATTTACTGATATTTTCCATGATCTCACCGTTAGTCTGAATGTCCAGCCTGTGTGTTGTCGCCTGGGCCATAGACAGCTGTTGGGCCAATTAAGCTGTTACATCAACAACCGTATTAACTCCCAACACATTATGCTTTACTCATTATAAAACACATTCCAGATATCATAAATTATACCGTATTAATTTCACAGTCTTATGTGCTTTTTAGGAAGTGAAAGTTTAAATTGAGTTTATTTCTTAACTAAGTCACGTGGATGGCCTATGCTCAATTATGATTCATTATCAGTATATCTCTATCTCCCGGGCCATGGTTATGTTCAGTATTCCTCCTCAGTGGATATAATGCTGGGACGTATGGTTATGCATACGCTATGGGCATATGATAGCAGCTGGCCCTGCGACACAAGTGAGTCTGGACCATCTGTACCTTAAAAATCGCCACAACAGTCACTTACAGTTGGCTGATTAGGCGTCACCGAGGGATCAGCATCTTGTCCGATATCTTGACCAGTCTTCGGAAGAAAAAGATTTGTTTCCGTCTAAGTCACCTCACACCATGCAGAATGATTTCAGCCACCATGGTTAAACCAGTTTACATAACTTATGGTGTTAGCAGTGGTGAAATATATTAATCCTGCTGCAAAGGCAAGTCCTGGTACATGTCGTTTTAATGGCCTCTAAGGCAAAACTGGCCGTGCTATCCGAAAGTTTCCACACACACACACACACTAGTCTCCACTGGACACCCATAAGCGGGTTGGCCTGGTTGCTATATAAATGTGCGGCACTGAAAGACCTCTTGGAACTATTTCTGATAAGAAGGGAATTTCTTCCCAGTTCTGTGTTTCTATCTCATTGTAATATGACCTTCGTTGAAAGTAAATACCCATTCCTTACTTCTTTCAGAAATAGCAGACGAACATTCTAAGACGAACAGTCAAGCATGAATAGGGTCATTTTCAAGGATTGTTTCTATTCACACTCGTCCTAGAAGTACTCTCCTCTATTTAGGGCTTGCATATTTTGATTATGAATCTTCTTAATTTGTATTACAAGTTAATGTCATTTTTCTCCTACTTTAATGCACCATCATCTGCAAAATATCATATTTCGTCCTGTTTCTTTCTTACATAGCTCATCTTCACCGTTCCATTCTATACGAAGCCATACGTCTTACTGGAGATACACCTTGTTATATGATTATACTGCTATGAGGTATGTTTTGGGACGGGGCTTTTAACTAGGTGTCAATGGTAATCATCGCCTTGGGGCGGGACTGAGCTGTGTCTTGTGGGACGAACAGTGGCGACAAACGCTCAGGTTTTAGTCTTAGAACACCCCAAGTATGCTCAGACCTATCGTGATTATATACACATTGGGGCCTGTTGCATCTTCCGAGATTATTCGTCTCACATTAAAGCAACCTGAATACCAATTTGCAGTTGACTGTATTGTATAGAATATATATTTCTGATATATCTTGGATATGCTAACAAATAATTCAAATAGTAAAATGCATGCCCACAGATATACGATTAAGTGTAAGTATGACAGATAAAGTGAAATTCCAACTTAGAAATATGTTATGATAACCTCAACCAATTGGCTGCTGGGATCTAATTTGGTCAAAAGATAATAATGCAAAATAGCCGAAAATGGCTTAACCCCTCGTACATAATTGGTACTCATTTGATAGTATCCAGTGAGAGCTCCCCGAAGAATGCCAACATGGCAGAGTATAGGTAGTTTCAAAACATGTTTGTGTTATATTTCCCCACAGAACCTCGTGTTGCTGTTGTTTATAACACTTACTCTCTCGCTGACCCTCATGATGACTAGTGTACTAAAATCAAACTTGACCATTCCGTGAATAGCTAGATTTAGGTTACCTATACTAGATGACAAACCCCCAAAACTGCCAAATTATGTCGAAATATCTCTCTTTACAATGTTGTTGTATTTCATTTTATGATATTAAGAATTATTTATAATTCAGAGGTTTCTTTTTTTCAATAAAAAACACTGCTTTCAATATCCAAAAGTGAAATAATCTATTCTGTACTGGGTAAATTAACTAAAATCGTACCTTGTTTCCTAATCTCCCCTTACAGAACTTCGTGTGGCTGTTGTTTATGAAACTTACTCTCTCGCTAATTATCATGATGACTAGTGTACTAAATCAAACTTGACCATTCCTTGAATAGCTGGATTTAGGTTACCAGATGATAAAAAACTGTCAAATTATAATTTCTAAATATCTCTCATGACAATGTTTTTGTTTTTCATTTTATGATATTGAAAATTATCAATAATTCAGAGGCTTGTTTTTTCAATAAAAAAACTCACAGTAGGAAAGGCATACGTTTGGAATTCACCTTTGCCATATCCATATAAAGAAGGGAGATACAAGACGAGCTGGAATAAGGTTGTTCGTATGTGAACAATCTCTTTCAAAGTACAACAGGAGGCTGAATAAGGTTGTCCGTATCTGAAGTCTATGTTAACTCATAACATACAAGGAGGCATATTGCGTATGTTGGCTCTATCTGATTAGTCTCTCTCAACAGAGGGTTTATGGACTAAGGTTGGCTCTATCTGATTAGCCTCTCTCAACAGAGGGTTTATGGACTAAGGTTGGCTCTATCGGGTCTCTTTAAACAGCTGGCAAATCAAGGAGGTTTGGTTACATCTAAATAGATGAACTAGTAGTCTCGTTTAACAGGTTGCATTCCGGTTTTTGTCCTCCTCTAGATAGTTTCTTCTAAATTGTTGCAGGTAGTCCATCACGGTTGGTTGTTTCCTATGCATGTTCTTTCTTTGTTGGTAAAAGGATCTTTGCCGCTCCTTTAATGATGAGATGCAGCCAATAGAAGTTCAGCAAATCCATCATTATACCTATTGGCAAGATAATAATGAGCATGTAGATGGGAGGCCAGACAGGGGTAGACTGTAGGGCACGCATGTACTTGATGTAAAAACCAGGAAGGACGATGATGCGGCTGAAGATGAACGTCAATGTAAAAAGAATAGAGGAGATCTTGAATACTGTAGAGGATTTTCCATAAACCTTTTTCAAAAACCAACCTAGGCTGAAAAAGAAGTTGGAGCTTTCTGAGCAGGCGCGGAAGACGGTAAAGTAGGCCGATGATTGGCTAGCAACGACGCCCACTGTTGACACTATAATGGCACTGTGATGGAACAGAATCAATTTGTCGAAGAGAACACCAGGTTCCAATAGTGTGGAGACCACAACATCCGCTATCATGTAGCCATTGCTGAGACTGCATATGAGGAGAGCGACAGGTGACTTTCCCCAGACAATGTCAGCATGGACCTCCTCCCCCATCATACCATACATGGCGAGTCCGAAAGACAGGATACTGAAGATTTGACTCGTCATCCAGCTATGCCACAGGACCTGATCTTCATGTGAGAGGGTGCGATAAGTTTTCACGAAGCGAGCTGACAAGAACGGCGAAATATACTTGTAAATGGCCAAAGTAACCATCAGCGCGCCTCCACTTTCCATGAGAAACCGTCCGTCCATTTTGGAAATCTAGATTAGTGTGTCTGCTGGTAACTACTATGTCCGAAGGTATCAGTTATACCTGTTGAAGTCGTGGTTGGCAGGTTTGTGCTATGACCCAAAATATCCAAATAATCCCTTGCGGCACATGGGGACTTGTGCAAGAACAGGAACTTACTGGAAATATTCTCCACTCCGCTTTAGCATTATTTCAAAAGAAAGTATAATCCAGGGTTGTATAGCACAAAAGTAATCCGGGGAGTTGTGTACTAATTAACCCTGGGCATGATAAAGTGTTTATGAAAAGAACATATTTAACTTGCATCTACAAGTTAAATACAGTGGAGCTGATTAGGTAATATCCTCTCTAACAAAGGTAGGCCTCCTTTCAGCGTTTTAAATCCTTACTAAAAGGGTTAATCAGATTATTCTAGCATACGTCATGAACTTACCATCAACAACTTTCTGAAAGATAACGCCTGATAGATGATAGACAATAAAAGGTAGCAAACATCTACTGGGAAAATCACCATTATTTATCTTTGATATTTGAACAATGCTTATTTGACCTATTTGATATGCATCAACATTAACCTAAACGTAAACACATACTTTGATGCTTTCTTAGGATTTACAAGTGTATATAAACATGTCAGTGACCAGTAGAAATAGTACATGACTTAATGACACTTCACTAAAACACCTTGTAGATATGCTGGTTGAATTTGACCAGTTGCTCGCTTTGATGTCTCTGTCGCAGGTTGTTGCGACAATATAACAGTTGGACACTCCTGAAATACTCAAGTGAGAGATTGAATATATATTTTTTTAATTTCGCAATAAAACTGCTGTTTTTTATTCAACATGGCATGCATAATATATACAAATATTTACAAATATGTATCTTGCTTTGTAATATTTCAATTCATATACATGTTGTTTTTCTTGTTTTTGTTTTACTCATTATTAAATCCATCATTTTTACAAAAATATTTTTAAACGGTTTCTAATCATCTTATATGGTAGGAAAAAAGGTATCTTTAAGATTTTGGTAATATTGTCCCCAGACCTGTATAAACTGCTCAGCTTTATCATTTAAATCCGACTCATATTCTTTTACGCATAATTCATTGTAGAGCATTTTTTTTACTATTATGATATTGTGAGCTTTGCCCGATATGCTATTTTTGTATATGACTATTTTGGTAATGAGAATTATTCTATCAATCGTTGTATCTCTTTGTTGGAAACCAAAAATTTTGTCAAAATCAGTTAGCTTCATGGTTTTTGATGTAACGAATATTTTAATGTTCATGATAAGGTTAGATTATAGATTAAAAACATATTAGAAAAAGTACCAATATTAATATAAACAAATTAGCATTGATCTCATGAAAAGTGTTGTTTTTTTATTAAGTATGCCAGTAGATATCTGTGAAACTATCTCACTATCTAAGACTAAGTATCTATGAACACATGAACAGAACTCAGTTACCACTTGCATATCGGCATCCTCTATATACTATTCGTAGGGGCATATACGAACTCTTGTACATGTATACTCTACCAAAGTATAGGTATCAATTTATCTGTTTGAGTCCCTGTAATGTATAAGTATGTGATAAGACACTGCCCTTTGAGCGCACAAAGTCGTGTGCTTTGATTTTGTAGAAAAAAAATGCTCATGTGGACAACCACGAGCCTTGATCCATCGTAAAAAAATGTCTAGCTCAGTTTTTGTCTTGGGAAATCTAATAAACCATTATAACCCTAACCATATGTGGCCGGTTCTCGTACCTTGTATCACTATTTCAAGATCCCCAGCAGCACTATTGACTCTATGTCCCTTACAAATGTTTTTTTTCTTAAATAAAATGCGTTTAATAAATGAATAAAATGAAAGAACGCAAGCAGAACAATATAGTAGTTGAATAGTACGCACTTGATTTTTCAATTGTTTCTGCTGTTTTCTGCTGTTACATACGTCTTACTATGCTCACTGATCTATAGGCGTTACTATTTTTTCTGATTTCCATTTTCATTATTTCCTCTACTTTCCTGTTTTTATTATCTGCTGTCACACTCGCAATCGCACCATATTTCAATCATTCGAAACATATTGTCTAACGATTGACGAGCATCTCTGGTAAATAGCATCTTCCCTCTACGTTCGGTATACATGAACCCAGTTATCCTACAGAAATAATTAACGTAGGAAGTTGCCCTGGTGTGGTCCACAGTCCGCACTCTATTCGTTAACCCTTCCAATACTGAGACCAATTTCGTCCAAAGAACAAGGCCGCAAAGTTTTCTGAGGGCCAGTTAAACCCTGCCATGTTGGTATGCATTGGATAGCTCTTGCGGAGCACTCTCAGATGAGTACCGTGTGCCAGGGTTTCAGTCATTTCTCAGGTTTTTGCATCATTTTGTATTAGTCACCAACAGCATAAGAGTTAATCTGTACGCATTAGTAGTAAGGTATGAACCTTCCTCCGTATGTTTAAATAGGTAAGCGCCTGCTTAAGCTTTGGAATTGTTGCCCGTCAAATATAGACTAGATTATAAGTGTCAAGCAATATGCTATGGTTTAAGGTATTATTATCAGACAATCAGGGTTGGGCAGTTCTTTCTGCTATTATTGGTCACACTCTTGTGTTGTCCTTGACCTAATGCATGTTTCTGGACTTATGTTTACCATTGTCATGAACTCGTATCCAGTTGGAGGCCTGGACCAATGTATCAATAACAGTGCCAACAGTATCCTTCCAACAGTAGAAAAGTATGTTAGATATGGTAGTGTAGGTAAACACTGGAAGACTTCCCTGTACAACTTCTAGTCAATATTGCACCTATGTATATGGACCACCTATGTCTGAAATGGTATCAGGACAATATCCCCCCGGACAATATCCCCCCGGACAATATCCCCCGGACAATATCCCCCCGGACAATATCCCCCCAGGACAAAATCCCCCCGGACAATATCCCCCGGTTCCAATATCCCCCCGGACAATATCCCCCCGGATGATATCTCTAGTAAAACATGTTTTAGTAAAAAAAAAAATGTTTAATTCCAGTGTTTTGAATTATCCCAAAACATGTGTTGGTAAAAAAAAATCTTTTTTTTATTTTTAATTCCAGTGTTTTAAATTATCCTCAATCGTGTGCCGGTAAAAAAAAATTAAATAAAAAAAAAATTGCAGTGTTTCAAATTATTCTAAATTTTTTTTTCAAAAATTCAAATAAATATTAGTGTTTTAAATTATCCTAAATCATGAGCCCGTAAAAAAATTAAATTAAAAAAAATTTTTTTTAGAATTATTTAAAACACTGCAAAAAAAGATTTTAATTTATTTTTTTTACCGGCACATGATTTAGGATAATTTAAAACACTAATTTTTTTTTGAATTTAAAAAAAAAAAATTTATAGAATAATTTAAAACACTGCAATTTTTTTTTTAATCTAATTTTTTTACCGCCACACGATTTAGGATAATTTAAAACACTGGAATTAAATTTTTTTTTTTTTTTTTTACTAAAACATGTTTCACTAGAGATATCACCCGGGGGGATATTGTCCGGGGGGATATTGTCCGGGGGATATTGTCCGGGGGGATATTGTCCTAGAACCGTCTGAAATAAAGTATTGAATTGAAAAAATTGAATTGAATTGAATTGAATGTGATGGCTTCAAATTATGGAATGCCATCCATGCAAAAATTACTCTTTCCTTATGAAGGAAAACAAATTATTTTCATTTTCATTTAATTATAATGGGAAATGCCGTTCATTTGCGAGAAAAGCATACCATACTAAATTGAAATTGAGTTCGGCGGTGACCTCTCATGAAAGATTGATTCCTCGCGTAAATGGACACACAGTCATCTGGTATAGATCAATAGGAGCTACTTTTCAGTCATCAGTTTATATAGGGTTGTCGTTTTATGTCTTTGGCTTTCTGCAAGTACCAGCAACACACCCTGTCAAATCGGTTGATAAACTACATCCCCTCAGAGATAAGTATCAAGACGCGCATACCTCACAGATCCACAAGTCAAGAAGTTCGTCATCATAGCAGTTTATCTCTGAGGTCAGGGGCTAGTTGTAAACCCTGAACGTTGTATGCTACTCAGTACTCAATTTGTCAAACTTGCAAACAGTGTGTTTGAATATGGAGCTTAAAAAGTACATAGCAGTTGTGACGGCCATTTTTGAGCCAGTGCTATTTAGCGGTTTAGTATTCGGTTGGTCTTCTCTAGTGTTCGTATTGAAAGAAGAAGGTATCTACAGTAACCTATGCCAGGAGAGGAACTCGACAGTAGGGAATACAACAGACGTGGTCTTACCGACATGCTCTGCCCAGGATGAGATGTTGCAATTAGCCTATACCATAGCCGTCACAGCGATACCAATAATGAACTTCTTCATAGGAGCGCTTTTTAGCAAATTTGGCATTCGTCTCACGCGACTTCTTGGAAGGTGAGAATTCGAATAGAGATCCATTTTTCTTAAAAAAGATGGAGGGCGATCTTTTAAGTAGTAGTAACACACACACACACACATATATATATATATATATATATATATATATATATATATATATATATATATATATATATATATATATATATATATATATATATATATATATATATATATATATATATATTTATATATATGTATATATATATATATATATATATATATATATATATATATATATATATATATATATATATATATATATATATATATATATATATATATATATATATATATATATATATGTGTATGTGTGTGTGTGTGTGTGTATTGAGAAAGAGGGAGAGGGTAGCTGCAGCAGTAGTATTGATAGTATAGTAGCAGTATTAGTTGAAGAAGAAAAAATAGTATCTTAAATTTTGTATTATTACATTTTAAAAATATAACGTCTCCGTTCCTCTTTTCAGCTCCCTCGTATCTATAGGTTTATTATGTCTGGCATTCATGCAGGTCGGTAAGTTTCCATCATAACAGTTCTTATTCTTATCTTATATATATATACATATATATATATATATATATATATATATATATATATATATGTATGTATATATACATACATAGATACATGCATACATGCACACACACATACACACACCCATATCTATATCTATCTATCTAGCTATCTATCTATCTATCTATCTATCTATCTAGTCTATCTATCTATCTATCTATCTATCTATCTATCTATATATATATATATATATATATATATATATATATATATATATATATATATATATATATATATATATATATATATACATATCTATCTATCTAGCTATATATATATATATATATATATATATATATATATATATATATATATATATATATATATATATATATATATATATATATATATATATATTTTATATATATATATATATATATATATATATATATATATATATATATATATATATATATAAATATATATATATATATATATATATATATATATATATATATATATATATATATATATATACATATATATATATATATATATATATATATATATATATATATATATATATATATATATAGTGAGTAAGATTCTATAGAAAAAAGGTTGTTGTTTTAATACGAAGAGCATACCTATACTAAAAGGTCATGAACACGTCATACATCTTACCTAATAGTGAGGATGCTATCGCCATTCATGTATTGCAGAAATCCCATGGCTGATATTTCCTGGTTTGAGTGCTATTGGCATTGGCGGCATGCAATTGTACATCACCAATCTTCAGGTAAACGACTTCACCCATATGAGTTGAACAACTTGAACTTTGTGTTCTACTTACGAACTCAAGACCATTGTGCAGTTATTTTACTGTGATAACCTACACTGTTAGATAACATTGCTTTGTATTCTTTTGGTAATATAAGTTATCCAGCTATCACAAGAGCGTCTTTGTAAATCGTGATTGCTCTCAGTAGAGAATTTTCATGAGTAGTTGTTTGATAGAGAATACATTTTGGTTGTTTATATCAGCTGCATATTAATCATCTTAACGTGTTTGAATCGAA
Source organism: Maea johnstoni (assembly GCA_963942565.1). Classification (NCBI taxonomy): domain Eukaryota; kingdom Metazoa; phylum Annelida; class Polychaeta; order Spionida; family Magelonidae; genus Maea; species Maea johnstoni. The sequence goes on along the minus strand of OZ012684.1, from coordinate 85,702,240 downwards.
TAAACTCATTTTAGACACCACAATATGTTTGAATACATGTTTCAACTCTGCACATTTAGGCGTCCACTTTTGTTTTTTATGTTTGAATCAATTTATATATATATATATATGTATATATATATATATATATATATATATATATATATATATATATATATATATATATATATATATATATATATATATATATATATATATATATATATCGTAGAAAAATTAATCTCTTATTCAATTGGAATGAAATCTAATTAAAGGCTAAATAGATCATAAACTAAAAGGTATATATATGGTAGTTTGAGCGACTGTTTATAAATAAATATCCGCTTTTGATATTTTTATTCAAAGGTAAGTAGTAGTAGTAGTAGTAGTAGTAGTAGTAGTAGTAGTAGTAGTAGTAGTAGTAGTAGTAGTAGTAGTAGTAGTAGTAGAGGATTGTATAACAGGTACTTACTAGTATATCTTTATATCTCATGTTTATATTGTTAAGGTGGCCAATATGTTTGGCAAGCGTCAAGGCACTATAGCAGCGTTGTGCAGCGGGGCACTGGACGCATCAACAATTGTATTCCTTGTTATAAAGGTCAGTGGTAGATCTTAGCAAAAAAAACTAATACTTTCATACAGAATGTTCACTAACGAAAAGAGCCTAGGTCACAGCTAGGAGTTTAATGGTGGAGTTGGTATAAACACCGAGGTTATGAATAATTTGATTTTTGAGAATAAATATTGTTGTAGAATATGTTTAACACACTATGGTGTTCTAAAGGGATTAAAGTGCTATCTGCCTTCAAAGAAGATGGCATGATCGCCATATAAACATGGATATAGAGACTTAAAGACTCATTGTAGATGTATCTAAGGTCCGGGAAACCCATCGGGTTATAACTTTTTTTAAATTGAATAATGCACTACAAGCAACAGTGATTTTTATTTTTATCAATGGTATATACACATACAATTGACTACAAACACGCAGACATATCAACAGCAAACATATAAACACTTGACCTGTTATCTCTACCAATTTATGTGAAATACTCAGAAATGAACTATTTAGACCATAAAGCTACAATGTTTCCGCAAGATAATTCTGATACCTTTTCATTTCTTGCCAATGTTCTATCAGGGTCATAACTTGATAACCGAATGCTAAGGAACACAAATGAAAAAGGCTATCTAATGAAACTTAAAAAATATTATTTCAGTTGTTATTTACTTTGTTTTCAAGATCTAGAATGAGTAAGCTATCAGAAGCATTACTTGTGTATACGCATTTCGCCTATCATAGCTGTATTCCATAAATGCTTATTCCTAATACTAGTATGAATATATGTATATATATATAGATATGTCGTGTACCAGAAGTCGATCCGTACCAATCAACGATTGGTACAGCTACGCTGTACCAGAAGTCGATCGACTTCTGGTACAGCTATTACCTGTACCAGAAGTCGATCGACTTTTGGGATAGCCTTTAGCTGTACCAAAAGTCGATCGTCTTCTGGTACAGCTATTACCTGTACCAAAAGGTAAAGGTATTCGGTTTATAGTCTTGTATCCACCGAAGTGCTCACACGACCTACCTCCCCTAGCAGGCACTGTACATACAGAAACCATTTCAATCCCCGTGGGATATTCCAGAGCAACTGGCAGCATATAGCGCACACACTCTAAGCACTGCCTTATTTATGCTAGGTACCCATTTTGCAGCTGGGTAGACTGAAGCAATATGGAATAAACTGTTTTGCCAAGAACGACCAAAGTGGCCGGAGTAGCCGGGAATCGAACCAGCGACCCTCTGATTACTAATCCGACACCTAACCAACTGAGCTACTTTGTCCCTACTAGTCGATCGACTTTTGTGATAGCCTTTAGCTGTACCAAAAGTCGATCGACTTCTGGTACAGCACAGCTGTACCAATTGTCGATTGGGACAACCATTCATTTATGAGGGTCATGTACCAAAACTCGATCTGTACCAAACAAAAGTTGATTGTGAAAGTGGCTGTCAATTCAGTGGACTATTAAACATGGATGTTTCACAAACTGATTTTTATAGTGAACACATTATTTAACATTGTTTTGTTTTTGTCTAAAGGAATTTAATTCCACAAATTTGCCTATTTAAGGCCCATCAAATTACCTTTTTTTTAAATTTAAATTCATTTTCTTTTTTCTTTTTTTTTTTCTCTTTTGGGAGGGGTTAGTTTGACAGACCTTTTTGTAATAAACATAAGTCCAATTTTCTTTTTCAACTTATCAGATTCTATGTTTTTAATTAAAGAAAAAATGAAAGGAGTGAGATCCCTTAGGAAATAATGATGACCATCTTCCTGTGCTAATGATCATAGTAATTCAGGTGTTCACCTTAACATTTTTGTTTAAAACCTTTAAGGCAACATGTCCAATAGCCTAGGTTAACTCTTTAAATTTGATTCAATTGCATCTATTGATAGTGGAGTAAATATGTTTTTAATTTAAACCTCTAGTATGCGTTATTTATCATCCCATGAAAAGGTTTAATGAGTAGTTAAAGAGAGGTATTGTG
>OZ012684.1:85696441-85699492 GCA_963942565.1 Maea johnstoni | reverse complement strand
TATATATATATATATATATTACATATACATATATATATACATATATACATAATATATATATATATATATATATATATATATATATATATATATATATATATATATATATATATATATATATATATATATATATATATATACATATATATATGTGTGTATACATACATATATATATATATATATATATATATATATATATATATATATATATATATATATATATATATATATATATATATATATATATATATATATAGTGAGTAAGATTCTATAGAAAAAAGGTTGTTGTTTTAATACGAAGAGCATACCTATACTAAAAGGTCATGAACACGTCATACATCTTATCTAGTAGTGAGGATGCTGTCGCCATTCATGTATTGCAGAAATCCCATGGCTGATATTTCCTGGTTTGAGTGCTATTGGCATTGGCGGCATGCAATTGTACATCACCAATCTTCAGGTAAACGACTTCACCCATATGAGTTGAACAACTTGAACTTTGTGTTCTACTTACGAACTCAAGACCATTGTGCAGTTATTTTACTGTGATAACCTACACTGTTAGATAACCTTGCTTTGTATTCTTTTGGTAATATAAGTTATCCAGCTATCACAAGAGCGTCTTTGTAAACCGTGATTGCATTCAGTGGAGAATGGTTAGTTGTTTGATGTAGAATGCATCTTGGTTGTTTATATCAGCTGCATATTAAATATCTCAACGTGTTTGAATCGAATAAACTCATTTTAGACACCATAACATGTTTGAATACATGTTTCAACTCTGCACATTTAGGTGTTCACTTTAGTTTTTTATGTTTGAATAAATTATATATATATATATATATATATATATATATATTATATATATATATATATATATATATATATATATATTTATATATATATATATATATATATATATATATATATATATATATATATATATATATATATATATATATATATATATATATATATATATATCGCAGAAAAATGAATTCAATTGGAATGAAATCTAATTGAAGGCTAAATAAATCATAAACTAAAAGGTACATATATGGTAGTTTGAGCGCATGTATATAGAATAAATATCCGCTTTTGATATTTTTATTCAAAGTAAGTAGTAGTAGTAGTAGTAGTAGTAGTAGTAGTAGTAGTAGTAGTAGTAGTAGTAGTAGTAGTAGAGGATTGTATAACAGGTACTTATATCTTTATATCTCATATTTATATTGTTAAGGTGGCCAATATGTTTGGCAAACGTCAAGGCACTATAGCAGCGTTGTGCAGCGGGGCACTGGACGCATCAACAATTGTATTCCTTGTTATAAAGGTCAGTGGTAGATCTTAGCAAATAAAATAATCCTCTCACACAGAATGTTCATTAACGAAAAGAGCCTAGGTCACAGCTAGGAGTTTAATGGAGGAGTTGGTATAAACACCGAGGCTATGAATAATTTGATTTTTGAGAACTAATATTCTTGTAGAATATGTTTAACACAATACGGTGTTTTAAAGTGATTAGAGTGCTATCTGCCTCCAAAGAAGATGGCATGATCGCCATACGAACATGGATCTAGACTTAAAGACTCAATGTAGAAGTGGGTAGATGTGTTGTATTCCATAAATGCTTATTCCTAATACTAGTATGTAGATTTTACCCAACTCACACACGTCAACAAATTTAATTTCAAGTTGATTAATACATAACATTGGTAAGTGTGTGTGTGTGTGTGTGTGTGTGTGTGTGTGTGTGTGTGTGTGTACATATTCACTCAAACTGTACTCCCCGCAATCAGACAACAGTCCGTCTGTCTACTCTGCCTTTCTTAACAGCCCTGTTAATCGATTTTATCACTTTCAGTACATCCCATCCAGGGTTTTTCGGAACTAGGGTTGGATGCCATGTGTCGGCAGTAGAATGGGTGTAGTAAGGGGTGTTGGGGGGGAGGTTGACTGTAACGTGTTCGTGTTTGGCGTTCATTTACACTACAGGTCTGTAGAGTAAATGAACGCCCGCTACGCGTCGCCACCTATTATAATTAGCATATTATAATTAGCTTCCAATTACCTGTGACGTCATCAAAACTGTAAAATCGCTAATTTCACTGATTTAAAAAAGGTTATTTGATTTCCTTAAAGTGTATTCTTAGTACAATTAGTCCATTGAATGTATCCATGCTGTTTGACCAAAACAGAGTGGACGCTATCATACAAAACTGGAAGAACCAAGTTTTCAGTAATGAAATAATCCAAGGCGTTCCACAAAGGCATTCGACGTGTTTGAAGCCGCCTATCGGCGGGTTCCGGAACCTCGCGTCTAGAGTTCATTACACCCGAGAAAACGTATTAGCCCGTCTAAGATTCCAGCAACAATTGCAGCAAAATGCCCTTTTCTGTTTCAGTTGGCATATGACAATGGCATTGCAAGACAGTATTCCATGTTTGCGTTGTGCATTGCTAGTGCATTGCCCTACATCACGACCTTCACGTTATATCCTAAAAAGGTGATACCGTTGGATTACGGGGACAATGAGGAAACAAGACCACTCATCCAAGATGACAATGAGGATATTACACATTACTCGGCAAGTAAAAGACTTTCTACGGATGCTTTATCCGCAGCATATCTTGGGGAAGAGGAGAAACTTCGCACACAGCTGACATCTAGTGAGAAGCTAAGATATGATGAATGTGAAATTGCTAATGGGAAATTAGAAGATGCAAGAAGAGAAGCGGATGGATCTATTCCCAAAGTTGCCATTCCTACTGAGATAGCATCGCCAAAATCTACAAACACTAAGAAAGAAAAGACCAAGCTTAATAAAGACAGGATGCGATTCGATGCAACGACATCTTTGGTTAGGAGCCATATCAGCAGCATACCCTTTGAAAAAGATGACAATGAAGGAACACTGCCTCTTAAGTATTATCTTTTAAGAAGTACCTTTTTGTTTCATCTCCCATGGTTTATTTTGTTATCATTGAGGTGGAGATTCTTCTTAGGAAACCTAAATCCTTTGCTCTACTCACTGACCACGGATACAGACATAG
>OZ012684.1:85613941-85693941 GCA_963942565.1 Maea johnstoni | reverse complement strand
TTTCTCTACCTGCACATCGTTTGAAGACTCTAGTTACGTTTAGTGCTAAAGTAGTAAGAAGTTGCTTGGGTACTATTGAGTAAATTATTATCTGTTTAATGGACGGTAGCATTAAAATGACCTGAAGCACATCAGAGTACATTTTATGGTGGCATCCGTGTCGATATGAGATGTATTTAGATATAAATCATGATATCCAACAGTTTTGGTCTCTGATGTAGATATGATTTAATAATCATAGGTAAGGTCTTTAAATCTACTGAAATTCCTCGGAGAGGTTGGACACTTCTCTAAAAATTACAATTTCATGGGCCCATTTTCTTTGAAAATACCAAAGAAACAGAGTATTGGTGGCACAATTTTTTTTCGAAAAGTTCAACTTCCGTGTTCGAGCGTGTGAGATCTAGCCGGCATCGAATTAGCTTCCGGTGAGATTACATAATGATACCACTGTGTGCTAGGACCAAGCTGTTGAATCTCCGATCTCTGTCATGGTGATGGGTGAACTGATGCGGCAAACCGTTTACTACCTGTAATGTATGTTGTACGGATAATGACTATGCTTGTATAGGAATTGAGATGGTGTCCCACTGGCCATCAAAATAAGAATATACCCAGTGCATTCAGACTTAGGCTTCTGCCATCGTTTTTTTCTCTCCACTACAACTTTATCTATGTATGTACCTTTTTGACTGTACGAATACTATAAAGGTAAAGAGGTTTTAAATGTCTTGAAATAGGTAAAGTAAAATAAATACTAAGTACAGAGAAAAGGCATGCTAGGATCAAAAGCTTGACTTTTGCAGATGCCACAAAATTCCGGAACAAATAATGCTGGGTTTTGAATATTTTAACCAAAAACCTGACTGATGTTTTCTGTTTTATTGCAGGTCAACATTTTCTTTCTCGGTCTCTGCGTAGCGGCAATGATACATCCTCTTAATCTGTGGCGATATGGAAGGAAACATAGCCCGAAATTACATAATGAATCTCAGACATGATAGATATTTTGAAATCTACAGTAGGTGTGTGCTACTGCTCAGTCATATCCATATCCACGCTAATTGGAAGAGAGAAGTATTAGGCAGAATGGTGAAATGTTATGTATACAGTGTAATGTAATTTGCAAACGTAAGTGCCACTTTTGCGCCACCTACCGTATATGGATGGTATGACAGACATGGTGACCCCCTTGTTTATTTTAGATATTCAGAGGGGGCCTGGCAATGAAAGCCTAGTAGGCTAGTAGGCAAGGTTTGATGAAATTCTAACTGTGGGGTATTTTTCAAATGGACAGTCAATTTTAGACGTGAAATTTGCAAATCTAGTGTCACTTTGGCGCCATCTATAGGGATGGGATAACTGGTGACCCCCCCCCCCCTTTATATTTTGGATCCGAAGGGGATCTGACAAAGATAATAACGTTTAATGGATAACTAGCTGCGGGGTATTTTCAAAATGGACTTTAAGTTTTAGTCACTGTCACCGTGTCGTATATGGCTCATCATTTTCCAACCTTTTGGACGCAACAAAGTTCACGAAAGTTCATCTTTCAAATGAATCAGGTTTAATAAGGACAGATCTCTTTATTGTGATACTCAATATATGACTGTACATATTTTTATTTTACAATGATTAAAGGACATACCCCGTTCAATCTTATTATATCATTCAAGGATTTTCCTTCGGCTACATTTGTCCAATACACATATGAACAGTGTGTGCTTTTGTTTAGAATGAAATGCATTTACGAGCACTTGCTCATTTAAATATCATAAATAGTTTATAACTGTTGAATATCCATGCACACATTTTGTCCCAAAATGGAGACTTCCATTGAATAAATGCAAATAACTATAATGATGCTTTTGGTGCATTGTGATGATATACAACCCATTTATGAATAGAATACCTTCGTAACGACATTTGCAAGTATTCATGTACATGATAACTGTATGATCATTTATTTTATGTGTTGAAACATTTTTGAATAAATGGTGTATTCTTGAAGTTGTCAGACCACCAACTACCACACAATGGTAATATATCACTCAGTATAATATAGAGACACACTGTATCTTGGAGTAGTGTTCCTTGTCACCACCTGACGGGTTATTTGGGAGTTTTATTTCAATAGTTCATCTCTGGTAACGGTGCACCAACGACCACATGATAGAAGTGTATCACTCAATATAATATAGAGACACACTGTATCTTGGAGTAATGTTCCTTGTCGCCACCTGGCGGGTTATTTGGGAGTTTTATTTGAAGAGTTCATCTCTCGTAACGGTCGTCATCGTAGGCTTTGAGTTTTCGCCTGACGACGAGGAGGACGATGGCGAGAACGATGAGCAGAAGGGTTACTATTCCTCCCAGGATACCTCCGATCAGGGCGACTAAAACAACAACAGAAACGGAAACGTCAGTGTCTACCGCAGGCGAAGGAAAATGACTTATTGTACAACTGGTATTTTCTACAGGCATTTAATTTTCGCCCTTTTTGCATAACATCGATCTAAGTAGCACCAATACCCTCCAGCAGGGCTATAAAGCGAAATTTTTAGCACTCCAAATTAAAGCCGTATACAGTATGAGACAGATGCATTAGTTGAAACTTGGAAAAGCGGTTCGTGGGCTTCAATGAAGAAATATTAATAAAAAAAAATCCATGTCCGTGGAATACGTTCAGTTTAACTCATTTACAGTCACAAATGATATACATGTATAAGAAAAAAGAAAATTCTTGATTACTATCATCAAAACATTCCAAAAATTTGAAAGAAAATCATAAACGTGCACACTGAGAAGAATCTTTGTGCAGAGAATCGGTCACATCCAAAAACATGTAAAAATATAAATATGAAGTGTATCCACAGATCCGCTTTTACAGTGCAGGAAAAGTACCATCAACAATGGAGCGGAGTAGTGTGCCGGGTGATGTGCAATACTGTCCATCCATTATCAGGGCGCACTGCTGGTATGACACACTTCACACTTATATAAATTAGCAATGGCTGACTATTTTAAACTTTGACTTGAGGTTTTTTTACAATAATTTTCTTTTCAATTCAAAGTATCGTTTAACAAATCACGTATTCTTAAAGTTGCCAGACACTATGGGGCCAAATGGGCCCAGATTGTCGTGGCCCTGTATCTCTGGAGTGCATGACCGAAACTTTATGAAATCTGGCCACCAAATAGCTTGCAGAAGTACAAAACATTTGAAAAATTTAAATGACATTGATATGACCTCTAATGACCTTGAAATGACCTTTAACTATGTATTTTCAACATATCTGATTTTTGGTCTAAGTTATTGCCCCCTAATAATACAAAAATGGAAATTACTCCCCCTTATTATCATAGATATCATACTCTAGTATATATTTTCAAAAAAATCTGTTCAGAAAAAGCAACTTTTGAAATATTTTATGAAGTATGAAATGAAAATATTGACTTGCTTTTCTTTCGCCATAACCAGCACCCTTACCAATACCAAACCCACATTATCAGGTTGCGCTCAAGGAGAAGATATCATTTAAAAAAAAAGATCACCCCAATATCTGCTTTCATCGCAAAGTTATGTCCTATTTTCGAAATCTGCGATGACCTTTGACCTCAAAAATCCCTCGGCGGCCATCTTGGATTTCGAAAATTGAACATATCTTTGCAACGGAAGCAGATATCGGCATAGTCTTTTTTTAAAATGATATCTGCACTTTTAGCTCTAATTAGTTATGTGATTGTCATCTTGGTAGGACTAACATGTCTGGCAGTAGAAGAGAAAATGCATATGTTAATTTCAACCTTCACAAAAAAAATTCATTTTTGTACTTTTTGTACCGATTTTTTTGTAAATGTATTCTATAGTGCCTTGCTCAAAATCGTATGAGAGCAGATTTTTCATTTTCAGACAATTTTAGGCAGAAAATGTGATTGAAAGAGGGATATGCTGAGAAAAAAGTTTTCTTATGTCATTTCAAGGTCATCCAAGGTCAATCAAGGTTATTTGGGTTTATTATTTTTTTTGTATCCCCATTGGCTATCATGTGGTCAAAAATGATGAGAATATGGAAATGTCTTACAAAGATATGCCCACATATGCTCTCAACTTGGCAATTTGGGCCCATTTGGCCCCACAGTGGACCAACATTCTTAAAAATTTCAGAACACTTTTCTCCGCGACATTGAGGTAAGGCCTAATCGTAACTAGCCAAAAATCGAAGTTAGATGAGACAGAAAAATATAAAATAACTAATCCTGACACGCCCGTAATTACTCTGCATCCTGCCTGTGGAGCCCTAGCATCCAGGCCCTGTGCAGAGTCGAGGCGTGGACAGTAGACGGTGCGCAGTGCGCTAGATCGCTTGGCCATGATATCTAGTGGCCAGGTGAAAATGATTGTGCGGTATCTGTTTTCATTTTGAACAGTAAAATATCTTCACTGACCCAAATCTCAAGGCAAAACGGGTGTGTAAGTGGCTTAAGAGACCTATAGAAATTACTAGTACTAGTATTCAAATTATGATATCCGTATCCTCCAACCCTCAAAAGTAATTGTAACAATTTTTCCAAAAATATGGTGAAGCTTTATATAATCATGACTAGTAATACAATGCTTGCTATTGTGTTCCAACGTTGTTTTTTATATAGAAAAACTACCATCCTAGGGCAAACCTTTAAGTAATATTAAGGACATATGTTATTTTGCGTTTATCCGTATACGTACCGTCACTTGGTCTGCTGTCACTGGTGAACGAGTTTTTGCCAAGATTAAGGAACTCTTCGAGGTTCTTTTCCTTATCATTTTTATCATGGTAGTTAAAGATGATTTTCGGCACGAGGTCTTCCTTGCTGGTGGTTGTATCTTTAGGAGCCCCAGTTGTCGCAGTCTCCTCTTCCAGTTTGTTCTTGTTACTGGCGAAGTGTGGGTGATCGGCGGAGGGTGAAATTTTGGTCTTTTTGGCTAATGCTAGGTCTGCACTAGTTAGTTGTTTCTTATCCACGCCATCCGAGGACGTTGCTGGAATGGCTAGAGTAAAAAATGAACATCGTGATCAAATTCAATGGTGAGTTAAACGTTATCACTACTTAGTTATTTCTTTCCCGGCATCTGAGGACGTTGCTAGAATGGCTAGCTAGAGTAAACAACAAACATCGTGAACAAAAGAAATGGTAAGTAAGTCAAACGTTATCCGAGCGCCACTTAGTTATTTCTTTTCAGCGCCATTTTTTGGACGTTGCTGGAATAGCTTAAACGAAACAACAATGAACATCGTAAATAAACGCAATGATGTATCAAACGGTGTCTTTAACAGAAGAGTAGTTTTTTCGGGGGCGGATCCAACTTACGAATCTGACCTACGCACATATTTCGAATATTTGTAATTCCAAGTGTACATTGGTATACTTTGATTGAATAACAAAACACTATTTTTTTACTTTTCCTTTATTTAATTTTGTTTTTATTCCTGTAAGTTGTATGGTGAGAAGATAATATGATATCGTAAGTAGAATCATAATGGTACAAATTAAAAATGGCATTTATCTAACGTTTCAAAAAAAGGTCTTGCGCTGAACGCGTTCTGCCTAGAGCTCTTTATATTAAGAGCTAAATAGTCGAAAACATTCAAAAAGCTGGAAAACCTCATCAATTATATTTCACTGGAGATGACTTCTTTCATTTTTTAAAAATGTCACTTTGATTCATATTTTGCTGCCAAATTACAAATTCTTGCTATCTTAGTTGCATGAAACCCATTATATTACGATGCTCCACACATAGCAATGTTTCAGGAAAATTAAACAGATTTCCAAAAGTGTCGTATGACATTAAGACGAATCCCGTCTTCTCAGACTACGACAAAACAACTGAGAAGAGAAGCTGATGAATAAATATATGTGGTAAGTAGGAAGAGACAGATCCTGCAGATAGCCTCCACAACCATTTAAATAATTTGGAACGATGTTGGTTTGAAATTATTTGGGTTGCTCTTTGGTGTAAATTCAGGCTTTCCTAAAATGGCTGGAGTGAAATGAAAATCAATGGAAATCTTATAAAACCTAGACGGAATCAAAATTTATCTAAAATGATATTGTTTCAATTCAATAGTTAATATGGTCGTTTCTCGGCTCCACCATATGCAGACAATACTGGATTGGCTAGAGTGAAACAAAATAGAATATTACATTATTTGTTGAATAATCATGTTCTACCTGAATTGCCACTAGTTGAAAGAAAGAGACAATGGAAATCTGAAAGAAAATTATTAATGAGGCAAACTTCTTAAGTTTTATTATTTTAACAAGTTTCCATACTACACGCGGGAAATTGTTTCTTTTCTCTTATACTGGAATGGCCACATTGTCCTCAAAGAATGTCTCTGGAAGGTAATCTATGATATCATATTCCTGCGTCCAAACCAGGAACATGAAAACTTGAAAATCTGGTTTTTATCTGCCGATTTGTGCTATTGTTTTGAATGATTTGCAGACGGAAATATCTATCGTGTAATGAGTCAACTATGGTATATCAGTTTCGTCCTAAGTCATATTCGTTCATATATTCAGATGGTCACGAGCATGCATATTTGAAGGTCGTCCACTACTTTAGTTATGTTATTGCACAATAGGTGTCTCACTATCGGTTCCAAAGGTTTCACAATAGGGGTATAGATGTCGCTGCTAACAAGCAGACGACTTCTGAGTGGAGAATTAATTTTAGAATTTAAGACACGGTATTTAATTAACATTATCATTATTTATAACTCTGGTGGAAAAACACCTTGACTAGGACGGAGGCATTTTGGTAGAAATACAAGTGTAGACACCCAACAGCTCGTAAGTAAGCATTTCAGCGTTCAACATCTAGTGACCACTAGTAGTGAATAGGTGAAGTATTTGGCAATTTGCAATGCAAAAAACTTTACTACTACTGTAGACTTTCAAGTCACTAGTGACTAGATATTGAACTCAAATTGCATTGATTGTGCATATTATTTTTGCATTGCCACCGACTGTTTGTAAACGGATACTGGTAAAGTATTTTGTTTCGGGCCGTACAATAAGTATCACTATATTAAAGCCTTTACTTTGCATTACCATTATGTTTATGACCAGGTAAGACATTTTCATTTCAGGCATTACAATAAGTATCATTATATGCTAATGCTTTGAACCATTGGGTAACATTAGAGAAACATCTGTAAAGAAAATTCTTAGTTAACTAAAAAAAAAACAATATCTCATTTTAGAAACATATTCATTTATGTACATGTACTTTCATTCAATTTTTCTAGCTGAATGTTTCTTTGTCATAGCAACATGGTTTGCAAGGCATTCAGATATTCCGCAAGACTGATTTATTACAATGTAGTTTTCATAAGTAAATTGTCTTCAGATGACACGTCAAAATTCCTCCAGGCATGGAGATCAAGGCTTACATCAGGTCTGTCCCCTCCCCTGCCCTCTCTTCCTACACACATTTAACTAACACCCATTAATATATTCTCTGTATGTGATATTGCCTACTAAGTGGCCTTCTGATACAATTGTATCAACAAGAGAGAAAGGCTTAATTTTTCATGGCAAGGTATTCAATCTTCCATAGAAGAGGGTAGGTGTTAATCATTTTCATATTTGCAACTTCATACATGTATTTGCAAGATCTTGGATGAGTGAAAAAGGAAGGATGTGGAGGTGGATGACTGAAGCTGAGCACTAGAAGTTAATTTTCTATACAACCATTAAGGTTTACCTTCATAGTAGAGCCAGAAGCCTTTATGTTCTTGGCCATCAGTATTAGATGCTGCTGTGAACTCTAAGGTCACCACACTTCCTGAGCTTGTGTATATCCTCTCCCCTCTTCTCAGCCAATCAGCTACGCAGAAAGACTTCTTCTCGGCACCACCCTCCTTGATAACAAGCTGGTCCTTGCATTTTAGGGATGCTTCACTGTTGTAGGGTAGGTCGAAGTCAAGAACATAGATGTTGATGTGTAGATTGCTGCTGAAAACTATCTTGGCCTTGCAGGGTTGTGCTGTACTGCTGTAGTTATTGGGGTAGTTTGGGGAGACAATGTGACCAGTAGTAGCCACAAGTGTCACTGTCTTACATTGACAGATGTTCATCATTGCCTCAGCTGAAGACAAATAGGAAATGATTTATAGGTGTTACAATAGTCAAAATCTGCACACAGTTACCATACATACAGGCTATGATTTTTTTTATAGATATTGATGCCTAGGTACAATAAAGCTATTCAATTCCTGCACCTGTTGACCAATTTACTCTGGTAGTGCAGTTGCCGGCTGCATAGAAAAGATAATTAGGCATGCATATTCATGAACCTTTTGGCTGCATGCTAAGACTTTCTTTAGTTGTGATGTCATGGGTGTTTGGCCTTATGTATGCCCAGGCAAAATAACCACTTGGTTGACACATATTTAACAGGAAATAAATATCTTCACTTTATTTTAAAGAAATATCTAAGAGAGACCCAAGGTTAATATTGAAAGTGCTTTCACCTAATGAACAAGATAGAAACAATTTTAAGGTGAGGATCTGTGGATGATATACACCTTAGATTCCACAGAGGGTTCCACTGTCTGATAAGGAAAAGGTTGTACTTAAATGAAGAGGTCCTTCCTAAGGGCAGTTAGAGAGAGTTAGAATTATATTGTCTCCTAACCCATTAGTGCTCACAGCAGCCAAAACCAGCCTGATCATTTTTATGGAATCTATCAAGCGAAAGGATAGTTGGGAAAATAGTTCAAGAAGAAATGTTTACTAAAACACTATCAACAACTATCCTTCAAGAATTTTGTAAAATCTTATCCAATTCCTAAGTTATTGTCAGTTCAAAGTATTATAGATCCAGACAACAATGTCCAGTGGAAGTTTTAAGGATTCATGGGTTAAGGCTTATGCTGCTGGTGGCCAATTTGGCCAATACAAAACAATGCAAAAAACTGAAAGAGGATTGAAACCCTGGCACATGGGTACTCATATGAGAGTATTCAGCAAGAGCTATCCAATGAACACCAACATGACAGGGTTAAGATGGTTTTCAAAAATCTTTGCTTCTTTGTGCTTTGGACAAAAGTAGCCTCAGCATTGGAAGGGTTAAATTACCTACCCGTCTCACATGAGTAGTCTGCCTGCATGTACATGCTCTTCCCGCAGGAGGGCATGGACTTGGCGGAGACGGGGATGTCACAGGCCTGCTGGCCGATACAGCTGAAGAAGGAGGGGTCCTCCCAGGTGCAGTCATTGTGGACGTAGCGACAGTGATTGGATCTGCCGTACAGGGCTCTGTTGATCCTTACCATCTCACCAGCATTGCAGGTGAAAGACAATTGATTGCCATTGCATTCACTAATCACAGCCCCATCAACTGAAATAAAAGAGGACATTGACGTCATTGAGTGGATTTTATGGTCATGTACGGTGAAATCAATTCACACCATTCATTTACCTGGGTTACATATAAAGGATAGTTCCCAAACATCTAAAATGAAAAATGCTATTAACACAATCATTCCTAAATTAATTTTCACAAGCATATGGATTTATCCTACTTATGAAAAATAATTTCACAAAGAATTTGGAGAATTTCCTGAAGAATTGCAGGTTGAGATCTGATTAACTTTCTCTTTCAAATATTTTTAGAAAGATGCTTAAACATTAGAGAGAAATCACTATCATAATTAGGCCTTTTGGAGCTACAGGCATACATGTATGGGCCAATATGCTATATACTAGCAAAGCTTTAAGCATTAATTAATTTTGTCCTTGCTTAATTGTCAGACACAACAATTTGCCTAAAACCCTTTTCCATTAAAACAGAACATTATCCAGAATTTCAAATTTTAGCCATTTATGTACTACAGAAACACGTATACAGTTTGGTCATGCCTAATTAGGTGAGACATTAATATGTCAGCTCCACCCAGTGTTGAGTGTCAAAGGTGAAGGTAGCAGGCCTTGGCTGTCATTATCCTACCTGGTGCACTGGTAGAGCAAGTACTGAACCTTCTCAGTGTCATTAACAGGTGTGCTTTATGGCCTCAAATAGTAATTCATTTGGATCAGAATTTGTAAGGATTAACGTTGTTTATAACCACTTGGTCATACCACAGCGAGATGGAAACCCATTCAAGTGGAAAGAAATTCCATCCATTTTATCAGAGACGTATAGACATACAGAGAGATTGGACGTCCCTGACTCTATGATTATTAATATTTCCAGAGGGTCTTTCAGTTGCAAGGTTCAGGTACAAATAATATACCTTTTACAATGTCCCTTATATCCTATTAGTGACCACGCCAACCTTCTAACAAGGATTCGGGCAGGCACTGTAACCAATGTCACCATGCTTGGATGACAGATATCTAAACCATAATACCACATAGGATCCCCTCAGGGCAGACACTGGCTATTTGCAGACAGGTTATAGTAGGGCTTGTATCTAGGATCACAGGCTAGGTTCATTTTCAAAGATGGCTAATTGTGTGAAACCAAAAGTATAGAGAGCTGTTGTTCTTAGCTTGGATAGGATAGATAAAAAAGGTAATTAATAACAAGGTAGGGAGTCTAAAAATAATCGGAAATGATTGCTCTGGAGAAAACCTGCAAAATATTGTTAGGATAAGCCCATTTTTGACAAACTTGTCTCTTAAATTTGTTATACAAGTAACACATTTAGGATGGTTTCTAAAAGCATAGTTTCATAGAAAACCTGTTCAAGTTTAAAAAAACTGTATGGATGTGTCCAGGGCTCGACGCTAAGGGTGAACCTATGGCCCCAGGCCAGTAAAATATCCCAAAAACAGCTTCGGGCCAGTAAAAAAAGACCTCAACTGGTCCTACAGGGCCAGTAAACATTTGGAGACATTCTTGTTAAAAAGTTTACCCCTGAGAATGTCCCCACTTGTTTATGAAATAAATGAATAATAAAATTTATAAAGATAAATGTTGTGGTGAATCTTATGCAATGTTCTTTCTTGTTATGTTAAAGAAAAAATGTAGGACCAGTAAACATATTGCAGGACCAGTAGATGCTAGGTGTTACTGGTCCTACAGGGCCAGTATCACTTTGAGTAAGTGTTGAGGCCTGGTGTCTCTTTGACCTTAAGTTAAATTGTCTAGTTTATTTGCAGTTACGCTTGGTACTGTGTCACTAAAATAGTTGAAGTAGATTTAACAATTAAATGGCTATGAATTAAACCCCGCTAATTGATTAAGCTCAAGGTTATTGTTTTTCTGCTTTAGGGGTAAAATTCTATAAATAGTTAGTATCTACTCACCTGAATGTATTAGCATACAGACCCCTATCGTCCAAGCAGCTAGTGATAACATCATCATCCTTACTTCTTCCTGTATGAGAAATCTTAACTGGAACCAAAAGATTTCAACAACTTCTGCCAACTAGATTAATGTAGGATTGGACTGCATATGTTCATTTTCCAAATGACATGCAAATTAACTGTTTATGTTAAGTTCATCAACTAAAGGTCAATCACTTCCACAGAAAATACATTTCATGTAAAACTGCATTTTATATGTGGCCAGAGAACATGGCTTTTATGTTT
This sequence comes from Maea johnstoni, assembly GCA_963942565.1. Lineage (NCBI taxonomy): Eukaryota > Metazoa > Annelida > Polychaeta > Spionida > Magelonidae > Maea > Maea johnstoni. The sequence goes on along the minus strand of OZ012684.1, from coordinate 85,682,349 downwards.
ATCCATATTGTTGAAGTAGCCCTCCATTTAAGGAGATTGTTTTTTTGTCAGTACCATCATCAGAGATCAAGCAGGGCAATTCTAAATAGCGTATAATGCTCTCTGCCATAAACTTAGGTAGATGCTGGCCATTGCAATCAGGTGTTACAAGACCGCCTGTAATTAATGAACTAATCATTCTTGGTTCATAGGGTGAGAGAACTTAGTGACATCACTGGCTTATTATAGACACAGACAATTTTCCCAGGGCCTATTATATACACAGAGGGCAGAAGGATCAATTTTCCAAGGGGGGTGTTATAAAATAAACTCAGAAATTAATTGCTAACTAAGATGATGTCACAGGTATGGTTTAGGTCTTAGTAAAATGGTTGAATGAGTAGTTTAAAAGAGAAATATTTGTGTTTTTTGTTAAAAACTCATCTCCAAGGTAAATCTTTTGCAGTTGATTGGCTTGTTTTGATGAAGGAATTTGTGTGAAGTGATGACTACGATTAACAAATTTGCTTACTTGGTATTTAGATTTTCTAGGTATAAACAAGTCCATCTGATTGACCTAGTGACTCAGAAAGGTTCTAAGTGTTTCCTGTGTACATGACTTTGCAAGTTATACATTGGCATTTTAGTCAGAGGAGGGAAAAATCACTTTATTTCAATGATTTGAAAGAAGCTTACAAAAGGTTTGTATTTGTTGATTCCATTAAAGTGCTGGTTAAACAAAAGGTTTGAACAATAAATATTGTTTAGATATCACAGATTGCGGTTAATGGATAGAATATTTTTTAATGAATTAGATAAGGGAATTGTCATTCGGGCTTCTAAGTTCTTGCTCTCATCCATTCTTTGAGTTCCTGTAGAAGAGTTGTAATCTTATCTGGATGCTATGGTATTTTTAAAAATGACTCAAGTCTCAAAGCAAGCAATTATTTGTTGAATATTTTAAAAGCCAGTTCCATCTAACATTTTAACTGTTTGTACACTATAAATTTGTACCTGGTTTATGGGACTTTATTAGAAAGGAGAACCAAACATGGATCAGTTTTAAATAAGTTTTTTCAATGAATATTCTGACACAAACATCATTCAACAAAAGACTAAATAACCTATTTTATGTAAACTGCGTAGGTATTTTATGTAAGATGTATAACATGATGTTTAAAAACTAAATGTGTTTTGGAATATGTAGTCCATTTGAAATTTGTGGTCAGAAAAAAATTGATATGAAAAATTAGGATTGGTTACTTGAAGCACATAGCTTTTTAGACCTAATGTGATGGGAATAATGACATTCATTTATATGATAGTTATACACAAGCAGTACTTTACTTCGTAAATATTTATTCTGGTCAGAAGTACATATTGGCCTTCAATTAAATGCTTTGAGGGTTAATAGATACCTGCAGCATTTGAGAAGTGTGGTCTGGACAAATGCCTGAATTAATTGGACTCTTTTGCTACTGAAAAGATCTCATTCATAAAATTCATGTTTCATAAAGATAAACATCTCTTGTCAGACCTTGCAGTGATTGTTAGGTAAGAACCTTCTTAAAACAAATTTACACGTAGGGTTCTTGTGAATTATTGCAAATTTCTCTCAACAGGACTTACCTAGAGAATTACATAATTGTAACAGTCTAATACAATATTGTTATATATTAAAAAGTCAAGTGAAATACATTATAACAATAGAAATGTAAATATGTGACAAATTTTATTTTGTGAAGTCTAAATAGTTATTACTTTGTATAATTAAGACAATGTTTCACATGATGAGCACCACCAAAATGCAGTTGTGCATATCATCAAAATGTTGTTATGTAACAAATGCCAGACACTCAATTGTGTACCTGAAATAGATGGAAATTTCCTGCTTTATGGTATGTCATCAATCCATTCCATTGCCTGGAGCTTAAATTAGTAAATATAGCCTGTTGATGCCTCTCAAAAGTTATGTAATATGTTAATCATCTGTGACAAATTGATGACAATCTATAACAGGGATAGGTCTCTGCAGATTTGTGGAATCCTGTCTATGTACTATTGAAAATATTCCATAAAGTATTATTTGCCAGATTTTGCTATTTTGGTAGCTGATTAGGACATGAACGAATGCCACACATATATTAGAAGCTTCCAAAATGTGTGATGGGCTTTGTTTTGCCATGTATGGCCAACATTTTATCTTTATATATTTGAATGGTTATCGAAAGATTTTTCAATTATGCTGTATGAATTATAGCCTCTTGTCCTACAAATATTTGAATTTGAAGCTGGTTATGGTAACATCATTTATTAGATAAAAAACAGCAGTAAAAGGCAACCTTCAAAATTCTAGATAAAATGGCATATTATAGTGTGCGTAATGATTATTTTACTGCAAGGTTTATATGGTTTTTATGCAGTGACACAATAATCACCAAATGCCAAGTTCATTTTTAAGTGATTTGTTGAAATTCCTAGCCAGGAAAAGACAATAGTTGAATAGGAATTTTACAAATCTCACTCCTTTTGCAAAAGGAATGGCTTCCAATTAGATTAGGCTCAAAGCAGTTAGTTGACAGCTGAATTCATGTCTGAATTCTCAGATTTAGCAACTGTTGCAGTTGTATTGTACAAGTAACCTGGCTTACCTAGGACAGATGGGGACCATAAACAATGTCAGAGTTAACCAATATCAAAGTAATTTGTTTTAAACTCAGATTTTGTCCATGTTAGGCAAAGAATACTTCAAATGCTTGGGAAAGTCCCTTTTTATTGTGAGGCCCCTACATAAATAGAAAAGCAACAAAGGAAACTTAGGTGCGGTCGAAGGCAACTTGTACCCACGGCACCAAACACACTTAATGTACATAAGCAGATTTGTACCTCAACTAAAAAGAACAAGTGTTTCTCTAAAATCGCTGTCACAGTATCATAGATAGAAATGAAGTTTACTTTACCGGTATGTTAATTTTGTCCAAGTAAATATTGAAAAGAAATGTTTTGTCTGTTTTTAAATCACATTGTATATTAACTTTTACTCTGAGTTTGCTTGATTGTCTGCACAACATGTTTGGCCTTTTGTTTCAATGATTGTTTTGTTTAAATTGGGAAGATAGTGTAAAAGTTCTAGTTTACGCTTGTATTGTGTTAGATCAACCAGCTTGGGTGCACGTTGCCTTGGAAAGAAGTTTTCGTACATCGGTCATTCTATAATTGCGGGACATTTTACGTCACTCACCTACACTCAACTGTGTTTCATAAATATTAAAACAATTTTCTTTTTTTTCAGGGATGTTTACCTTTATTAGATCATTGCTTTACATAATACAGGTTATTTCTATGATAATTTTGGGAACTAGTCATCCATTCAAGCTCAAACATGTTTGACATTCTGCCTTTCCCACTTGTCGCAATGTACATGCGGGAAACAATGAAGCTAAAAAAGGATTATAACTTGACTTTTGGAATTGATTTTTTAGAGCAAAATGAGTTAAATGTCATGCTATGATTACCTTTGAATTCTCAAAAATAAATAATTTCACCTAAGTATGAGAAAAAAAGTGCTTTTTAGGCGTGTCGCTAAGTTCTGTGTCCACTCTGTTACCATACACTATTTCAACATAAATAACTAGCTTCTCCCTATTTTAGTGTCACATATGATTAATAGAGGATATCTCCATGCATTTCAGACTGACATGGCTGACCTACATTAAGCAGACAACTTCATTTGGTCACTCATGAAAGAAATCTTAGTGAGAACCCTTATGGTACCCATTTGGGTGTCCACTCTGTTACTTGAATATTTATAGAATTACTAGAATGTGAAATTTAAAAAGCTTGCCTATAGAAAACTTGTAAAATGGAGATTCAAGCTGAGTCATGCCACATGCAAAAAGTGAAGAGTGACAAAACTTATGACCTACTTTTTTAGAAATCTGTCCACCCTGTTACTGTCCACTCTGTTACTAAAATAGTAACAGGGTGGACAGAGCAGGGAAACAGAGTGGGCAATCTCAAACTTAAATCAAGGATTCCATGAAAAAAGTTACAATAACAGTAAAACAAGAGATGAGAGGAACTATTGGAGATCTCCTTGATGAATGCCATTCCCAGCTAGGCCGGTTCAAACCCCACTATTACAACATCAGATATCAGTATAAGTTTTATCGTACTTTGAAACGGAACATGATGTCAAATGAGTGTCTCATGCACATTGATTTCTCTGAAAATTATGTGTGTAAAATGCAGAATGAAGTTTTAAGTGCACACTTTGGTGCCTCCAAGACACAGATCAGCCTTCATACAGGTGTTTACTATGTAGGGCATGATGGTGAAGCCAACACATTTTGCACTATTTCTGAAAGCCTTCAGCATGGTCCTGCTGCAATATGGGCTCATCTTGACACTGTGCTTAATCTAATCCAAAACAAGCATCCAGAAATTGATACCATCCACTATTTTAGTGATGGGCCATGTACCCAATATAAACAAAAAGCAAATGTCTTCCTGTTCACACACTGAGTCTCAAAGGGGTATGACATTTGGAACCTGGAACTTTTTTGAGAGTGGTCATAGGAAAGGTCAGTCCCTGATGGGGTGGGTGCCACCATTAGGCGAATGTCTGACCGCATTGTTCACCAAGGAAGTGACTGCAAAGATGCCACTGATATGTATACAAACTTGAAAAGTGCCTACAGCAAAGTTCAACTCTACCTTGTACCAGCAGAGGTCATTGAAATTTCAACTCAAGCCATGTTGTCAATGGTTGACCTGAAGACTGTCCCAGTTGGTATTCAAATTATGATATTGTAGCAGAAGATATTTCATCTCCAGAGACACTTACCAGGCGAAACTACCAATTAGATTCAACAATAATTGCAGAGGTTGAAAGTGCACTTCAGATTGTGCAAATCTTTATCAGGCCAGACCAATTTGATTCATTACATGAAAAGAAAGTCTAGCCTAGTCAATGTTAAATAAGTCTTTGAAATGTTTTCCTGATATGTCTGTTACTGGGAGCATTTCTGTTTTTTCTGCTATTCAGTGACCTTTGGCCTGTATTGACCTGTTAGATTTAAGATGTTTAAGCCAGTTTCTTAGAGTAAGGTGCTTTATGCTAATGTTAGAAGCTGTCCACTCAGAAATGTCCACCCTGTTATGTAACAGAGTGGACGTAATATAACAGAGTGGACGTAACAGGGTGGACACCCTTTTTTCTTTGTTTGCCATTTTATTTCCCAAACAACCAGGCAAGATTGGCGGAAAGTTGGGAAATGTTCCATTTCAATCCTCCCATTAATATATTACAAAAGGACTTTCACTGGAAACTTGAAACAGTCCCATTGCCATCATATATGTGTTAAGACATTTCTTTTTCATGCCAACGGTTAACAAAGAAGAAGTTTTCAGCTTCTTGGAATACAAAAACTGTAAAAGCAAGCATATGTATCATTATGATTACATTCAGACATATATGTTGTGTTGCTCATATTCTTGAAACTCTTTCTGAAGTACCTGCAACATTTCATGATTTGTAAGTAACAGAGTGGACAGTATTTTGCCAAAGGTGATACAAAAACATATTTTTTTATCAAGAAATAATGATCAACAACCTGTACCAGCTATTTTTCCTTGACTGTAGGAATGTCAGTCACTGTATTTTTCAAATAAAAGTTTGTTAAATTTACATGATATTGTCATTTTCAATCTACCCCAAAATGTACCGCAATTATAGAATGACCGACATGCATTTGTTTAAGTTAAATGAGGTAAATAAAGCTAAAATGACAGAGAAGGGACTGGCTCAAGAGACCAGGGTATGTGAGGTGCCTCAGACTGTGTCTGAGGTAAGTGATGTAAATCAAGATTGAAGAAGTTAGGGATGTTTTGGGACCAGTGCCTTTGTCAGGGATTTGTAAAAATCTGAGGTGAGCCAGGTTGCCTGTAGTATTATAGCATTAAAGCACAAAGAAGGCAAGAATATTATGCAGCAATCCACATGAGCAAGTACTTGATTGCCACTGGACATAAGTTATTCCAGTCTAGTAGCTAACAGTTTTTCCTTAAAAAGTAACAGGGAGACATGCATCCCTTCTATTGGTTTCCAGTGGGCTTTCCATTAGAGAGATGTAAAATCAATGGCTTGCTTTGCTCTGTATGCTTTTACAAAATATAAAACATTGAAGATGGGAAATGAGTTTGTTGAGTATATTTTACCTCGTAACCGCTTTCAATCTACCGTTTATTTATTTGATAATAAAATCAGAATATAACTTTTGCATTCATTTCATGAGAAAAAAATAACCCTCTTTTATTCCAACTGATAATATTCTTGTTACATGTACAGAGACATAGCTGACCACAATCAGACTGAATTCTAACGATTGATCTGCCAGCTAAATCTTTTAAAGATATTCACCAGTACTATCACATTTTTTGTGGCTATATTTCTTACATGCATTTCTTACATATAAATATTATATATATATATATATATATACATATATATATATATATATATATATATATATATATATATATATATATATATATATATATATATATACATATACATATATATATATATATATATATATATATATATATATATATATATATATATATATATATATATATATATATATATATATATTAAAGATGGCAATGGATTAGGACCTTTTCAAAATGGTCTGACCACTTTGTGCACACATGGCAAAACAGTCTTTAAAATGTCTACACCACTAGTGGTCCATCATAAAGCTCATTGTTAATCATTATGACCTGGTCAGAATTAGTTGATGCCCTAGACAAGTTCTTCTCCTTTACATTCCCCTCTACCTGGCCAGGGTTGGAAGACATATTCCTATAGTATTCCTGAAGGCTCTGTCTTGCCGCCGATTCAATGTAAGGATCGTCATATATAGTATCTTCACCATAATCTATGTTGGCATACACACTCTCACCCTCAGTCGTCTCTGTGTCTGCATTAGCTTGCTCTGAGGGGGCCTGAGGGATCAGGTAGGGGTCATCATAAAAGGTTGAATCTGATTGGTCGCCTGGGATCTCCGGTGGCGGGTCTGGGCACCAATCAGGAGCAGAGGAGTTTTCATTGGTTATGATGTCAGATATCCTACCCGAGTCCCAAGGATCATCGTACGTTTCAGTTTTTGTCGGTAAAACCACATCATCATATATTGCATCCATATCCTCCACATTATCCCCAGCAGAATTCAGTCTTTTTCTGCCTGAATCGGTCATATCACTATACTTGGAAGGCCTTCCTACAAGTACATCATCGTAGCTCAAAGACCTTTTATACATATTGTTCATTGTATTACCAGATTTGGTAGGTTTTTTATCATTGGTCTTATTGAACGGTTTTGGTGCAAGTGCAGGTTTCCTGTGAGGTAATCGCTTGCCATCCTTTGTATTCTTAGGATGCATAGCTATTTCCCCACTGCTGTTCCCGGAGCTGGTGTTATCATTGGAGCCATAGGCTGAAGAGCTGGAGGAGACAGCAAGCTCCGTGGAGGAGGAAGTGCTCCTTGGTAAGCGGCCATCTTGACTCTCCAATATCATCTCAGGAAATACTGCCACCCGCATCCTCTCCTTGGCGGCGGAGGAAGCAAAACTGGCCTCGCTTGTGGCAGTCGAAGTCATGGAACTGATCGACCCATTCCTAGATCGGTGTAACTTAGGTCCCGTAGCAGGTTTGCGGTCGGTTTTACCAGGACTTACGTTATTGTTGTCATGGGAAAGCTCGGAAGCGGCATAGTGAGCATCCTGACCATTGTTTTCAGGATGGGCACCATTTTGGGCAGCCATCTCTTTTCTCTTTCTCATGATTTCATCAAGTTGATTAAAGTAATCTAGGTTTTCATAGATCTCTTCACTTTGAGGGTGTGCACTCTCACAATCCGCCTGTATTTCATTTTCTTTCCCTTGTTGTTTCTTCCTTCTAGAAAAGAGATTATTTTTGGTATTAATAACATGTATAACTTTTGGGCATATGTGGCATTTTGTGAGGATGGTGATGAATATTATTAGGTTATTCTATAATTGATATGAACAAAGAGTTCAGATGGATTTTTCTAAAATGATGCTATGTCAAGGTACGTTTTTCAATATGAAATAATACAATTTGCAGGAATTAAACCAATTTAACCCTTTATCACTCAATGACGCCATAACTCGCTACATGAGTGCAGCTGCACTTCCTCAGTAGCGAGTTATGGCGTAATTGTATTTGTGCACTTATTCCTACGAAGCGAGTTTTGGCGTATTTTGCGTACCACGATCTAAACTCGCTGGTGTGCAAGTGATTTTCTAATAAAGCTATGAAATTATTGTGCTTTCCTTTTCTTCGTAATCTGTAGTATTGTCATGTTTATTTTCGGACTTGAAGTCCGATTTTTTCAACGGGAAAACAACGGGAAATCCCCTACCAAATATGGAAGTCATGGGGAATTCCCGCCCTGTGACGTCGTGGTGTTTTGGCGTCCTTAGCAACTCGCTAAACCATCACGATTCTCCCGTGTTTTCTGGGTGTTTTGCCATCAAATGGCGAATCTAAACCCCGAAATTTCTGATGAAGAGTGGGGGAGTGATGACGATCGTCCCCTGCAAGACCCATGGGATTCGGACGATGACATCCTGCTTGTTCAACCTCACAACGAGGACGACATTGCTGAGGTGAATATTGTATGTTTGTTGACAGTGCGCCAAGCACAAGATCAGACCGTAAACAAACATATATTGATATGTATAAACACAAAAAACATTGTATTTAACGAAAAGAAAGATATAAACAAAAAATGGAAATAACACAGGACGAAATTACAAATGCCTTTTCCGTTTGACAGTATAGAATTGTGTCCTTCAGATAGCAAAATTCATATCAAAATCACAGACAATTTTAGAAAAGAAATATTTACATGTGGCTCAATTCATTTCTCTGTCCATTTGTATATCCTTTTATAATTCTATATATAAAGCTTATATGTCAAAAACTCACTGAAAATGTTTGGAAATATGTATTTATATGTGCCTAAATTCGTTTCTCTGTCCATAAATATGTCCATATCTATATCTACATATAAAGTTTATATATATCATAAACTCACTGACAATTTTAGAAAATATGTATTTATAATTACCTAAATCTATTTCTCTATCCCTAAATTTGTCCATACCTATTTCTATATATAAAATTATATATCATAAACTGACTGACAATTTTTGAAAATATGTATTTATATGTGGCTCAATTCATTTCACTGTCCATATATAAAGTTTATATATCATAGCATATATTTTAGGTACATGATATTTATTTATATTTCTTTTCTATGAATATAAATATATCTATTCATATATATTTTGTTATATATATTTCATTTATTATTACAGGTTCCTCCGTGTGCTGATCCAAATCCTACAGCTAGAAAATGGACGGAAGATTTGTCGGTGAACTACCACGTAAATCCATTTCAAGAAGAAACTGGTCCTGTTATAATCCTGTCAGCTGACAAGAAAGAGGTTGATTTCTTCCACCAGTTTTTCCCAGAAGAAATGTATCAGCAAATTGCTGATGAAACCAATCGGTATGCAGCAAAACAACAGCAGATTCGTGATCATATCGATCCACTTTGGTACAACACAAACGCAGCCGAAATCCGTGTTTACATTGGATGTCTTATCGCCATGTCAGTAGTTGACCTTCCGTCACTAAAGATGTACTGGTCAAAGCAGTGGCTCTTCCGGATTCCGTCTTTTGCATCGATCTTCACTCGTCACAGATTCGATAAACTGTGTCAGTACTTCCACATAAATAACACTGAAAACAATCCACCGAAGGGGGATCCAAATCACGATCAACTTTGCCACGTCCGGCCGCTTCATGATTGCGTTCTACATAATTGCCTCACTGTCTACAAACCGAATCGAGAAAATAGCATTGATGAGGCTATGATTGCCTTCAAAGGACACATAAGTTTCAAGCAATATCTTCCGGCAAAACCCACTCGTTTTGGGATCAAGGTTTGGGAGCGTGCAGACTCCCACAATGGCTATGTCTGCGAGTTTCAAGTCTACACCGGGAAAAAAGTCCTGCCCGATGGAACGCGTCTTGTGGAAATTGGACTTGGAGGAAGAGTCGTCAGAGATCTCACACGCCAGCTCATGGGCAAGTACTACCATATTTACATGGACAATTACTTTACGGGAATTCCCTTGTTTGAACAACTCCTAGAAGATGGGATTTACGCTTGCGGAACAATTCGCGGGAATCGCAAATTCTGGCCAGCCCTGCTGCATCCCAAACTCCTGAAAACTCAGGGCCAGAGTCGAGTGCTTCAGTCCAAGCAATTGGTCGCAACAAGCTGGTACGACAACCGTCAAGTGAATTTTTTGTCCACAAACAGCTCGCCACTTCAAAGCACTCGCGTTGAACGCAGACAGAAGAATGGAGACGTCAGGATCGTAGAATCACGACTCGCCATCTCCAACTATCAGGCATACATGGGGGGAGTTGATAGAGCAGATCAGCTCCGCACCCAGTATTCTTGCTCCAGGAAAGCCAAAACGTATTGGAAGTACATATTCAACTTCCTTCTAGATACGGCAATCGCAAACTCATTCCTGCTGTTTCGGATGTCGCCAAATCACATCATCATGACAAAGTCGCAGCGAGTAATTCAAGCAAATCAACTTGACTTTCGCCAAAACTTGGCAACGTCATTGATAGGAAACTATCGAACACAACGAATTCGGTCATCCTCCAGCATCGACCTGACTGGGAAAGCACACTGGCCAATGAAAATGGCAAAGAAGAGCCGCTGCAAGAACTGTCTCAAGCAAAATAAACGACGTGAAGTGATCAGCGGCTACGAATCATGCCAAGTAAACTTGTGCCTGGAATGCTTCCGCCCCTTCCACGCAGCCTTGGACAATTTTTGAGTTGTCATGATTCGTAGCCGAGTGATTGGATCAAGACATGTCAAAATCACAAACTAGATGTTATAAAGAACAAAGAAAATGAACAAACAAACAATATAATGAAAATATTGTTGTGTATTTTATTCATTGCTAGCAAGTAAAAATACAATATCATAGCATGTACAAACATGCCAATTTGTTATGAAGTTTTCGTGTTAAAATACTGAAGCCCAGTATATTTTATGTGAAATACCTGTAAAATCATACCATTTATGAAATATATGGCATTTACTGTATAAAAAATATTTTGTCTATGTCTTTATTATGCTTTGAAACAAGGTAAATCAAGTTTGGAGCACTCCTCTCCATGCAGTGCAGTGCACTACCCACTGCGCAACAATGTCTCTGAGGAGTAACCCCTCAGGCAGTGTTGGGGACCTGGCAACATTGTTGCGTTGAGTGATAAAGGGTTAAACTAAGCCTACGGCATACATGTGCATGTTTCAAAATATTGCAAAGATATAGGTTTAAGAATACAAAAATAAATCTTGGCATTGGACCTGCAATGGAAATTCAAACTGTTCCCATTTAATGCCAATGCCCAATAAATAGATGATTGTGATTCATGTATTCCTATTTAGCCGTTAAGAATAGGATGTTTAAAGATATAATTTTTCTATGTGCAATTTTACTTGTATTCAATCTGTCAGGTGCAGGGAATTGGTGCACAATTACCACATGTCTGAAATGTGCTCAGTATGGTATGTATCAACCTTAGTTTGTTGCTGTCTTGTCTGCTGCAAGGCAGACTTCAAGTCAAGGAAAATGATCAGCCAGTGTCTAACATTTACAATGGGGAATCTATAGGTTACAAATATGATATATTGATAAAAATATGATAATTTGAGATAATGACAGCAATAGAAAATAATGAAACAGTACCTGGCATAACCAAGTGTTTTAAGCCAACAAGATCATTATAAGTTGCTATTATATCTTTTAAGTCTGTAAATGATTTGAGGTGAAATAAATTTGATTTTAAGAGTTATTATTAAAGTGGGAATTGTCTAGTTTACAAACCTTGAAATTTAGTTGTAATAAAAGTAAATCATTTTTCACATCTTGTTTCATTTTATGGTGTTTAGAAAAGGGGTGTCGTTTATTTGAGTTGTGAGACATACCCATCAGGCATTTGTTAGGTGCATGATGTATTGATGTTGAAGATGCATTCTTACCTCCAGAGCAGGATGAGTAGAACAAGTATCATGAGCATCATCAAAACAAGTATGACTGTTGTCAAACTTGCCACCACTACGCCTGTAGGGAAAGGGAGAGGAAGTAGTCAAGCAGGTTATACAGGATGAGATAATATATAACAACTGAAGAGGGAGAGAGATCTATAGCCTGGCCAAAGGCAAACCTCATGACAGACATATGTTTAGAGGAGAGATGCTGCGTTGGGTTCAACCCATTCATGTCTGTATCGGCTGAGAAACGTCAGCCACATTTGACAATAAATTCTATGGACAATATCTTTAAAAAGATATTTGAATGAGAAAAAGAAATATGTATCAAGACCAAATCAACAACTCTCCTCCAAACATTTATTGAATCAATGCTTTAAAAGCTATTTGCTTATAGATGTGTACCCAGTAGATCAAAGCCGTACTTTTGAAAGGGGTAGGCATGAAGGGGTCAATGACTCTGTTCAGTTTGTGTATTTATATCTGTTAGAATAATAATCCCCCTGTAGGCTGTCTGCACATACCTAAAGGTGTGGTACATACCTAAATGTATAATTTACAAGACTTCTAGTCAGGTACAAGGTCCTTGCACTAGATAACATTTTTGGATAGCATTATCTATTAGTCATTATCTAGGAATGGCAGATCATCTCAAAGAACATTAGATAGCAATTCTATCTATGAATCATGCTGTTAGAATCCATCGCTTTTTACTACTTGTTTATTAAAGTTTATTGTACACTTGGTATTAAGAAATGAGCAGTTTAGTCATCATATCTATGAAGAATATTTGGATATGATAGTGAAATCCAAATTTGCAATAAATGATGTCAAAATCCAGATCATTATGCAGTATTACATCAATAAACTTTCATTTGAAATTTCTATTTCTCCTTTTGTAGTAGTAGGAATAAAAGTCTATATTCATTCCACGACTCCTGTCACTTGATTCTCAAAGATAAAAAAAATCAGGGGAAAAAATCAGTAACAATATCAAATTAGTCTAAATCTGTAGATAGAAATGACTATGGCACAAAATAAGGAGGTTCATATACATTATCAGAGAAGTCAAATTGGTTTTGATGATGTTAAAGGAGGGTTTATGTATATTTGAGCTAAAATCTAAAAAAGGTGCCATTTCACTTAGGGCATTGTACCTGTACTTGGCACATAATCAAAAAGGCAAAAACTATATTTAATGAATAAAATACTGTATCATTTAAGTTTTTTGAAGATGACAGTGCAATATTCATCAAAACCACACTGCTGGGATGTATAGACAGTATTGTTACAATATTGTATCTTCAAGGAAATATTCATATAATATTTTATTTTGAAAGTTTTAAAAATGCCACTAAACACCAAAATTCATGAAGTGAGGGTTAATTTATCTACACTGCTTTCAAGGGAACCCCTGAATATCTTATACACTTGTTGTGGCTTACTTTGGTTTGAAGCTTGCATCTGTTGTGTTGTATTGACCAGGGGAGACGCACTGCTGCTGCTGCTGCTGCCGTTCCCTGTGAAGTAGTCACTGAAGTCAAACTCCTCCAGCACACTTTGATTCATGTTGGTGCCGGTCTGTCTGCTGGTACCTGTTATGTTGTATGGTCTGTGTCCCAGTGGGAGGATTGGAGTGGTGGTGCTCAGTGGTCCTCGATACTCCCCAGTGTATTCTCTGACTGCAAGAATGCAAAGATCAGCTGATTTTGGTATATGTGTATTGCAACCGTCAGAGATGTTAATGTTTTGGTGTTTATAGGGACTTTATAATCACTATAGCAAAATTGATATACAACAGGGCACGACGTTAACTTTTGCAGCGACTTGCCCCGTAGGGCAAGTGAGATTCAATTTTCACTTGCCCTACTCCAACTTTCACTTGCCCTTGAAAAATTATATATAATAATTTTATAATATAATTTCATTTAAAAACCAAGTAGAACATGGTTCTGGCATGTGAAAGCATATTTTCTAGGACAAGCTTGGATGGCAGACCACAAAACTTGCACACATTCTCAAAAGTAAACTTGAAATATACAAAATGTTCTTTCCCAGTGGGGCAAGCAAGATGCAATTTTCACTTGCCCCACAGCTATAATTTACAAATTCTACTTGCCCGGGGCAATGGGGCAAGCACTAATGTCGAGCCCTGTACAATTTTACTTATTACTTATTTTCTTATTTTTTATATAATAAGAGTGCCTAAAACTTGATGTATTTTGTTAGTATAGAGATATTGATTTATAAACATGTTTAATCAATTACTAGTTTTCTTGTTTTAACAATTATGAATAGGAAATTTGATGCCTAAAATTTGAAGTTTGGCAATAAAATGGTATAGAAAATCAAAATCAAAATAGTTTGGAGGAACGATCTTTTTCAATTTACTGAGAAGGAACACTTTTGGTATTTCTGAAATATTACCCACATCCTTGAGATAGAATCATTGTCAAATTACCCTTGTTAAACTTACCTTCAAACTTAAGCCAGAATCCTTTATGTTTGCCACTTCCATATCCAGTAGAGAATTCAATAGAGACAGTTGATGCATTACTGCTGTAGATAAGTTGTCCTCGCTTTAGTTTACTGCTTCGACAGAATCTCTTTAGATTTCCATAGTTCTCTCCACCGTATATAGTCAGCTGATCTCGACAGTTTCCTCTCTCATCGTGAGGAATATCAAAATCTAGTATGTAGATATATAGTTGCTGTCCTCTAGGTACAGTAAGGACGGTTCTGCAGGGGTCTGTCTTGATGGGGTAATTAATAGGATACTGAGGAGATGTCAGATAACCTGTGTGGTCACTGATAGATGTCTTGGTGCAAATGTCAGTTATTTCAGCATCTGAAAGTAAATAAAAGGTTATTCTTTAGTATTTGATTTTGGCATTGGTGGTATTGTATACCAGCAATACATTTTCAGGAGTTAGGTATGTTTTCACAACTCATCAACACTAATATATGAATCGTGAACTTATAAACTGTCATCCAGACACATCTTTTATATTGTTTGCAGCATATTATTAGTTAGTGAACACTTATGAAGTATGGAAGACTAAAACATTACTGGCCTCGGGAACTACAAAATGGGCACCCATCAATAATGGACATTTACACTGCAGGGAATACTACAACCAAAACTTTCCCTTATTTTTCTCTGAAAATCCAGCCCTTAGATGTACACAAAATAAGGTCTAACTATATGTAAAGTTCATAATTTATGTAAATACATGTGGAACTAAATTTTTTATTGTAAGATTAATTTCTTTGTTCTTATTGGAACCTGACAATAAGTTTATAGTTCAAATGCAATTTTAGCTTTTTTTTACCGAAGCCTGCTTTTCAGTATATTTACATGTATATATCATAAATGCCACCAGTTGACAAGCCATGTGGAACCAGAGGCTGTATAATGCAATACTATTACCTCAGGCTCTTGAAGGCTTGTCTGGTCTTACTACCACAGGGCAGATGTGTAATTGGTGTAATTGAATTAAGCAATTGCATAATAGTTTTTGTAGCAAGGCATTGGCAAAAGCAATAAGTTGAATAGCTAATTAAATACCCTTCTGTAGAAAACATAACCTGAAAAATCCTCAAACCTTCGAACATAAGTATAGGCTCTTATATGAAACATAGACATTTGACCTATTAATTTACAGAGACTATGCAATGATATCAATCTCCAGTTCCCTAACCTTGTATCTGCATGTAGTTCAAACATGTGCCTATTTACGTAACCAGGGGCAGTGACCAGTGTAACCATGGTCGGTTGCTCTTAGCCGTAGGTTATTTTTCAATATTTTATTCAAAGTTAGTAGTGTGGCTACCAAGTATGACTCCAAGGATTCCACATAGTTGCAAAAAAATTTTTATGTATAAGTATGTTATTATTTTTCTCATATTTTCTTAATATTTCTTTGATATTTTGAGGTAACACATGTATTACAAAAATAGTCAGGCTTTTTTGGCAGGAGTTGATAAACCTGCTGTACAGCCAGTTGTGTAGTGCTGTGATTAATGGAGCATGTATAATAGGTGATTATCCTAGCAGTACATATGAGGGGAGGTGAAGTTGATGTATGGCTGGGAGATCCACTGAGGCATGTCTACATGCAGTGTGTACCAGGAACGTGTTGGGGGAAGAGGTGGCTACATCATTATCATGGAATGTAAACCCCACCTCTACATGCAAACACCAAGGAAGTGATTCAAGTCTCCAGTGGAGATGAACATAAGGGTAAACTTTTACCAAATGGAATGACAACTACAAGATAATAATAAATTCTAATCAACCTATACTTTTAATTGATTACCTTGAAAATCTATTTAAAAATGGTGGAATGAAGAATATTTTGTAAAAGCATAAAATGAAGAATGGGTCAGGATGATTATGATATGATATGTCTAATGTAAGGGTAAGGCAAGTCAAGAACATTAATTTCATATTGATGGATGATGGCATGTTCTGCCACCATAGCAAACGTTGGAAACTATTTAAGGATATACTTTCATACAATCAATAAAACATGACCAATTTCCTTACATTTAAGTATGCTATAAAATATTCATAAACTTAAAGACTTTTATGCCAGAAGTCCCATGGTTGTTACTATAGTTACCGAGTGCCAATGAGTCACCCAGTAGAGTATTAGCTGTTGGATCAGACCTTGGGTATGATATGCTGTGCCCCAATGGCCTACTACACAGTATATCATATCTCAAGCTCATGGGTGTCCTTGGATACTATGAACTTTATTTGTTGTTAGGTAATGAAACCCTACTTAGGTGTGGTACTTTCTTCCCTTGGATAGTGCGACCTCAGTGTCTCAACAACTTTTCCACCATTTCTCAAGTGAAATGTCACCACCGTGATAAAAGATAGGGATTCTCTTTTCTGCCATGTATGTGAGTTTACTATGTTAGGCTCAGGAAATCACAAAATTGAAGGGTTTGACAAACATTGTTTAGGGGTCTATTGCCTCCTGTATTTTTTAAGATGTGTAATGATTTTATGTCGAGACTAACATATTTTATATGATAATGGCCCGGTTCATAACATATATATCAATAAAAATTTACTTTTAGTCCAAATTGTATTTGACATTCATTTTGTAATCACACAAAGCATGATTTTGGGAAGAAAACTTTGAAATTTGTTATTACACAAAATATGTCTTTGATAGGAAAACTTTGAAATTTGTAATCACACGAAGTATGATTTTGGTAGGAGAGATTGCCAAGATCAAATACTTAATTGTCATACAATTTAGTAGGATTCAGTGTCCCAAAGTATATCTTTTGTTGAAACTTTGTCTATATTTGGCCATGTCGAATCATATACTTATAATTTTCTCTTTATACTTTGTAATCAGATAGTATCAAAATCTGCTAATATCAGATAGTTTGTACTCTTTATAAGTTTTATAAATCCACAGTCTAGAGTGCTTTAGTAGTACACCATAAACAGAATTGAAATCAGACTTACCTGGAATACAGGTGTAAATCACTTGGTAGTAGCTGATATCCGTTTCTGGACAGTACGGGTTGTGCACCTGTTGGACAGTCACATTACACGCCTGTAAACCACTACACTGGTGAAAATCTGTGAAATCGTAGACGCAGTCCCCTGCACTGTACACACACTGGGCAGATTGTCCGTAGAAGTCCTGGGTTATCCTGATGTGGGAATGTTGGGGACAGCTGAGCTGGAGAATGTTGGCCTGGCACGCACTACGTGTGATGCTTGTCCTACCTGCAAGGAAACCAAGAATGATGACTAACCTAGGCATACTAGCAGGTATTTCATATTGTTTCGAACAGTAACAGATCATATAGTATACACAGTACAGGGCCAATGTGAGTGTGTCCCAATACAGAACATGTATATTGCTGGGTGGTTGATAGCTGAGGGGCATTTAGGACAATAGCATAATTGGACATCAGACCAGCAACTTGATGGTGGATCATCGTGCATCTAATCCATCGAGGAGATTATTCTAACCCTAATCTAGAGATGTGTAGCTAAGAATAATTTCCTAGGCCTCTTTAACTTCATAATTCATCGAGGGATCTTCCATATGAATAATTTCTGCCGTATGTGAACTCTCTTGTATTCAGCTACCTTTCCTTACAATCTTTCTTAAATCATATAATTTACAAGAATCTGCCTTTAAAATAAAAGAGATTATTGAAAAACTTATTTGGAAATTTGAAAATTGTTTGTAGCTTAAGTCTTACTTCAGATAGTAAATGATAATTAATAGTGTTTCTGCCTTGGGGAATGAATTAATTATGAGTGGTTTTCGACTTTGGTTTGACCCCTACTATGGACGATAATTCCACTTATTATATGTATCAGCATGCATGATTTCTTTGCATCTATATCCATGAAAATATTCTTCTTTTCCAATATATTCTTGCCTTATTTCTTTGGTGGAAATAATTTTTTTACTTTCGAATGGTAAATTGACTTCAGAAACCTGCAGGGCTCAGCATAGGTGGTAGCACCATAGCCCACAACCTATAAACTATTTATAAATCAGATGACCGTGATACATAAGGAATGACACTAAATTTATTAATGCCAATGCTCAACTATATGTTCGGACAGATGATCCATGGAATTTTGGAGAGGGAGTTTTGGTAAGAAGAGGACTGTAAGAGGATCTGACTCTTGCATAAAATACAGTTCAAATGATTAAATAAATATAAAATATTAGAATCCATCCTACAACGGTCCATCAATTTTTTTTTTTTGGGGGGGGGGGGGGGGGGGGGAATTTAGGATTTATACCTAGCTCATTTTCTACAGTATCAGAAATAGGTTGTCACCTTCAAAAGAAACTCTAGGCATGCTTGAATTATAGAGGAACGTTCATATACGTCTCTGATACCACAGTCTAGAGTAGCCATACTGCTGTAGGCAGTTAGAATGCTCTGAATAATGTTTTCTTTTATTGGTATAAGATATTGATATGTCTTTCAATTGATTGCTTCGTTAGACAATGTAAAGGCAATCGCATTCAAAATGTATTCCTGGATGCCAAAATATTTCATATTTTGCTATTTCTTTACAATGCCCATCAGTTACTGGTGTGTTTCACCTTATATAAGGATAGAACTTGCAGTTGAAGCTCTAGTTGTATGCTCGCTAACTGCTGGGTAATATAGGATAATACCCCTTTTTGATGCACAAGGAAGTCTTCACCCTATAGTCTTCATCTCATTGCTCCGTGTTTTTCTATCAGCAAAACACCCTAAATGGCCATCTTAGGCACAAGCCTGTAATTAGTGTGCACCTGACCCTGTGCCTGATACCAAGTGCTCTTATTGTGGTCCTAGTCACTGAACTGTGAAATCTGAGACACCTTGAATCACTACTCTCTGATGGAGCAATAGCCTAGGGTGGCGGATAGTGGGTAGATGAAAGTCTCGGAAGATGTGGGTAGAAAGTGTAATAAGTTTTGATCGGCAGGAACCAGGTGAATATGAATGAAAAGGTATAAAAAATATATGTACATTTGTAATGAAAAAGGCCCATAGATAAGATCATAGTATTAAGCTTTGGGTAACCTACACATATGTAGTTACGGTTAAAGTTAGTGATGAATTTCCTGAACAAACTTTGATCACAGTATGAGATAAGTTTGATAATTAGGATTTTTTTATTTCCTCATAAGCTGATATGAAGTTTTAAAATTGCAAAAATGGCATTTGTGTTGAAAAATGAGTCATGTACTTCATGCAGGGTTAGATGGTTGTCTGAGAGGTCAGTTATGGGATGAACCTGTGAATTGACTTCAATTAGATTAGAAAAAGCCTGGCAAAAACAATTGATAGCCCAACATGGATCTGTCCTGTACTAACCCAGTCCATCTAGTGTAGAAATATTATACAGGATATCCTAAGAATTTTATAAATGTATTTCAGAATTGAATGTAACGCTTTTAGATTTTGGGCAAGAAATCCTGTATCCCAATTTTTTTAAAGCATCATTGTGTTTTCTTTAATTCTTTCTTCACATTTGGTTCTTGACTAACATAACAAGATAGACTCAGTTATGTGCTTCTATCTCCACCCCACCTGCCAACATACAACAGCTGTACTACTTAATTATAACATCAACAAGGTACTGAACCATGAAGATAAAGTGATTACTATATTGATAAGATGTATGAGCTTGTATTAAACTCGGAAACAGTCAAGGATTCAAACTGATAATTACTCACATTTTATAACAGTCTGGCCATGCCCATATTTACCCCTTTAGTGCCTCAAAAAGTCTGACTATGTTTCGAATGTGTGTGGGGGGGGGGGGGGGGGGGGGGAGATAATGTTCACGTAAAAAAAGAACATCCGCCAAATTATCTCAAGACGTTGTGTTCTGAGGGAGGAATTTAGATCACCACCCATTTTTGCTTCTCCCCCATAGCTATATAGTTATCAGTGAAGCTGTAACAAAGATGCTGTGATTGTTTTACGGCACCTAAGGGGCTGTCTCAGTGGCTTGCTCACACTCAGCCAGTTTTGTTCTCAAGTACTGAAGATATAAATCGCTTACAAGACACTAGCTACTTTTTATTGGGAGTCTTCAGGCATGTCCTTAGGTAAATTGAATAACTAGCACATCCGGCACTCATTTTGCTGAGCCCCTCCCCTAGCCCAAATAAGTAAAAGAAGTATTTAACCTGCCACACTGTGTCAAAAAGCAAAAAGCCTTTTGTATCAGTCAACTTTTAGATATTAGTTATAGAATTGTTTTGTACTAACCTAACATATTCATACTTGAGTGTTTCCACGAAACATGTAATCTTGATTTGAGATATTTAGTTTAGAATGGAATGAAATTGGAATCAAACATAGATACACCAAATATTTGAAAAAAAAATGCTATCAATTAACACTTCCTCTTTGCATATTATCCTAAAATGCTTTGGTCAGAAAGGCTATTCCAAAATAGTTAGCCTGTTTGTTTTTTCTTTTTCTTTTTTCTATTTTTCTATTTTTTTTTTTTTGGGGGGGGGGGTTGATGGGCACAGGCTTATATAAGCTAATGATATTTATACAATAACTACTAGTATACAGAGACATTGTTCAGCAAGATGAACTATAGTGATTAAATCATTTCCACATATCCTTTTTCATTGTGTTGCCTGGAATTCCTACTCCATTAGCTATACAAGGGCCCTTACATGTGTCGTGTAATGTCAATCTAAGACCTCACGAATGAAAATGATCTGCTTGGGTATTCTTGACTGTGAATACATATCAAAGCTTTCTACCTAGTGGTATTACCTCTTATGCCGTAATACTTTTGTCATACTAGAGCATACATGTCTGGAATACCACTTTGCACGCATGAAGGCTCTTGTTATGTTCAGAATTTAGGAAATGGGAAGGGTTTGGCTTTAACAGACTCATTAATCAATTTTTAAGGATGTTCAAGACAGGTAAAAATGAAATTTATCATGTATTGCAATATAGTGGGCAAGACAGTGTCAAGAAGTCTCAGAGAGTATTTCATCTCAATTTGAACAGTTATTAATTAACTGTTCCACCTATAAACTATTATCTATGACAGCAAGTCCTCATATTTATTATTAGCCCCTCTCACCCCCATACACACAATGAAACAAGAAAAGAAAAAAATCCTTGACACATATAGTGATGAATATGGGGCATCACCTACTTGAATTAATTAGTCATGTTCCAAGGTGAAAATGTGTATAGCCCAGTTTTTATGACCCTGCACCCAGACCCTCTGTTAGACATCTTTTTATTCCTCTGAGGTGTTGCAAGCACTCTTGATATTCTGTCTCATAAATAAGGATTATAAAGGTCAAAGAGCAGGATGTTTTCCTTTACAACTGTATATAAACAACTTTTTGAAATAGAAAATAGTCACTAAAGTCCACATTTGCAGTTTTGAATGCTCTATGATTGATTTCTTAGGAATAATATTACACTTTCTGTGCCCAGACCCTCTGTTAGAATTCTTTTACTTCTTAATTCCTTTGAGTGGTTGTAAGCACTCTTGATATCATATATAAGAATTATTAAGTGCAAAGAGCAGGAGGATATTCTTTGCCTTTACAACTGTATATAAACACTTTTTCGAAAAAGAAAATAGTCCCTAAATTTCAGATTTACAGTTTTGAATGGTCTATCATTGGTTTCTTAGGAATAATATTACACTTTCTTTCCCAAGGATGACAATGTGATGTATCCCACTAAATATCTTTCCATCATTCCTTCACACAACATAACACAGAGTCAGAAACAATAGAATTCCTTTGTTATTTATTGTTACTGTCCTGACAAAAGGATTCACTCACCTTGTCGCACCTGTGATACCAGGTAGAGTAGCCACAGCATCACTGAGTAGAGCCCCTTGCTGACCATTGTAGTTGCCGGTCAGTCCTCTTGTCAGTCCATGTTTGAATGGTCAGATAAGGCCACGACTGGAGAGGTTGACCAGTACTTTGTCCATGTGGGTCTATGCGTCAAGGCGTTGCATGGTACGGTGTTGGTTGTAGGAGGATGAGTAAGCCTTGTGGTGTTTATGAATGAAGACCATAGACTCGTCACCAGGTGTGTTGATGGGCCGGATACCTGTAGAGTTAGCCATCAGTGCCTCAGGCAGTTTGCGCATACGTACTGGGACTTCATGGCTCTGACAGACACCAGGCTCTTCCATCTCTCATCCAAAACGTCTCAGAACTAATACGTGATTGACAGTAGGAGGTGAAAACATGAATGGCTTTCACTACTTAATTGAACATTAAATTCAACTAAGGCCCTAAAAGGGGGATTTCAGGTTACTCAGACTTGCCCCGAAAATATCTTAATGGGTCTTGTAAAACAAATTTTTTGTGTATTTTCAAATGAATTTTGTATATTTTTCTTTGTATGGTATCCACTGTACTTTATTACAGGATTTTGCCTTGGATTGGAATTCTTATTTCTATCATGCTATTAAAGTCCATTGTAAATGCAAACTTAATCATAAGACATAATCATTGCATTTCATTCAGCATTTGGCTTTCTTATGAAACATACTGCAGGTTTTAATCTTTAACTTACTTTAAATCTTGTAAATAATCCAGTTACAAAGCAGCATGTTCCAAGATACCAAGATACATATAAATACTTGGTTGTTTATTTCATGTTCAGAATCAACCAATTTTTGAAAAAATGGTAATTAATAAAATGTTGAAACATTTTTACAAAAAGACCTTAAAAACGTAGTGATGTATTGTTGACACTATGTGGGAAAGGTCCAAGGTGAGTCATATGCTGTATATTTTGGCAACTTGTCTGCACTTTCTATGCAGAAACAAGTCAAGTTCACATGAGGCAAATGAATTATGTCAGTGGATAAAGGACTGTCACCTGTTGGTACTGATACCCGCTATCCTATAAAACGTACTGCCAAATACTGCTTGTACTGAGTGTTGTCAGTAAGCATGTACCCATCTCTCATTGCAAACCTTTCGGTTGAATAGCAGTGGGATTCATACTATAGTAGACTTGTGTTCTGTAATACATTATACATATATTGGAAAATGTTACTAGAATTCGAAGAAGATGATGGGTTAGTTTCTAAGGGGAGGGTAGAAATGCGCAAAATGTGTTTTTTGTTACTTTTTACTCAGATAGGGTGCTTCTTTTTGATGCATTTTCTTTGTCAACAAGGTCAATTTTATTGTCATCACCATTGTGTTGTCAATAATGTTGATATGATGGGCATCAGAATGATCTCTCCAAATCCTTATCTGTGTGTATGTGCAGGTGTGTGTGTTTGTATATATATATATATATATATATATATATATATATATATATATATATATATATATATATATATATATATATATATATATATATATATATATATATATATGTATATATATATATATATATATATATATATATATATATATATATATATATATATATATATATTATATTTAAAAAAATCTATGGTTGACTCTCAGTTAGTCTATAGTATCCTTCACCTGGTTACCATCTACATGTATTAGCCTGGGAGAATATGTAAATGTTGGCTCAGTGTAGTCCTAGGGTTGTAGCTACGGTATGGCGTAGATTCCCTCACATACTATATACAAGTACTTGTGGGAGTGATAGATGTTGGTGGTGGTTGAGTGGCCTGAGGGGGGATTTCCTGCTGTCTGGAGTCAGCTTCCTGCTTTCTTGCCACTATCTCCACCTCACACCTGCAGGCAGGCAGCCAGCCAGGCAGCCAGGCAAGCGTGGAGGGCACTCATACATATCTGGAGATAAGGGTGGCAACTACAACAATTATTCAATGGGTGGTCTCAACATCTTTTCAAAAACTACAATTCAGATCTATAAGGTATTGAAACAAGGGGTGGATCTCAGGGTATATGTCTTCAGAAAATCCGCCCCCCCCCCCCCCCCCCCATTGTAAATATTATGATTCATGTGTTCACATTCCACTTGTCTCTGAATTTTGCAAAAATTAAAAAACCTATATTCTAGAACGACCCCAATTTTGTTGGATATCATGTCCACATCTAGCTGGTATCTGGCCACCTAGAGCTGAAATGGAATTCTCAACCAAAACATAAGAAATTGAGTCTTTTTCAACTAACAACTGTTTTTCACAATTTAATAAATCACTTTAAAGCTGTATCCACACCTCTTTGAAGGCTACATTAAAAATCAATTCAGAAAAGGTTGCCTACCTTTGCCTAACATCATTTCCTTCAGTCTTTGGAGAGTATTTGTATGGTTTATAATGCATTTGAACATAAGACAAACGTCCTTTGTTTCACAACTTAGCTACTAGTGGTCTGTGCAGTGCAATTGATTTTGTTTTTGAATCCATATCGCCAGATACATTTATTTCATATATTTGAGTTGTTTAAAAATCTTGCAATGAATAAATACAGTAAAACTCAGAAAAGAATGAATGAAAATGAATTATGTTTTTTTGAACATTTATCAAATTCTTAGCAGATCAAAGATGCAATCCATAATCAAACAGTTATATTATCTGTTCAGTTGACAATTCTAAACATGACAGCTAAACCCATTTGAAGTACTCAATATTTTTATTTCATTTCATTGTAGGTTCTCTTTGGATACAAACTAACTACCATGATCCTTGGGTTAAAGTGCAATAACAGGTATCTGCTTTATTCAATGGTATATTCTCAACATGTGATTAAACTATAAAGGACCATAGCTTTATGGTCCTTTCAAATTTAGAGCAACTGAGTATTGTTATATATTTGTCATTACTTTGTTAAGGCAGTACTAAAAGAAAACATTGAGTGGTTGATGTTCAGTTTTCCAAACAATTGTATCAAAGTATCTTTGGTATATGTTATAAAGAAAATGTTTCATTCATGTCAAATACAAAAGACTGCTCAGAAGGGATCTGCAATACCAATATACCAACTTTGTTATAATATACTTGTTGCCATGAAAACAAAGATATTTAGCATAACTTATGATCCTCTTTATATACACCTTCATGAGGTATAGGTAAATTAGTAATATTAATATTTAGATGTATATTTATATATTATATTGTGATGATATGCAGTACTAAAATGTTTTGGTTTACCTAGACACTAGCATTGTAGTCAAATGTTACCCTGTATTGTTGACAAATGCAAAAAGGGTGCAAATGAATTCACTTGTAAAAACATATACAGAGCTCTTTACTTTCAATATATACTCATGTCAGCCTTTTAAAGTTCCAAAGCCCCACTGAACCTGTATGCGTGTATATATGTTAATCACGTAGAATATAATATGGAGTTATGAAATATTTCAATGAAAGTTGTTTTTTGTATGCTTTTTAACATTTCCCCTCCAAGTATTTTCTAAGTCAGGCCTTATGTGTTACAATGAGCATGAAATTGTTAACCCCTTCATCTGGAGTGCAGACATGGTCTGCCAACCTTGATTTTGCTCATCAGATAGTGTTATACTGAGTCTAACGAGTATCCTCCAGATCAAATGGGACCCTAAAAATCTATCCGGGTTATGCAAAACTGAACCATACTTTATACAGATTTTATTCAGATTACGCAAATTTATGATAAAAAATTACAGAAGCAGTTGACAATTGACTTTTTATGCAATATATGTGGCGAAAAAACATCAAATGCATCTCTCGTAGCCCAACATCTGGATTGCTTTGATCCAAGTTATGCAGGTTTGCCATTTTTTGAAAGAAATGTAATACTAACTCTGGGTTCGTCAAACCCAACATGAATGATTTTTTTAAACCAAATATTTCCAAAACATATTGCTTTGTTATCATAATATTTTCACATGTATCAGACCATGCATACCTTCCAGATATTGTTGGGTTGAAGAAGTAATATTGAGTCCTTCAATGCCCATTCTTCAATTGATGAAAACTTGATATAACACAAAATAAATTAAGATGATCAAATCTTTAGCCAGACTAAATGTTAATATGCTATTTTCTGCAGTTGAGAAAATTTTTCATGCTGTTACCCTCTTTGTTAATGTCTGGTGACCAGTTTTTCAGCCTGTCCACTCTATAAATTGATGACTTCTGGGCCATCATCAAACTCGTCATAAAAATCATCCTCTCTAAGAGTAGCAGGGGTTTCATAGATGGGATCAGAATCACCGTACACATCATAGTTATTTGCAGCATTCTGACAGTCCATATCATTCATATCCCCAGACTCATAAATGTCATAGATATTCATACAGCTCTGATTGAGGTCAGTGAGGTCAAGGTCACCTTCCTCAAACTCAAGGTCACCATCGTCAAATTCATCAGAATCATCCTCAATGCTTTCCAGGCTCATCGTCAAGGTGATGGTGCCCATCTCACAATCTCTCCTCCGTATCTTTCTCTTTGATCTCTGCATCAGATTATCAAGACTTTTAGTTTTTCTTCCCAGCAGAGCTGCTTTGTCTTTTTGTTTCTTTTCTTTGTTGACTGTTGCATACAGACTCTTAACATCATAGTCATCCCTGCTGCTGGTGATCTTAGGAGGGACGTCAGGTATAACGGGGGTGGGTTCTTGGTAGTACTCCTCATCGTCCTGTGTGAATACCGTCTCCTCCTCACCCATCATGTGCTGGATTTGACTTGGCCCTGGCCTCGGTTCCTCAGGTTCAAAGTTGATGTTTTCACAGGCGTGAGGTGAGTAGTAGGGCGACTGGTTGTAGGCCAAGATGATATCATCATAGTTATCTGAGGGATCCTCCTCTTCATCCTCCTCCGGATCTTTCAGCTCCTTGCGCCTACAGCAGAAATGAGTTTATTGGTTCATTCAGATTTGATTTGATTTGATTTTATTCGGTCTAGTACGATGTGTATTACATAGCATTTGGCATACAAAAAAATCATATATAAAGGTGACTAGTTGGAGTGTCATTAACTGCTATGCAATAGAATTCTAACCAGACACAGTTTACTGATACTTTAAACCTTAGCATGCTTTACCCCTCATTACTTTTAACACAGATATTTATATATTCTATAATTGATGAAAAGCATGCTGCATATGTATAACATGCTAATGTGAATGTAAACTAGAAAAAAAATCTGGGTAATGAATAATCATTGTCATTTATGGAGTGGGTTTCAGTGTTACTTAGATTACTCTTATTTAATAACAAAATATATTCTGAATATATTATGGAATTGCAATGTTTTTTTTAGAAAACTAAACTAACAACCAATGGCAGCTTATAGAAAGTCCATATAGTTGAAATTTATGTCAGATTAACATGGATTTATCAAGGTTGATTATCTGCGAGCTGATGTTCTTTGGGTCATTCACCCAGTTTTCTGTGGAATTGAGATAAGGATGACAATGCCATTCAACTTAGAGTTTATTTGATAAAGCATTTACCTTTTCCAAAGTATGAGAAGGCTCACTACTGCAGACAAAATCACTAAACAAATGATGACTCCACCAACAGCAGCTCCTGAAGTGTAAGTGATAGTACTGTTATTGATAGGTTATCATGGTGACAGTTATGATGATGATGATGATGATGATAATGATGATAATGATGATAATGATAATGATGATAATGACGATAATGATAATGATAAGAAGAATCAAGAGGATGGTGATAATAAAAATCATAATGATAATACTGATGATGATAAAAATGATAATTATGATAATGATAATATTAATGATGATAATAATAATAGTTATAACAATAATAATAATGATAATGATGATAATGATAATAATAATAATAATAATAATAATAATAATAATAATAATAATGATAATAATAATGATAATAATAATAATAATAATGATAAAAATAGTAATAATAATAATAATAAAAGAATTAACAATAACAATAATGATAATAATAATGATAACAATAATAGTAATAATGATAATAAAATAAAAAAAAATAATAATAAAAAAAAAATAATAATAATAATGATAATAATGATAATAAAACAATGATTATAATAACAACAGTGATATCAGAAACCTTTTATAATACACAATAATGCTTTACTTAGTATATCATAAATGTTGATTTGATAATTGGCCACCAGATGTCATACATGTGTGCTCTGTTACTGTGGGCCTCCTAGTGGGGCTTTTTGAAATCAAAAAGAGTAATTGCAAAATAGTTCTATTACAAAATGATAAATTCTTTCTCCATTAAAGTATCAAATTAACACAAAATTAACAACATGGTACTTCGCCACATACCTATCTCTGGTCCAGAGGGTCCTGTATCCTTTGCCACTGCCAGATCATCAGACATCCCTCCCTCAGCATAGAACTTGTTCAGAGGAACAGCATCAGTGCTGTTATCTATTACTGTAGTTTCTCTCTCTACCACCAGGGGAGCATTTGCTGTAGTACTCACACTGATAGTTTCTTTATTGCTAGAATGCTCTTTAATTGTAGGCTGTAATGTCGTTTGAACCTTTTCTTTGATTCTTTTATTTTCTTTATTGATATGTAAGTTGTTGATTTTGTTTTCGTTACTCTTCTCATTCTTACTTATATTTTGCTTAGGTCTTATAGGTTTGAGGAAAACAGGTTTGAGTTTTGGTTTCTTAGAGGTTCTGGTTTTCATTTCAGGTGTATTTGTGGTTTTGATTGTAGTAGTAGTTGCAGTTGTAGAAGAAGTTGTAGTAGTAGGTGGCATTGTAGTGGTGGTGATTGTAGTAGAAGTTGTGGTAGTTGTCGGTGCTCTAGTTGGCATTGTGGTTTCAGTGGTTTCTTGCACTGGCTCAGTAGGTAGCTGTAGAGGGGGTGTGGTCGCAGCAGTTTGAGAGTCATCAACAACTGAAAAGTAGAGTTTTGAGGATATGGTAAATATTTAGGTGATATCAGAGAGGTACATTACCTAGGGTGAAAAGCAACCCTGGATAATTGCTCCTGAGTTATATTTATATCTCTGTTGATATCTTCACTTCTGAAACCAATGTTGTAATTCCTGCAAGTTTAATTCTTTCACAATAAATGTGTTAAATAAATTCCTTAAAGCTAATGAGTATCCAACTCTTTAGCTTCAACAATAAGTATGAATGCATCAATTTTCTAAACTTAATATAGCTTCTTGTATTATGCTGAAAATGGTACTAGTATGGTACTTTGCAATCCGAACATGTCAAAGGTATGCAAATAAAACTGACATATTTATTAACCCCTCCAATGCTGAGGCTACTTTCGTCCAAATCACAATGACGCAAAGATTTTTGAAAACCATCTAAACCCTGTCATTTTGGTATTCATTGGATAGCTCTCGCCGAGTACTCTTACATGAGTACCCATATGCCAGGGTTTCAGTCATTTTGCAGGTTTTTCGCCTCATGTTTTATTGGCCAAATTAGCCACCAGCAGCATAAGGGTTAAAGAATAATCTGTTTGTGACAACTGAAAAAATATATATTTGCAGTGACTTTTACAAAAATCTGGTCATCTTTTTAATCATTCAAATTGAAAGGCCTAGAGAGCAGAAGCAAAGTTAAAGGTGATCATGGTTTCCAGCCTAGGCTTATGCAGTTATGTATACATGTATCATCCGCAAGTCAAGTCTGTGTCTACAAATGTAGCTCATCACAACAGCTTTCTCCATTATCACAGTGTCAAAGAATAAAGACTTAATTAAAGGCAAAATTCTGTATATTCCATTGTCCCTTTTTTGAGAGAAAAGGAGAGACCTTTATGATTGCCTGGGTTCCTCTCTCTGCTACTTTCTCTATTCTGTAAAAGAGAGTATGCCTGTTGATTTCTTAAATTAGGAATGAATTTTTTGACTTACATAAATTTTAAGAATTTTAGCAAACTGATTTACCTCTGTAGAACAACCAGAATCCTTTGGCATTACGGAACTTGTGATGAGTACTGGTGAAGTTGAGATCTACCCTCCCTGCTGAGCTCTCAAACACCAGCCCCCTCTGGCGGCCAGAGCAGAGACTACCAGTCCTGTTATGCCTGTCCTGGATCTGCAGCTGATCGATGCATTGTTTATCTGAGTGATAATTGAAGTAGGCCAGGTAAATGTCCAGTAAGTAGATCAGTATTTTGGCACCAGGGGGAGCAGTTATAGTGGACAGGCATTCTCGTGAGACTGGGTATTTCTTGGGGTAGTTTGGGGTGGTGATGTACCCTTCCCGGTCTGTGATGGTCCTGGTGCTACAGATATTCTTGTGGTCCTTTTCTGGAAAGAAATTGAAATTATAAGGTTTTAGTCCACAAATGGCAAATGTTATTTGGTGACATCCTCCTTTGAGCTATAAAGAGTACTCAAAATCTAACTGTTTTGAGTAGTTGGTTAATCAAGAATTCGTAATGGTAGCTATATAGTACAATTTTAAATAGCCAAAAGGAATCCCATATTAAATGTGTTGGTCTACACTTCATTATCCATTTCTTTGAAATCATAGTTAAATTTGATACTTTTATTGCAGTGTTATTGCATGTCTGGTTATGGAAATTCCTCAGTTCCCTTTTCCTTATTTATTTCCAGCATATCAAATTATTGAATATATGGCAAACAAAAATGGATGGTATCAGCCTATAGGCAAACTTACTGCGAATACATTCATAGTGTAGTAGGAAGTTATTGCTGTAACCACACTCTTGTGAGAGATGGACCCATGGCGATGTGAAGACACAGGTCTGGTTTCCTGTGCAGGCAGGATTTCCTGGCTCCTCCCTCATACAGTAGTTACTGTGGAAACTTCCTGGGCATGTGATGGCCTGGCGGTAGAATGCCCCTGTGACGCGAACCATGAACCCCACAGGGCAGATGGCCCGCATTGCCTGACCATAGCATTCATCTATGGTACGCACACCTTCAAACAACAAAGTTAACAAAGATTGAATTCTATGAAAATATTGCAAAAAATGTTTAGGGAGGAATTGAAAGAACCTCATATTATGTTGGTGGCTACAATTGCTGCTTCAATATTCCAAAATGAATTCTTGATATTAGGCATCTGATTCTGTGTGTAGCACTCTAATCTCAAATGATAAATTGTTATTGTCTTTGAAGTAAATTTTGCTCCACAAACTATTATTCTCACCAAAAGGAGTGGCAGTGTTCAATATTCTTTGGGGATTTTTTTTTTTTTGGGGGGGGGGGGGGGGAAACCCCTTTATTTCAACCTATGAATAATGTTAATT
The DNA here is from genome assembly GCA_963942565.1 of Maea johnstoni. Classification (NCBI taxonomy): domain Eukaryota; kingdom Metazoa; phylum Annelida; class Polychaeta; order Spionida; family Magelonidae; genus Maea; species Maea johnstoni. The sequence continues at coordinate 85,650,515 of OZ012684.1, read as the reverse complement.
AAAATATTTGGATAGTATTGGAAAGCAAAATTGATGATGTATTGCTGGTTTAAAAACAGGCAATTTCTTCTTTTTTTAAAATTAAATTTTAAACAAAAGTATTACCATATTATCATTAGATCTCCCCTTTTGATATATCATCTGGATGTTATTTAACATTTTTTTGAAATGCTTTGGTCAAAGTAATCTTATGATTCAGGCCTTAGCAGCAGTTTGCAAAGGATGAATTGCTGAGCATGCAACATACAAACTAACATATCATAAGAGATGTTAATGGTGTAATTCCTGAAAATAAACTTATATATTTATTGTCATTGTTGTGTACTATTGATGCTTATTGCAGTATTTGTGTAATGTCAGCTGCTGCTCTTAGTGGAGGTACATGTAGGGGATTGGCCAGGTACTAGGAGAGAGTAGTTGTGTGTGGTGTGTGTGGTGTGTGTGTGTGTGCTGGTGATAGTGTGTGTGTCTTTGTCTGTGTGTATGTGTGTGTGTGTGTGTGTGTGTGTGTGTGTGTGTGTGTGTGTGTGTATCTGTGTGTGTGTCTGTGTATCTGTGTGAATGTGTGTGGTAGTCAGTGGTCACACCTGAGCCACCTGACAAGCTGCCACTGACACTAGCTGCTGGGTGTGGTCACTTTCAACATCTGCTTTCTGCTCTGACCCAAATATTTATCGACCACATAAGCTGAGGCACTGGCCAGAAAACATACAAGCTTTAACTGACCAGTAAGACATGGAGACTTAATCATTGCGACGTTAACGCTTACTCAGTTTGAGGAAGCGCATTTTCAGGTTTCATGTGATACATATATCAATCTCCACAACTATTTGTGGTAAGAAAGTAATTTATGAAAAAGGGCATTTTTGATTATTGATAAATTGTAAGAGTCAACACCCAGGGTCATGGGTAAAGGCCCTCAGTTCGTTAGCCTGAGTTTTAAGTTTTTAGTTGCAGAAGTGCTTTTGTTTATAATTTCTCTTCCGATATCAGATTATAAGTCCCCTTTTGTTTAGCACATTTAAAAATTGTTCTTGCCTTTTTAGTCTTAAAGAAAATGTCAATTGTAAGAGCCACGAAACCACTTTCATTTAGAATACACCCTCAACAAAGTGTTAATTATAAAAAATGCAAATGAGGTAATTACCTCTAATTGGACTAATACAGAATAAAATACAACTGACAGTGAGCCTTGCATACGAATGTGTGTACCACAAATCCACTAGGATGATTATGCCCGCGCCTGCCAACATTCTTTGTCAAATGATGATAGACTGGATTGCATGGTCAAATGATAAGAATTCTTTCAAAATCAACATTTTTGGATAATTAGAATTTATGCAGTACGGTTGCTTTAACATACTCACAAACTAAATATAGGTATGGTTAATTAAGATGCTCTTATATTTGTTCTTGGTTACACAGTCATTACATTAGCAGAGCGTTCCCTCTAGGTATTTAGTATTGCATATCCTCCATCAGTCCAAGTACATGATAGGATTGGTATCAGTATGGCTAGTGTTCTACATAATTAAGAACTATTATATAAATACTAATATGGTTAAAGAGGTATCAATTACACATGGCTTATTAGTTTAAGACCTCCATATTATTCATTTCTGATATTCTTCCCACTAACAAGAGGTTTTCTATTCGGTTTCTAGTATTGTATTGACATCACAATAGAGTGTCACAACATTGTTCTGTCATGCTGAATAGTTTATTTTTTACCTGAACCTCATTGCATACCAAGGTTGGACAGTTGCCAATGAGGTCAATTAGCCTTGTGAGGGCTAGTACACCCTCCCCTGCAATAGATTAGCCTTACTTAATATCCACTATCCCTTTATATTATTATACCTAAATTAAAAAGTACTAAATAACCTACGTAATCACGTACCTTTTGAATTATGGAAATATTATGTAATACTTGGAAAAACATTTTGGTTTTGTTTTAACTGTGACTAGAATAGTTTTAACCTCAATTTGAATTAAGGTTGACACTCTACTACGTATACCAGCCTCACAGGCTAGTTTTTGCAATTGTATTAGTCTGTCTACCAATTTTGTTGGATCCTGCATTCTCGACATCCATTATTTTTTTCTAAGTAAATGCAATGCATAAGGATTTGGACATGTACGGCATCATCCCTTTTTATCAGGTGCTATTTAGAAGCTTATTCAGGTATCATACTCAGCCATTTTACAAATAGCTAGACACCTTTGCTTGCAAAACTGTGTCTTTGAAATCTTAAAGACTATATGTGTAATCATGTATTCTACTCAAAATTGTGATATGAAGAAATCATTATGAAACAATTTTGCACTTCATACAGGATTTTCCTAGTATCGAGCAACTTTTAGGTATATAGTGTAAATTGTATGTTATGTATGATAACTTATTGATGATCTTTTAGTTTGATATTAACTGTATGTTGTATTTGAATATTTTAATTGTAAGGACACAAGCAAAGATGAAAATTGTCATAAACTATCTTTTAATCATTTTAAAAAATAATGCTCAAAGATTACTTTTTGTGCTTCTCATCGTCAAATGTGTATGGTGTCATCAATTAGTGTATCTCTCCTGAATGTTGCATGTAATAAGCTGTACATTTTATGTAATATACTAAGTAGTTCACCCTACAACTCCCCAAAAAGATCTGATTATTTGGGCATATCTTTCTAACAAAAGCATATAATGGAAAATCTTTTCAAAAGAGAAATTTTAGTCAGATCCTAACTAATTATTGTCTCCAGCATAGTTTGTGAATCAGGTAAGTTATCATCACAGAATCCACGCAGCTTCTTGAGTTAAACTCAATCCAAGCCTGTGACATCTTAAGGCAATCAATATCAAATTCATACTTAAAAGTTCTTACCTCCAGAATATACTTCCACAATGGTTAAGAAAATGATCAGGAAGTATTTCATATTCTCCTGAAATCCTTAGCTCCTTCAGGATAGCCTTTTGTTCCTGGGCCTTTCTGTAGTCTCCATCTTAGATATGCACATCAGCGATCGCTCGTTAAGGAATCCAGCTCGTCCATGTCTTGACTGAGGTATGTCACATGACCAAGCTGTTTATGCAGTCTCCTCAAGATGCTTCACTTACACACACACACAGATGTTACTCCAACATATACTATCCTTGAGTTTTTTTTTAGCGCGTTCACTCAAAATTTTTCAGATACTTTAACTATGAATGTATTGTCATTCTAAAGAATGTGTCAAAATTTTCAATTTTAGAATATGTTTTTGTTTTGTTCACAAAAGAATAAATGAAACAGACCTTAGAAAACACTTGTTTTTTACAGGTAGATGAATTACAGGTACAAAATGTAGCTGTACTAACATTTCTTGTTACATGGCTAAAGATTTCCTGCTTCTAAAACAATGTGCAATCATGTTGGTAGTATGGAAGCTATCTGGATGTGGAACAAAGGCCAAGGATAATTGGCCTCATCTTTTCATTAACTACCTGTAATTATCTTAGACACGTGTGTCAGGTTATTTTGTTTGTATAATTGGTATGGCACCCCTAGAGGCAGGTTCCTGCTTGCTTGTATATGATGTAACAACACTGCTTCAATTGGAACTTTTCTGTTGTTTTCCTGTATGGGTGGAGCCCAAATTAATACCAATTATCTTTTAATTGAGCTTTATGTAAATTTGCATATAATAAGCATTGGCATTTGTTTTCCATACAAAAGAACCCAGTGTGTGAGAGAGGAGAGTATCATATTCATTCATATCTCATACACAATAATATGGTGAAAAAGTTTTGAATTCACTTTTGATTATCATTAAACTGATATATATATATATATATATATATATATATATATATATATATATATATATATATATATATATATATATATATATATATATATATATATATATATATATATATATATATATATATATATATATATATATGCAAACAAGTTTAGCAACTTTATGTTCAGGTCAATTTTTGTCCTTAAGTCAGTTTCTGTGATGTAGCTTGATATTCCTCTGTGCACATTTGTGCAGATGATCAATTTAACATCTCTGCATGAGAGGGTTAAGTATTGGCTCAAGAACTTTTAAAACTCCTGGCTTTTGATCTATAGCACTGATAAGCAGTACCATAGCCATTATGATTTTATCCTAAAACTGATAGTACAAAATTGGCAATTATGATTCTTTTGGGTATCCTTTTTTCAAGGGGTACCACATTATATTTAGATGGCAAACATGCATATCTATTGACTCATTGGGAACATGCTTAGTTTCTTCAGTAATATAATACCAGTTCAATTTAAGTGTTAATTCTCAATTGTTTGCTTGAAAATTAACTTTTTACTTTGGAAATTCATGACTTCAACATTTTGATGTACTGAAGTGTGATTTCCAATTGTTAGGGTGTTCAAATGATACCCTGATTGCTAACACCCTAAGGATAGGAAATGTAGACACCATTTTACCATGATACTCTTACTGAGACTAGCATCCATTTATCATTTAAACATATGGTAAAAGCTGCTTGCTTGCTTACAAGATTCAGATGAAAAGCAAATCTCCTTTTTAGCAACATGATTGCTCAATAGATGGCAGCTCTATCGTAGTGTACTTTTACAAGCAGCACTTGGAGAGGTAAGACTAGTTTACTTATCAGCTAATAGAGGGAGCTTCAGTAGGCTTTGCATGGGGATCTTTAATTGCCAAATTAGTCTTTGATATTTGTCATGCATCAGAACATCTCCAAAAATAATTTCAAATGTGAGCTGGTTACAAAACATTTTACTTTAGCCAAGTATTCTTTTTACCTACCCTCCTAAACCATTATAAATATAGAACTTGCATGATGTGCTCTGTTAGCATTACAAAGGTCTGGCATTTCAGAAGACATAAACCAATCACAGGGGGATACTATGAATTTTCCAGTCAACTTTTGGAAACTCTTAGTATTGTTGAGGCCTCATTCGATGCTTACGTTACATTACTCGATCTGACCCTCATTTGAATCATCAATCATGATTTTTTCTTTGAACTACCATGATCTAAGAAAATACCTCACTCAACACATAAGTTGGTTTGCTTTGTTTATTATAGAGGAAGCTGCTATAGAGGACTGCTGATTCACAGGTAATCCTACATTCACATGATTGCTTTTACCCTAGTAAAAATCAAACTTTGGGAATTGCTGCTAGCATAATTTTTCTCCAATCTTTGTTTTGTTCATAAGTTATGGAATCTGAAAATTGCTAAATGCACTTTTTTCCTTTTCAACAAAAATTCCAAAAGAAACGGTTATGAAATTTGAATGGAGTAAAAATTAGAAAAACTGTGATACCCTTCCCTCTATATTTGGAAAATTAATAGGTCCCTGTCATAATTGTGGTTAGGAGCGCCGTTTCAAAACACTATGCATGTTTGTTTTTTTTCTTAAGTTTTATATCCCATAAAAATTACACCCTACCATGAGGGTACTTTTGTGATGCTTAGCATATTCCTCACCAGAAGAGCTTTCAGGCAATGTATACTTTTATATAGGCTAAATTGTCAAATAAAAGCAGGGAAGAGGTAAACACCACATGATCATCACTAATAGTAATGAAATTATTTCAATCTCTCAGAAGATGACAGTGATCTAATTTATGTAGTTCTGTGAATTATTGACTGTATTATATTCTTCATTTACTGGTAAACATTGCTTTTGTCTGTATGAGAATGATGATGCAAAATCACAATCTTATATTGTAGCTTTTCACAGTATAGGTAAGTCTGATAGTTGAAATTACTATGTATGTAGAAACTTAACTTTATCATTGATGATGATGATACATATTTCTATCCACATATTTCTATCCATCCATCCATCCAAGAGAGGCTATTGTATTTTGAATATTGTCCTAACATGGTATTGGGAAAATAAAATAAACAACAGCAACAATAGAAGATTCTTGGTTTATCAAGTTTATTTTTGAACACAGTTGAAGGGACCTATAAGTACAGATAACCCTGAAGCAATAATAAATAGGTTTAGATGATGTCATTTTACAATCTTATGAATGCATGGTTTAATGGTTCACTTCTAAACCTTTCTGTTTGGCAGTTAATGACATGTTTACAATACAAATATATTTGATATTAGCTACATGTCAATTTTTCACTCTCACCAAATCTTTCATTAGATTGATAATACCACAACTTTCATTCCCACCCTTGTAAAATAACATCCTCTTGATTGGCACAATTTACTATGTACAGCTGATAATGTGATATGTACAACTTCTGAAACAAAGATTTTCATAAATGCTATTGACACATAGTGTCTTACATTGTAACATAATTTCCAATTAAGTTAAACTTTGTTTCAAATACTCACCAATAAACTACAAAGGGGCAATTGATATTGTGAAATAATGATAAATTGCTGTTTGGAAAACATTGTTCGGAAAGTTACCTTTGCATATATATTTTCTTTTAATTTTGCCAAGTTAACCATTTTGACCAAATAATTGTGGCACTATGGAGATGAAGATGCAAAATTATTGGAAATTGCAACCAAAATATACAGATAAAGATATGTAAAAATTGTTTTCTTCCTGTAGTTATCAATCCAGGGATTAACTAGTTCTCCTGGTGTGATATAAAAGCAATCTCTGGTTCAAACACACATTTGATGAAAGAATGATTTGGATGTTTTACCCAATATAGATATTGTCAATAAATAGATAAATAAATATGTCGCATAAGATGTGCTTATATTTACAAGATAACAATCTTGACACTTAAAACTATGTTAAGTGTGTACATGTGATAGCAAAGACTAATGATCAGCCTTCTGATGATAGCTATAACACAGGGGGAGTGGTTCAAAAACATTTACTGTGCTTGTAACATACAAAGACATCGGTCATTTTGTCTATATTATAGGTGATGACTTTCTGGAAATTTATAGCTCACAAGTTATTTTAGGCAGTAGTTCCTGGTTTAAAGGCAGTGGTTGGTTTCTTGATAACACCCACACATGATGTTCTCTAAATAAGCCATACATGTATCAACCAGGTTTGTCAAAGACACATAATTAATTGCACAGGTCTTGACAATTATCTTGCCTCCATGTATGATGTATATGTCTCTAGAAATTTAATTTTGTTTGAACACAAATTACGAATGCCTGTTTTATGAGTCACATGTTGTGACCTATCCATATTTACATGTGGAAGTTAAAAACCTACCCATAGTCTACAAATAATTTATGCCACGTTTCTATCAGTATGTACACTTTAGCAAGAGTAGATTCTTTTAGTTTGGCAATATCCTACTCAGAAAATGAAGCATTAGATTGTCTCAACTCATAAGAAGCTTTCATGTCAATTTATCAAGTTGGACACAATCACCTAAGGTAATTGTTGACTTGCTTTGTAATACGCCCAAGCATAGAGATAAGAAATAAACCTCATAATTGATTGGTCTCTTCATATGACAAGCAGCTGATATTTGTAGAACTCAAATATCCCAATCTTAGTCCCTTATATTATGAGGCTGAATTTTATAATTTTTGGTAAGTGCTGTGATTTAACAATGCCAACATTGGCATTGTGAATATAATATGTTATGCACATGTGGAAGTTTACAAGTTGATAGTATAGAAGTATTTACATGAGATCTGTGAAGTCATGACTAGAGCAATGTTCACCTTTGAAGACTGGACATATATTAATTTGGCTGCAGTGGAAACAGCTTAAGTAAAGGTTAGTATAGTACAGATGTATAAAGTCAAATGCTTGAAGACTAAGGAAAGGACAGCTTGATGCAAAATAATTTATATACATAACCATCAATTAATAAAAGTGTTGATAAATTTGAAGTGAAGGTTACCCTACAAACAGAACCAAACTTGAATCTATATCCAGCCCTAAAAGATATTTAAATGCATGTTATTTAGCAATCATATAATAGTACATTCACTATGGCTTGACACCATAGCTTAATTCTCTTGACCGCAGGGTACAGGGATAGGGTACAGATATTCCATTCCCTTTGGATACATAGGGTATTCGGAGGGTTCAATGAAACCCAATTCAGCCATCTTAGATTTTTGATAAGATCCGTTCACTTTTCTTGACTTTGTACCCTATTGTATATTTCTGGAGCCCCTCTTAAGGCATGCAGCCTGGCCACTGATGTATAAGCCACAGTTTAGCACCAGAGTTCATCTGGGTAGAGCTCCTGGTTGAGATTGATGTTATTCTGGACTTGGGCAACGTTGGCATTCACTTGGACGTCATAGTTGTGCTGCAGAGAAGCCATCAGTAACTTTTCCCTCCTCCTAAAAGCAAATAGAAAAAAATATATTTATTAATTATAAGCATCTTCATTAGTAGTCCCATGAACATCTTTACTGGAAATATTATAAATACTGCTACTTCCATAATCATTCCATTTTATCCTGAAATGGATTGTGTTGTTGTTGAGTTTGTCATTGTTGTTGCTGTTGTTGTTTTTTTTTGTTGTTGTTGCTGTTGTTGTTGTTGTTGCTGTTTTTTTGTGGTTATTGTTGTTTTTGTGGTTGTTGTTACTAATAGTACTAATAGAAGTATTCATAAAATGTGTTGTTCATCATTTTGTAAGTAGTAGGTGTAATTTCAAGTGCAGTTGACTTTATTAGATTCAAGATTAGGCATTTTGGTACTACATGTAGATGGCACCATTGACAACTTATTATAAACTTATCGTTCAGGTGTTTAAGAAATGCACCAGGTGTACCTATTGTGATTGCCAATTACAATTTAGCTGGTGCCGTGTGATAATGAGACACACATATGCATCCACACTTAGGCAATTAACCCAGATTGAAGTAAAGAATGAAAGCTGTTACCTGAAGCACTGACTTAGCCTAATTTTACCTTCAAGTCTATCTATTACTCAGTGGCCTAGGCACCACCCATCCTTCAACAGCTTTCAAGCCCTGGTAATTAACGGTTTACCTTGACATGCTTAAATAGATACTATATAAATCACCCCAATTTCCTGAATACAATGTGTGGCACCTTAGGTACTCAAATCTCATCTCTTCTCTTCAACACTAAATCAGCTCTCAACTCAGCAGGCAGTTATTGTTTAAGAGTTTGTTAAACCCACAGCATAGATTTAGAGTCAAGTGGACACTTTTCTTAGATTTAAGGTAAAAGTCACTAAGCAAGGAATCAAGTCCTACTCTGAAATCCAACATCTAGCTGGCTATCTACTTTGAGACAGATTAGTATGCTTTTTGTTTAGGTGAACTAGGTTGTTAAATTATGTGAATATAACTTTAAATTACCTTTTCCTGATAATATGGCATAAACCATGAGATGCATTGAAAGCACATCTGAGTTTGAAATAAAATAATGTATTTAAATCCCTAATAGTAGGAAAACATTGTAAACTAGTTAAATACAAATGGAATATGAATTCCACATTAGGATTGGATATCCTTTAGTTATGCTTGAAACCTGCAACCATACATGAAGTTGTTCTTTACTTAAAGTTGAGACTAGCCTTTGACAGGATATTTATATAAATAATGCCATGCACCTGGTATTCCAATTGCTGAGTCCTTGATGTCTGGGCCAGGTGTGACGTGAGTGTCTCTCACCAGCAGCAGAGAGAAGACAGGGCCAATTACTGTAGCCAACCACAGGTAACATGTGGGCTATGGTTACTGTATAACTGGTATTTTTCACAGGCATTTAATTTTTGCTATTTTCGCGCTCCCCATGATAGCGCCAAAATATCATCATTGAAATAGATATCCTGCTTTGTTTCTACGACCTTTGAGTGCTTGATTACGCAAATTTAAAGAAGCACAAATACCCTCCAGCAGGGCTGTGAAGTGAAATTTTAACACTTCAAATTAAAGTTGCATACAGTACAAGATCCCATGCAAAAATAGGGTGTCATAGACTTTCACACCGATATTTCACATTTTATAAACTATGGTTAGGGTTACAAGATAATTGGTCTTTTATTTAGGATTTATTACTGTAAAATTTATAAAGCCATATACTCAGTGTCTAATGCCAGTTTCACAAATGTTGAATAGTTGTGGTCGATATTTTTCTTACCTTCTAATGATGAGTAGTATCAATAAAACCATCAAGATAAATAATAGACTTCCTAACACTCCTCCTATAATAGCACCTGAAAAAAGAACATAAAATGTCACAGCATGACCAATTCCCTTTCATTATTACAAACCTAACTTTGGGCGAAAAAGTAAGTTTATATCCTTCCCTTTTATAATTATCTGTAGTTGTAAGTTTGGAAGGTAAAGTTTATCTTTATTGTCCATAGCTTACATATGAAATATATATATATATATATATATATATATATATATATATATATATATATATATATATATATATATATATATATATATGTATATATATATGTATATATATATATATATATATATATATATATATATATATATATATATATATATATATATATATATATATATATATATATATATTTATATATATTTATATATATATATAAATCAACACATGCAAATAAGGTAAAATAAATAAATTAGAAACTGAAAGGTCACTTACACGAAAACAAGAGAAACTAAATGACAGGTAGAATGATAAACAGAAATATAATATCAACATAAACATTATGACTAGAGATTCACACTCAGTTTCAGTAAAGATGATTACAGTTTAACGAATTATAATTCTTGCTTTCTGTACCACACACTGTTGATTGTCAATATTTTCTCTACTATACATACCCATTGGTAAATTTTCCTCCTCCCTCCGATTGATATTAGATGTATGCCTGGAACGATGTACCATGATTTTTGTGGCCACTGTCCTGTCTGTGTCTGTTAGTGGCAGCTCTGACACTGACATGCCACTCTTGTTATTAGTTGCCTCTGTCACCACCAGGGGCTGCTTGGTGGTGGAGGCGACTGTAGAAGAAGCTGTGGAGACAGTTGAGGGAGTGGGTGTGGTTGTGGTTGTAGTTGTGCTCCTCATGGGTATAGCTGGAACATGAAAAAACAACCAATTAATGGCTTAAAGGTTGATAATGAATAAAATCATATTGAAGTATTGTCATACTTTAATATTGAAAATGCAAGGTTATATGACCACTAAGTAAATAAGGAATATTAGCTACTATTTAGTTTTTTATTGAGTTGGCTTATGATATTATAACTAAATCACATCCAGTGCATCCTTTTGGTATATACATAAGTGTGTATGTGATTAATTCTTGTGAATTAATTGCATTTATTTCCTTTATAAGATATCCACAAAATTCCCAGGCCATCTTGTACCTCCGATGAAATGGATAATAAAGTAAACTCATGCAATATCCTATCATGTATTGTTAACTACTCTAGCAGTTGCTTTACTTTAATATCACTTATGCATATAAAAGCACATAAAATCCCTTTAGATGCCTATACAAGCAAGATGATTTGTTTGTGCTTCTTCAAATTGCCATAAATTCCTTACCTTTATAGTATAACCAGAAGCCTTTCTTCTGGTGACTCTCATTACTCTGGAAGGTTAATCTCACTATGTTCTGGTAGGATTTGAAGATATGTTCATCATAGCGATGTCCGCAGACAGTCAAGCTGCGGAAATTGTCATGTAAGTATATACAGTCACTGGTTGTGTTGCCGCCATTCTCTAGGTTAATGTCCATGGCAAATAAGTCCACTTGCTGGCCCACCCCTAGCCGCACCTCCAGCTCACATTTCTGGGAGGGGGGATAGGTATTGGGGTAGTTAGGGCTGCGGATGTATCCTGTTTGAGAAGTCAGCAGCTTTTGTTCACACACATTCACAACTTGATCTCCTGAAAGAGTTAAACAAAAAAATTTAATTTATGAGAATTTACATTGCTTCCAACAATTAATTTAGGATAAAGATATTGACTATTAACATAATATCACGTTATCGTTATATATATTTTATGTAGATAAGATTTTTATTGCTGTATCTGTTGAATAAATGCTTGAGTTTGTAAAGTTTACCAAATAAAGTGTGTCACTTAGACAAATGTAAAGCATGGCCGTGTTGCTCCGCGAGCAGGAAAATTAATGAATAGTTGTTTTAAAGATGAAAAAAGAATTTTTAACTTATTTGATTTGATGAGTAGGTGAAAATCATGTTGAGCATACTAGATACTAGATCTTGTAGTTCTTATGTTTTATTCATCATTTGCATAATTGATATTGCAGAGTTTATCCACACTGTTTGATCTGAGCATATCTTTGATCTGTAAATGTAATTATAAACTATTTGCCATGCAATGAATCATACATTATAAATCGCCTCATGCTTTGATTTTACTGCAGTTATATTTTGATTATGTAACCCTGTGACTTATGTCATAGGAAAGCCTGTATAGTTATGTCATGGTCATCTATGCACAGCTAGCACGGACCCTGTGATATATTATATTGGGCATCTATTCATAGAATGCGTTGACCACTAATGAAGTGTAGTGACCTGAAGTCAGGGTCAGATCAATATGTCAGGTCTGGGAGTGACCGCTGCTGACCTGATTGGTGGCAGGGCTGACCGCTGAGACCATTGGATGAGAATGATTGATGACATTTCTATTGAATTCTCTCATCTCTACACCACAACTATTGCATAAGACCAAAGTTACATAATGTGTAAGAGTGTGGTCATAGGGTCTGCAGTGTTTGGTCTGAATCAACTCACATTGTGATGCAATAGTGGGTAGGCTTATAATTGCTTTTGCATCCCACCTGCTCTTTAGCTCTTCTTGCATGCTGGTCAAAACAGATGGATGTTACATATATACCCAATATATAAGGCATGCAGCTAAAGGTTCAGGGATAACTTGAATCTTTGGAGCCTGATTAACCTATAGATTTTAATATGAGAAAGCAAAGAAGACCACTTTCCAAATATTTTAATAAAAATTGGTTGTATTCTCTTTGAAAATAAACCTTTACCTTAAGAATACTTTATCATTTATTTCAAGTAGCAATTAAACTGCATACTGATTATAAAGCATTTACATATGTGTTTGTGCATAAACTCCAAAATATATCGGAAAGTAATGTTTTTCAGCAGTACAGCATTTTCCCTTGAATGAAGAGAAGAACTTGTGTTTGGTCATCTAAGATTTTCTGCATTTTATAAATATACAATACACCCATCCCTTAGATAACAAGTACTTATATCTATTCCTTACCTGGTATGCATTCATATTCCACTTGGAAGTAGGTACTGCTTTCCTTACAAGAGTCAATGTACCTGCCGTGGTCACTAGAGGGCAGGTTGATATCACAGTTATGTTGTCCCACACACCTATACTGTTCCTGCTGCACCATGGTGCAGTCTCCACTGCGATACTGACATGATCCAGTGTGACTGTAGCCATAGAACGAGCGGTGAATAAAGATCAACTGGTCGGCCGGACAGGAAATGTTCAGAGTCTTATTTGGGTTCTTGAAGCAAGTGCTTGCAATAAGGCGTTCTCCTCCTGTAGAAAAAAGAAAACAATATATATATATAAATACATATGCATAGGGTACACATGTAATATCTTTCCCAAACAGCATTTCTGTGATGAAATCATTTTTATATCCTCTGCATAAGTTATGGGAGCAGAGTTAAGTTTTGTAAAGAGTGGGAAATTTTATTTAAGGATTTAGGGGAGTGGGGGAGGGATTTTTAGCTAAAAGAAAGAAAAATGGCATTTATGTTTTACCTTTTCTTTTTATTCTTATCCCCAAGACATATGACCTACTCTGATATTTAAAATGACTGCTATCTGCATGTATATCATTATCACTTTCAGGCATGGATATGCCAGGGCTCCGATTGGGCCAGATCTAGGTCTGTTGTTTTCATGCCAGAGAGTCCCGAGGAAGACAATTAGCATTGGCAGCCACCAGTTCTCCAGTGAGAGGAGTGGGGAGAGAATGTTAACTGTCTTTCATGTTATTCTAATCCTACGACTGCCAGCTTTTACACTAGAAAAACATATGGTGAGTTATATCTGCACTGCTACAAACAGACCAAACATAATCCCACCACCATCCTGCTCTGGGAGCAGTTTCAGTATGCCCCTGAAGGCCATGCACTCCTTTCGCCATATGTTTTCCCACTAATGAAGCCAAGGTTTGTTTGTATGTATCCATATTTTTACATTTTGTTTGTTAGTGCTCATGATGCTTTCAACATTGCAGGTCATATTGTGCTGAGATAGAATACCAGAACTGGAAGAAATTTTCATCACTTTTGAAATAGTCAATAGGGGCTGTTTATTTGCAAAAGTCCCATATTGGCAGCCCATCCCAGTGCTGCACATTTGTAAAATGACTAAGCCAACCCACTTATGAGGATCTAGGGACCCTCTAACCTGAAATCACATGATGCACTTTAACCATTAAACCAACCAGAATCCCTCCATATGCTAACATTTGAAAGAAATTTGCAGAACTTGAGAATGAACTGAGAGAGTCTAAATATAACCAAATAGTTTTTATCACTCTGAAAAGTTAGTTCAACTTAAAATTTACAAGTGGTAGACAAGTGTCTACCAGATGAATTTAACTTGTATTACTATGCAAGGCAATTCAATAATAGATTTAATCAGCTGAAATACTGATACAACTACTCAGTGTTTGTTCTTTTCTTAGAATTATTTAATATGTGTTTTCTCTGTCTAGGCATGCAATATCATGGATACCTATGTGACTAATGATTCGAGTATTTCTACTAGCCTGGTCTGGTTTATCATTATCTTCGTTATTTATATCTATCATCATGTTCAACAATATTATGATTGCTTTATTTCTTATCATCATAAGTGTTATTAGTTGTCATTATCAAACTAATTATAATTTCCCTCCCTCCCTCACCATCATTATCAGCAATATCATCATCATCATCATCATCATCATCATCATCATCACCATCATTACTATCTTCATCATAGTCATCGTCATCATCATCATTTCTGCAGTGACTGTGAATGAAATGATAATTAAGTTTACTGGATATCACTTTTTCATGCAGAATACCCAAATAGGGCACAATTGTCTCAGATCTCTAGGATGTGTGCTGTTAGTCTGATTACTTTCAAGAATGGGAGACTATGACTATACCATAAAGCCTGACATATGCTGCATGCTGTCTCATGTGTATGTACTATGTGATGATATATTTCAGACTGGGGAATTGGAGTTGGTAGGAGTTATTTAATCAGGTGTTTGATGCGTGCTTGTTTGGGGAGTTGGTCTCCATGCCTCTCTCCAGGGTTCCTCGGCTCAACATCTGCTCACCATTGATAAACACAGCAACTCTTGAGATGACGCCCAGTAAATCACACCCTCATCATCATCATCAGCATATTACATCTATGGAAACGATCATTTTAGAATAAGCTTTTGTTTTATATGTTGATGAAATACATTAAATATATATCTAGTTTTCCATATTCCTTAAAAACAAAATCAGATGAAACCATGGGATATCTTCTGGCTCTTTCAACAACTTTGCAATACATTATGATTTTTCTCTGATTCAACGTTCAATTACAGAGAGACAATACGTTTGAAAAGCAACTCCAGCCTTGAGGGGGTTAATCAAATTCATATCATTATTATTGGTTGATTGATTGTAAAGTTAGGGACACATGAATAAAAGATAGTGTTTTATGGAGGGTGTTCAAATTATCCTTTATAGAAAATGGCATTTTATAAATTTTGTGTGTGAGAAGGAGAGCTTGTTTAATTTTCAAATCTACTTTTACTTATCTGCATCTGCGACATAAGCTTTATTGAATCTCTAATGGTTTTGAAACTTAAGACATTTGGCAGCCTAATGAGATGACATGCTAAATATGCCAACATGTACTCTAGATTTCCTGCTGTATATCAGTCTATATTTTTCTGCACTAGACCACCCATAGAACAGAACACGATATAACAACAAACTAATTACATCAATTAGAACTACCAATATATCTATATCTGAGTAGCTAGGCTACCATAAAAGTCCCAATGTTTTCCTAGCTGTTGGCGGTCTTGATTTATTTCTCTTTCAACCTAGATTGCTGGCACATACATTTCCAGTATCCAAACACACCTGCACACTGCTGCAAGCACCTCTTAACTATTCCCCAGACTATAACTAAATAGTAAAATTTTGAAAACCTATAACAATTTGACAGTAGCCATAAACTTTTCATTAATTTGCTGGTGTCTCCAGTGCCTGATTCAGGAGCTACGTTCCAGCTCATTAAAATGCATATCTAATTACAGTAGTGGCCCGGTCTGAAGCAGGAAATCACTCACAGAGCAGTCACGGCACAAGCAGCAGCTTTGAATTGAGTACACCTCATTAATTTTCAAATCCACTGGAGATTGAGTACTTAGCATACTCTAATCCACCTCCGGCATTCTTCATGTATATGTAAAAGGAGGGGGATTTAAAAATAATTTAGAACTCTCTCTCTCTCTCTCTCTCTCTCTCTCTCTCTCTCTCTCTCTCTCTCTCTCGCTCTCTCTCTCTCTCTCTCTCTCTCTCTCTCTCTCTCTCTCTCTCTCCAATTGATACATCAAAAAAAATGTTTGGCAAATTTTTAAACATTGAGAGTAAGGGGAGGGCTTTACTTTAGAATATGTTATATGAATAAATGTGCAATATTTGTTTTTAATTTTTTCTGTGTTTTGATGTGAAGATGTTACCCCTCCCTATGCATGAACCCCACTGCAGTCCTCCTATGCACCTATGATCCAATACTGGCAATCTACTGCGAGGCCAAGGATTCATTCCTCAATAAACTGTCTCATGTATCACCCATGACCTTGTTTTTGCTCAGTCAAGTTTGTGTCATCTTCACCCAAAACTGCTGTACCACGCAACCATGGTGATGGTGTCTTCGTATTTCATGTCGCAGCGGAGTAGCGGCTGTGTGCTGCGAGAGGCTGGGCTGCCATGGCTGTGTTTCTGACGTTCCTGAGGGGCCTGCAGTTGGCAGGGGGTAAGTGTGCCCTACAGGAAGTCAGAGATGCTCCTCTAATTCCTTAGCGTAATGCTATCTTCCACAGTTGCTGAATTTCTGCCTGGCTGCAAAAACCCATGCAGTTGTCTAAACAAATCATTTCAGTAGCCCATGCCTGTTTACTGCAGCAGCCTATCCCTCTTACAGTGAACGTATATACTGAGGGCATCTTCGAACAACAAATATGTAATATTCATAGGCAATCTGGATTCATTTAGATAAAAGATAACTCACTATATTTTTTATTCTAGTTGCATAATCCTCAAGATGTTTAATGAAAATAGCTTGGCAATTATTGCTATTAATATTTTCTGGGTTTGATAACCTCACACAAAAAGGAATCAGTTTGTGTGTAAACTTTGAATAAGCACTATTTATAGTATATCGCAACCTTAAGGTACTAGTGGGTTAAAGCACCTACATACAGCTATTAAGGCTGCCTTTAGGTTGTGCATACCCTAGGAAGAATTGGACCTTAATCCATGCACATAGTGAGATTTATTATGAGACATTAGATAGAATGGCTGAACATTATAGATATTGCCACTTCAAGATACTCCACGTATGCAGTGTAGTTTCCCCCTCTGTTACAAGGACTAAAGGTACCAGAGACATTTATTATGAGTTCATGATTTATTGATGGGTTACTTTCGTATGAATGGTGATATTTGTATGGAATTTCCCAATCAATGAATAAGCATTAAATGTTAAAGTCTACATCAGTCCTAAGCAGCATTTCCTTTCTCTCCTTACCCAGCAAGTGGAACTACAAACATGAACCAGCAGGGAAGGCAAATATTCATAACAGTGATTTACAATACTTTAATCAAGACCCTAGTTGTGGCAATATCCTTGTGTGTAACAAGAAAATACTTCACACTCCCCCTTGGAGTGGTACTTGATCACCTATTGGGAACTAGTGGCCAGCGTGTGCCATTTATGGCACCACAAACCATGAGAGTGTGAGAGAAAGTTATCGGTAGCTTTCCTTGTCAGACCAGTATGATTAAGAAGAAAGTATGAGTTATAGTAGGTGATAGCACACTGAGAAATCATCACTCATTTTTTGACGTGCTGGCACGTGCCACATTGACGGCTGGGCTGCTGGTTGCAGTAGCGCCACTGCCCGAAGGGGGTTCCATATGGTCTACAGAGTGCCTACCACTTAGCCAGACAAAGCCTGCTGCCCTATTGTAATTATGCTGATACTATGTAGCGGGGAAGTGGAGTGTTATCTTGGACAATAAATGTTTTGTGTGATTGTCGTATTGCTGCTTATGATGATAACAATATGTTCAACATTTTTAGGTGAGATTAATGCATTAACTATTATCAGTAATAGACAACTAGTCTCGTGTGTCTACTAATAGCATACCAGTGTCAAATTCCTACTCTTGTAGGTAGAGATTGGAAAGGAATTGGATATGAATTATCATCACTTTTTCTGCCATACTAAAGCTCAATTGGGACCAAGCCGGAAGTTTAAACTGGTGAAATGAATTGGTGACTATCTGGTTAAACCTTACCAACTACTAACTTTTCACCGGCAACTTTCTTACATGCCTCAAACATACCAGAGTCTTGTATTTTAGGCATAGAAATATCTCATTGAGTGAGATTACTGCAAGGATAAAATTCAAACAATAAAAAGGTTTTAACTAGAAAGATTCCATGATCCCTAAGAGGAATAACATCAATTGAACTGTAATGATTGCATGTGTAATACTCGAAATGTAAATTAGACAGATGTACATGTAAAAGTATCAACCTTTACTTTTACATAATGCAATTGGTAATTATGCACTTTTAATTAATGAAATCATATTCATCCTCAGCTTCTATTTGAATTGTCATGTATTGCTCTATGTTCCATTTCAGTTTTTTAAGATTAATCCATTCAGATTAAGAGGATATTGTAGTCAAGTACAAGAGATCCCTTACTGCAAGTTTGGTATGATTGATAATGGATTAAAACATTGTTTGTTGGGATAAAAGAAATTGATATAAATAGGCTCAGTTAATTTCCCTTTAAATTAAGAAGCTGTTTGCCTTTTCTCCTGTATAAGCTCCTCAGTCATTTAATGATGTTTACGTCCAAAATTAGCCAATCAGTATAGCGCCTAGGGTAAAATGAAATAAGATATTGAGTAAATATACACAGAGAGGTATAGAGTAAATCACCTGGAACATTTATCAAATGAAAATAGGCTACTAAAAGATCAAGTGACTTCTCTGAAAAGGTCACATGGCATGTATAGCCTCTGCAGGCCTGAGACCATGCTGCAGTAGTGGATGGGTGGTCTGATTATAGGGGGTGAAAAAGAGGGTAGAAGTGTCATAGAGGAGCTAGCTTGTGGGTACCTTTGCAGGGCGGGAACTGAGAGGGTGGTAAGGATTAAGAGGTGTAGGACAGGGTGGTCTCTGGGACATAAATTAGGAAGCAAAAATAGTAAATGTTTTTTTGTCTTGTAGAGGGGCCATAGCTTGGGGAGTATGATAAGGACACCTTTAAAGGGGCGTGGTCTTATGGTTTGGAGAGGACAGCAGTGAAATAAAAGAAAATCTGGGTAAGGTATAAGGGGTTTACAGTTTTTGGTAAAACGTTTGACACCACCTAAGCATATTAACGAGGGGGACAAAAGGAACTTGGTGAAAAGGGGAAGGATAATTAGCATATCACCAAGTATTTAGTAAAATAACTTGAAAGGGGAGACATGGGGGAAGGTCCCATTGTTTGGGTAGAAATATTTCCCTAGAAAACCAAGGTGTGAGGATTTAGGGAGCAAGCTTGATTAAGCATACTTTATGTAACTTATAAACCATTTATTATGTATCACAATTTACAATGGTAGCCTTTGCCAAATGTGAAAGTATGTTATTTAAGCTACTAGGAGTTTTATTAGATAAACCTTGAATTTATCAAAAGCCCTTTTTGCTATCTAAGAAGTGTCCTAAAATGTACTGTTCAGCCTTCACATATTATAATCACCTTTATAAAAGTTTTAAAAAAATACCATATATGAAATTGTATCATATCCAAAACATGCAAGGTCCTTTTTACTAGCTATCTCTGATAGTTATGAAATTCATACTAAAATTTTTGATTCCATTCATCTTTATGCATATAAAAATGACTCTTTTTTAAAAACTGAATCATGATTTTGAAAAATATTTGATGGAATGTTGTTGGTCCACTCTTGTGATTTGTACATATACAAATGATGCTCTTGTTAGAGAGACAACTCAAAAGTCACTAGAATATAGATATGAAGGGTAAAAACGTCCACCTCAAAATGAATAATTTACCAGGATTTGCAAACATATATTGATCATAATCATGCATAAATATGCATATTTTGCAGATGATACTGGGCTGAATGGGATTGAAGTGATCATGCGCTAAAGCATTGCAAATGAGCTGTTCTTTCATTTTCACCAAGTGACCAACTTTAGAACAAACAATTGAAGTCAGTTTTCAGAAAGTGATTTTAAGTGAGTTCTTGCAGGTCTGGTATGCTCAACTGATTCATATGCAAATAATTGTAAAGTGATATCACATTACATGAAAATAGAACTTGCGTTTAAGAACTCCCACACCAATCTCATTGCTCCTAGCAGTTTATACCAAAGTTGATATTGTGAAAAAGAATAAAAGTAATAAAATGTCTTAACCAGATGTTTGCTACTTATGTATGAATTTAGACACGTGAATTTTCTGCTGGCACCAAACTATGCCATAACGATTAACAATATAGGGAAATAGGTCAGAATTTTAAAAATCATAACTGAGGTGTCAAAATCCATTTTCAATATGATATTATCATAATTACATATACATACATATATCTAACTTAGCAACGAAATAGTAATGAACTTACCATATGTTATATGCAGAATAGCCCAGAGGATGAGGGACGTTGGTAAAATCCTTTCGTCCATTTTAGTGTTAGTTTATAAGTTTCCTCATTAAGTACTTGGCGGAATCCTCTCCATCACATCACGTTGCTCATGTCCCACTGTAGATCATAACACCAACACAGGCCTACTGCATCTCATATACCTGAAACAGGGGGGTGAAACACCATGACATCATCACGCTTCAAATGGTGCAGGGAGTAGGCATGATTAATACAAGCAGCTGGCTGGTGCGGCTGGCTGCCTGGCTAGTCGGCTGGGCTTGTGAATGCAAGGATCCGTCTAGATCAGCATGGCCAAGTTGTGTCTGGAGCTTGGAGTGACAGAATCAGCTGAGTAGCTAAATTGGTCCACTTTTATGCAAAACAAATACAGTTCATGTTTATGAGGGTTGACAAGGGAACAGGAAGCAGAGGTACACCCGTAGTACATGTTTGAGCACTAGTCACAACTGCAATAGTTGACCTTTGGGTGGGAAGGGGGAGGGGCTGATATAAAATATTTCTAGGCTATATGGATCCCTTTTGGTGGTTCCAATGGCCAATGCATTTCATTTCCTCTAATTATCTCATTTGAATAAATCATAAGAACTCATATGAACCCACCTTAAATCTACTTGTTTTCCTTTATTATTTTATCTCCTCAACTGTTCATGTAATCTTTATGTAAACTATTGAAAAGCTATAACTTCAAGGAAGTTTTTAACAGTACGTCTTTTATTGTGCAGATATTGAAATCAAAGTTTAATTATAGAGTTAGTCATTCATTGCTTTCTCTATGCTTATCTGAGGGGCATATGCTGAATGCCAATGTCAAAGTTTTTTTTTCGGAGGAGGTTTGTTTTCAACCAGAAGTAAAAGAAAATTACTGAACAGCTTAGTTTAATGACATTTACATGTACCATTTACAAATGTAATGTATTTTAGATGCTTCAGAGAACCCTCTAAATCAAATGCCAGATATCCAACTCTATAGCTTGCATTAAAAAGTGTGTATTTTTGTGGCAGAAATATTTTAGGGGGACAGGTTTCAATCTCTACATAAGTCATAGAATAGAAAGACTGCTTGTTAACCATAAGCTTGTGATGCTTATAAATTGTATACTAACTCGATCATTGAAAGGGCATTTAAAGAACAGAATGTCATCTTTGCAAGGTTAAAGCTCTTGAACAACTACTGGTGATCAGGACCAGAGTCTGCTATCACAAATCTCTAAGCCATATATATTACTGATTTATTCATTTATTGTCAGGTGTTAGGGTAGCATATCCCCATGGGGACCCTAGCCATTACCCCAGGCCTGCATGCATTGCTGTATTTGCTCTAGCCCAGCAGATGTGTATTGGTGGGAGATAGAGAAGAAGATTTCCCACAGGGGCTGGCTAGGTAAGCCTACCTAATCCCACCTCTAAGCCAGCCTGCTGGTCCACACACCACCTGACCTCTGATTAATATTCATAACAGTTATCAGGATTCATCTGGTGACCACTCTGGAGGGGTCTACATTAATACTCCCACTTGATGTTGGCTAGTCATAGGGTTTGGTTCTCTTATAGATATAGTCCTACCATAATCCTCAAGTCAGAAATATGAATCAAACCTCAATACTGTATTAGTCCTGTAACCCCTTATTGAAATCATATTTTGTATTTGAGTTTTGCATTTTTCTAAATACTTGGGAAAAGGTTGAAATTCATTTAAAATGTTTGTGCAAAATATCTTTTAGATACTATGCATCAATCCTAAGTTTGGTATGTAGGCAGCTGGGCATCTAACGAGGACCTGTGTCATTGCTCAGCCAATAGGATGCAGGCAGCCAATATTAGTCACAGTGTTTGGGGGAAAATGGCTAATTCATCTAAAGAAATAAGGCCAGCTGGATTCATCCCACTGTTATTTAGTATAGAGTGAATCCATTCAAACAAAGTTAACAAACAAAATTTAAAATTGTAACAGATTAAAAACCTGAAATATGATTGAGGTTGATATTTGATAATGTTTCATTGTAGAGTATTTCATTATTCACTTAGTCTTCTCACCCCTATATAGACATGAAGCATATGTGGTTTTTCTGTATAGAGGAAAATAATACATTGTTAAGGATATGCAGTTTGATGCCAAATACACAATACACTGAATCTTGATAAGCAACATGATTAATCATTTGAAAAACCATAAGGAAGTGGAAAACACCTAGTTTCTACTATCTACAATCCATATCAACAAAACATTGTTGTAAATGAGATACCCTAGTAATGAGGACCCCAGGTATTTGTCACTTTATTGATGCCCAAAAACATGCATCTGTCAGGTGCGAAACCCTCTCACCTTGCTCAATGTGCCAGGTGCTAGGTGTAGCATCAAGGCTACAATGCCTATTAAATACAATTGTAAAGAATGCACGGCTTGTTTTGCCCCTGCATCTCTATTATCCTCCCATTGTCTCCTATTGTTGTACAAGCCTTTGATGTTTTCCAGTAAGCGAGATTTTAATTCACACCTGGATTTTTCATGCTGCAGCTTTTTCTGCTATTTCAGATGGTATGGGAATAGTCTGATCGTTGCTTTGATAGGAGGGAATGCAAGCTTGTGGTGTATAAAAGACTTGCTCTGTAAAAGTTTTCTTTTGTCTTCGATCAACTTCCGACAGTATGATATTTAATCTTTAGCTGAAAAGAATCTTTGAAATGGAATAATGCAGTGGGTATTGATGATAGATATTCTAAACTATGAAATAATCAAAAACGTATGCCTTCCCTATTCGGAGCAAATGAAATATAAGAAACCTAATTCTTTTGTAACATTATATAATATTGTCTTTGCTAATTTATTGGCACTATGACAATTTGCCTTTTCTCATTTCCACATACACCTGTGCTATGACACTATGGGTATGTGGCTGCAGGAAATAGTGCAGGGTATGCCATGGGGTATAAGTGACAAGTGACACTGGATACCCTAGGTGGCTTAGGGATGCCAGTTTCCGTTAATACCATAAGGCATGGTTAACTGCAGTCTCAGGTTAGGCTATCAAGAGATCTACCGAAGAGATATCTGCAAGTCTAATTCATAATATTTTTTGTTCAAATATTTTAGACTGCATACCATCCTCCCTCTAGACCATTTCGTAACACGGAACATTAATACTTTTGTCTTACTGGGAGAAGTTGCAGTAGGGATCAACAACATGTTGATACAATCTTTTGGTTAGTACTTTAAAGGGTACAATTGATGTGTGAAGTTAGGTTAATTTAAGTATCGGTATCAGGGCTCGACATTCACAGTGAACTGCTGGCCCCAGTAAGAATTCCAAAAAAATGGCTTCAGACCTCAACTGGTCCTACAGGGCCAGTAAACATTTGGGGACATTCTTGTTAACATTTTTTCCCCCACATCAGGCACATCAAGTGCTGGATAATGTTAAAAGAAAAAAATATAGAACCAGTAAAAGTTTTGCAGGACCAGTAGATCCTATTTCCTACTGTTCTTACGGGGCCAGTAACTTTTTAAGTTCGCGTTGAGGCCTGGGTATGTTTATGAAGTTGAGAGATGTTTTGTAAAAGAACTCCTACAGCACCAATCTTCAGGAGTAAATGGCACAGGATGCACCATTCCATGTATTATGTGTCTAGAACAAGAACTTAAAGTATGATATCCATGATAATATTTACATACTTCATTTCTGGATTTAATAGATGCTAAAAGATATGTTTTTGTAAGAGAACTCTAGCAGTACCAAGATATAGCACCCCATGGATCTTGTAGAAGCAACTGAGCAATCATCCG
The DNA here is from genome assembly GCA_963942565.1 of Maea johnstoni. Classification (NCBI taxonomy): domain Eukaryota; kingdom Metazoa; phylum Annelida; class Polychaeta; order Spionida; family Magelonidae; genus Maea; species Maea johnstoni. The sequence continues at coordinate 85,625,763 of OZ012684.1, read as the reverse complement.
AGGCTCTTGAGGCCCAGCATAACAGAGCTCTGCCCTCACAGTGAGACTCACAATAACTCACGCAAGAGGAGGCTGCAGAGTGGCAAGGCATGATGAGATGAAAGTGAAAAATAGCACACTTTGCACATCTGCAGATGTCCCCCTTCTGAAACATTTCAATATAAAACAGGAAAGGAATTTTGACTATCACATCTTTTCATCACATTGAATGTAAAATATGAGTTCCTAATAGTTCATAGTCAAGAAACAGATGAAACTGCAAAAAATCACCATCCCACCACAAGCCACTAATAACTTTCACACATCCTTCACACATGCCTCAGCTCTCAAGCAACACATGTATTATTCTTGTCAAAATAAATCTTATTTAAACTTTGATGCAGTATATTTAGAAAACATTTCAACTGAAGGTTATTCTGGTGGTCTCATAATATGCAGTTTTTATATATGGGAGAAGTACAGTATTACAAATAATCTGAAATAAAAAAGTCATTTAGTTGTGGAGGAGAGTTCTTATGGCTTTTTGCAAAGGTGTACCTCCAACCTTAAATCTTGCCCCAAACTGGCCTGACTATTTTGGGGATATCTATTTTATATAAGTATCAACCTTTGAATGTTAAGAACTCATTTTAAACATTTTTAAAAATCGTCTTGTTTTGCCAAGTTACTTTCATAAATATGCAAGTATTCAGACAATACTTACTAAAGGAAGCTGACATGGTGACACCTACTGAAAAACCTGCTCATATACTTACAGTATTACAAGCATGAGTGATATGTCTCCTCTTAATCTGATCAGACAACTCTTCAAGCTGCAGTACTGGTATAGGTTTCCACCTTTGCTGCTTGATGAATGTTCTGAATCAATGAAATATCCTCATGCTTATCTGACTAGTTATAGGTGCCCTATTCCTGGCCTTGACATTTACTTTTTGAGGCACTTGCCCTGCGGGTAAGTGCCATGAGGCTTTCACTTGCCCGGGCTAGGTTTTACTTACCCGGCCTCACCATGGGTCAGGCTTCAGCTAGAAACTGAGGAGGACTGCAGGGCTATAAGTTTTCCAAATCTTCATAGCCTGAGTAGGGCGTGGGTGAATAGATTCCCTGTGGACCGGAGCCAATTTTCTTCGACAATGAACTTCTAACTGGACCCGTGATCACTCGACATATTTTGCGTCAGATAATTCCACTGGTCAGCCAGGACAGTAACTGAACAGAAGTACTTGTCCAGCAATTAATAGCACTTGTCCCGGATGATAGGACAGTGCTTTAAATGTCAAGCCCTGCATTCCTCATATATATAGCAAGCATGTATATCCATCCCTCATAGGTCTGTATTCTTAGATTCCTAGTAAAAGAACTAGAGAATCTGAAGACCGGTCTCTAAGTACACCATAACACAGAATGGTATCTAAATGCCTGAAGCAGGCACCTATGATATAACAGTTATGTTGCATACCACTCGATGGGACTTGTTGAGACTGGAGGCTGCAAAGATTATGCAGCAAGTAGACCCACACTAATCAATACCTAAACAAATGCAAACGCCCCATTAGGTACTGTTCACAATGCATCCGCTACTTGTCTTTAATCAAACCCAGATCTTTCGAAAGATGTAGAATTCAACATGTGCAAGTTTGAATGCTTGATTCCCATCTCGTCTTTTGTAGAGAGCTTAGGTGGCCTAGAGGGCTATTAATTGGATATTTGATATTTGTCTAGCCCCTTGAGGTGGGTCAACTGGTTATATAAGCAGATGCCTTTTCAGCCATAGGGGGAGTCAGGATGAGGGTACTCTTAAACCCTAGCTTGTTGGTAGATGAAATGCACTTTATATTCATAATTTGTATAATGAAATCCTTACTGTCACAGTAAATGCATCAGAAGTGCTTTTATATTATCATGTGATATTCCACATTTGCTTTTGAGGATCTTTTTCTTTTCACCCTTTAAAATTGATATTTGTAATGTTTTTTATTTTTACCCCTCTTATTTTTCTTGCTGATACAAATGATATTGTTAGATCAAAGGACAAGTCAGGTATTCACTATTAACTGAAGCAACTATAGTGGAACTTGTCTAAACTTTTTATAAGTGATATAAATTACAATTGATTATTGTGATGTTTTTTAAAAATATTTCAATCATCAATATGTCATTTTTCACAAACCATCAAAGAAGACATAGCTTTAATTCATTCCCAACATTGACAAGACAAGACAGCTTTAGTTTTTGAAAGTCTATCTGCAGCATCTGTTGGTTTTGAACTTCAGGTGTTAAAGGAAATGCCAGCCAAATCAATCTGACCAAAGAACAATGTGTGTACAGCTTGAAGACATTGGCTAGTGCGTGTAATGGCCTGGAAAATAACCAATTTAAATTCCGATTTCACTAACTAAAACAATGCACAATTAAAGTGTGCTGATGTCCTTTATCAATACATTGATGGAGATACAACATCTTTTCAACTTCACCAAAACCTTTAAGAAAGTGTAGTCTAAGGGTATGATTTAAATTCATCACACCATAATGGGTGAAATTGCCTTTATAAATTATGCAGAATAAAGCCTCTATGAACTCTTGTTTCACTATACTGTGTTAGGTTGTTCCCATAAGGTGTTTACATTTTGGAGATCACAATGTATATTGATAAATAAGACCAGGGACTTAGCCAGGATTTTCATAACAGGGTGTCCAAATTGGGATTTCAAGAATTTAGGGTGTCCAAAATTCCTGATTGAAAAAGTAAAAATCATAAATAAGTCTTTTTACCTAAAATCAGGTATTTTTCATGAACTAGGGAGTCCAACAGACACAGACACCCTGCTGGCTAAGACCCAGAATAAGACCATGGAACCCTAGATTTTGAATTATGAGATGTTCACATAATGAGGTTTCACCATGTACAATACTGATGAGTAATTTGAATAGGCACCTTTAGTTTAGAAGATAAGAAAGCTTTATATCATGATAAAAAAGATCAAAGGGTTTAAAAATGCTATCAACAACCCTGACCAGGTGTGATACTCTCATGATCAGAGAAATGAATCTGAAACTCCATTCTTAGTAACAATAATAGGATTGATTAAGGTATTGTTTTTCTCTGATATTTCTAATGAATTGATAAAACTTGTGAGGGTTTTGTTGTTAATTATCAAGATGATCTAATTTGATTTGTGGTTTTGCGTCAGATTCTAACAAAACTCACCTGGTAGTGTTGCAGATGATATTTCTATATAGAGGCAGCTGGAGTTTTTCGAGACATATTTTTCCTTATCACAGTTTGAATAGGCACTGGCAGTTCAAGAGCATACCACTTGACACCATACATACACTCAAGTAGCATTATGGGCTGAGTGTTTTATATTATACAAAGCCTCTGATTGTTTCAGGGAGAAAATGAATAAACAGCCATCATATGGCTAAGGGTATTATCAAGTCCATAGTATTATGTAGCTAGCATTTTCAAAATATTTGAATCTCACTGATTATATTCAAATTTATTCTTGGTATGGAAAGAAGAACAAATAGAAAATGGTCTGACTGTTCTCTTAATCAAGAGGTTGAAATAAAGTAATCAGTGCATTAATTTTGCGATACCTTTGTGTGAAGTCAAAAAAAGTATATAATGGGAATGGATATTTCTTTTTTCTTTTTTTCTGTTAATGGATCATTAAGGAAAGATTATTTATCCTGTGTGGTTGAACTGTCACCCTTTTGAGGTTAGAAAACCCAGTAATCATCATTCAGACATAGAAGGTGTTGAGATATATAAAAAAAAAAATCCTAATCTCTTTCCAGCAGCAGTCAGGGAGCAACCACAGTATTTACCCTTTAATGAATTAGCGGTGGTGAGCTCCTAAGCGGGCACGCGCCATGTGCAACTAAGCCCACTGGTTTATAACCCTAATCAAACACGGGGTGCACGTGTGGGCGCGTGCCTCAGACAAAACCTTATCAGATACTTGTGCCGAGGGTACACAGCAAACCAATCTGTTGACAGCCCCCAAGCACTGTGCCCGATAATGCCTCCCTAATTGTCAGCGTGCGCTGGAGGGGTAAGCCTTTTGTGCCCAAACCAATCATCTCACAGCTGCGCATGCTGCCGCGACCTTCGGGTCAACACTTAAACTCAGATATGTTTTTATATTTCATATGTTTTATCTTTGTTGTGTGACAGCAGCCCATTTCTGGCAGGTTTTGGCCAGTGGAGGTGTGAGTCTGTATTCTGCTGGGTCTCCCCAAGGAAATCAGCTGAAATCATGAGTTATGGAACCAGGGGTTTATGACACCCAGTCTGCAGTGTTATAACTCATTATTCACAAATTGTAAAATAAAGAATATGAATGTAAAATTTTCAAAGTTTTATTACAGTGGGTGCGTGTGTGAGTGCCATGAAAAATCTAAAAAGTGAGATTTACACTTAATTAATGCTCTTGGAAATTAGAGAAGTTGAGCATATGCTTGACTATAGATATATTGCCACCTAAAATGCCATAAAGCATTTCAATGATATGCCTGGACATTTCTGATGTAGTGACTGTGTCTCTGCCTGTTTTTAGGTTTAGATCTGATTACAGTGCCCATACTGCACGCTTTTAGATAACACTTTTAGGTAACTATTTTATTTCCACATGATATTTATTGTTTCGATGTTGAATAAAAAAAATGGACATTGTACCATAGGAATTTGTGAACCTCATGTTCATCTGTTCATTTCCTGAGAACATTTTCTATAGCATAATACAGTTTATGAATTATGAACCAGGAACAGATGCTCATTGTTGTTTACAATCACCTGGGTAATGCACTGAAACTCACTAATTGGAGGTGTGTAATGATTTTTACCTCAACACATTCCTGAATATGTTTAGGTTTGCCTCATTTGTAGTGCTATTTGCTGGTAGGCAAAGCCATTCACATCCACTCCCTATTACAGAATTGGTTTTCCTTGTCACATTAAATATACATGGAATGCTCTTTGACACCGCTGACAATTGGAATTACTATGTTTCTACACACACTCCGTAGTAATACTGTTTTGTCATGAATGAGTAGCTAGAGTGGGGAAATAACTACCTCAACACACTGAAGTGATGGACCTGAAATGCCGGGTAAATCATCTCAGCAGTTGGTGATTATTGATTTTTTGATAGATAATGAATGGGAAGTGATTAGAATTAGTCATTCATAGCCATATTGACACTACAAACTATCCATCTTTTCTCAGTAATTATTTTTTTGTTTAAGATGTTTTATTGAACTGAATATGAATGTATGTAATTAAGCCTCAGAGTGTTATTCATTTATATCTCTCTAATGAGTTCTTTAGATTTCCTCTAACAAATCCCTGCTATATATATATATATATATATATATATATATATATATATATATATATATATATATATATATATATATATATATATATATATATATATATATATATATATATATATATATACAATTCTAAATTTAAAGACCTTCTTTAAGATAAAACCTAGCTTAAAGACGTTGTAGAACAAACCCTGGTAGAGGGTGTAACCTACCTCGGAATGCATCTCCCTTAACAAGCCCTGGTGGAGGGTAACTCCTAGCTTGGAATAGTTCTTTAACAAGCCCTGGTAGAGGGTAACACCTAGCTTGGAATAGTTCTTTAACAAGCCCTGGTAGAGGGTAACACCTAGCTTGGAATAGTTCTTTAACAAGCCCTGGCAGAGGGTAACACCTAGCTTGGAATAGTTCTTTAACAAGCCCTGGTTGAGGGTAACACCTAGCTTGGAATAGTTCTTTAACAAGCCCTGGTTGAGGGTAACACCTAGCTTGGAATAATTATTTAACAAGCCCTGGTAGAGGATGTAACCCAGAGTTTTTCGGAACTAGGGTTGGATGCCATGTGTCGGCAGTAGAATGGGTGTAGTAGGGGGGGGGGTTGACTGTAACGTGTTCGTGTTCGGCGTTCATTTACACTACAGGTCTGTAGTGTAAATGAACGCCCGGCCGCTACGCGTCGCCACCGTCGCGTATTATAATATTATAATTACTTGTGACGTCATCAAAACTGTAAAATCGCTAATTTCACTGATTTAAAAAAGGTTATTTAATTTCCTAAAAGTGTATTCTTAGTACAATTAGTCCATTGAATGTATCCATGCTGTTTGACCAAAACAGAGTGGACGCTATCATACATAACTGGAAGAACCAAGTTTTCAGTAATGAAATCCCAGGCGTTCCACAAAGGCATTCGACGTGTTTGAAGCCGCCTAACGGCGGGTTCTGGAACCTCGCGTCTAGCTTCGAATAGTTCTTTAACAAGCCCTGGCAGAGGGTAACACCTAGCTTGGAATAGTTCTTTAACAAGCCCTGGTAGAGGGTAACACCTAGCTTGGAATAATTATTTAACAAGCCCTGGTAGAGGATGTAACCTAGCTTGGAATAGTTCTTTAACAAGCCCTGGTAGAGGGTAACACCTAGCTTGGAATAGTTCTTTAACAAGCCCTGGTAGAGGATGTAACCTAGCTTGGAATAGTTCTTTAACAAGGCCTGGTTGAGGGTAACACCTAGCTTGGAATAGTTCTTTAACAAGCCCTGGTAGAGGGTAACACCTAGCTTGGTACAAATCTGTAATAAGCCCTCCTGAAGAGTTATACTTATCAATGAACTGGTGACTCTAAGGCAATAAGTACAGGATATAAATAGTGACATTCTGTTTTCTATTTTTAAGATGTGGTATTGTTGAGTAAGCACCTTCCAACAGACCTTTTAGAACAGGCTATTTAGGGAAAAGAAACTGTATGCCTGAAAATATATGAAGAAAGGTTGTTGATAATTTTGTGATTAGTGGTTTTCCAAATGAATCTCTATACCTAAATTTGAGTCAGGTCTTTTTTTTATTGCACTGAGTATCTTGAGGGTGAATGCCTTGTGCAGTATAGAGTACATATATAAATCCTCCAGCCCCAGATCTGCCAACCTAAAGAGTCAACCTGATGATCAAAATAGTTACAAGATTATTCCACCAAGTTGAGCTTAGATTCCACTCCCCGTGTAGAGCTTGGTAGGTTGGAATGTGCATGACAGGCGTGCAGGCAGGAGAGAGGGAGAGAGGTGCCGGAAACTCTCAGGTTTATCATCGTCATCCTCATCTAGCGGGAACAGAAGCTGTTTTATGTGATGGGTCTCAACACTAGGGGGACATAGAACCACACCAGCAGCGTAGCTTCAAAATGCCAGGGATACTTTCAAGTTGAGTACTAATGGGCATAAACTATCTCCAAAATGTTAGATACTCCGATCAGAGCTTGTCATGCTGCTCCAGGATTTCTTGGTGCAGGAGATGTATGGGAAACTTCTATCCTTCTTCACCCCATCATAGTCAGCATTATATGGTTGTTCGGGTTGAGGGGGGGGGGGGGGGGGGAGTAGCAGTTTTAAGAATTAAAGATGTGTGTTGATGTGTGTATACATTGATCCATGAGAAAAAAAATCTGCTATGGTACATAAGTGGTATTTCTTAGGTCTGTTGTAAATGAGTGACCTATGATGTTGAAATGATTAAATGGCATTTCTTAGGAGATGTATGGTATCTGATGCTAGCAAGCATGTGTAGAAACAAAAGGCATTGAGAGATGTGCATATTTAATAACTATCCCACATATTTTAACAATATGTCAAAATTACATATATTAGGTTATGCAACCATATAAATCAAATATGTAAAACATATCTTTTGGTATTATGTTCCTGGTATGCAACCCTTATTTATGCAACCCTAGCATGTGATATATTGTGAATTTAAAGCAATGTTCATATTAGAGCTGCACTCACCACTCACAAACTCGAGTTGCTCGAGCCCTGGGGCAAACTCGCCGAGCTCGAGCTGAAATGTTTAAATCGTGAGCTCGTGTATGTTGGGAACACAAACGTAACACAGAGCACCTAACACCCATTATTAACGTACATAACTGCTTATATCGCTGTCATGTCTTCTTTACAATCTCCAATGTATACATTCAAGTGGTGTTGAGTGTTATACTGACCTTTGTACCTGGTCAGCACGTTTTAAAATTAAAAAAGCATGGCAATGTTAATAAATCTCCGCCAATAAATATATATTTTTTAATAGCTGGGCTGGAAAATAAGTATTTCTTTGGAAAATTGGAACGTCTGTGAGCTCATGAGCTCACGAGTCAAACAGGTGGTGAGCTCATGAGTTGATCTACCTCCGTGAGTGCAGCTCTAGTTCATATGTGGGATATTGTGATGAAGCTTATATGCAACTATACTATGACTTTTATCATTAGTATGGACATTGATATGTGAGTAATGATAATTGAATGCTATGCATACATAAGGAATGAAGTGTTTTGTGTCTGTACAGCCTTTCTTGTTGAGTGTAAAAGAAACAAAGTCAATGTCCTACACTTATACCACTTGAGTCTTATCTCCTCCTACCAGCTGCACTCAGTTGTCTGCTACCTAAGATTTCTGCTTTCAGAGAAAAAAGTTAATCCAGATTGCGTTTGAGAGAGCAGGAGAAGCCAAGAATGACACTCTGTCTCCTGAGGAGTTCTCTCGTGCAAGGAAAGCCGCTGCCGAGGAAGTGACAAGGAAACAGCGGCAGTTGATTAATGTCCTCTCTCCATGCGCTGCAGGTCACTAATGCAAAGATATCAGGAAATCTACCCATTCAGATGTGTAATTAATTACTAGGTTTAAGGAATTAGTTGATCTGATATCTGGGCGTATTCTCAATACACCTGAGCTCATTGTGTATACAGAGAATGTTGCTTTAGCCATAATGATTGGGAGTTTTCAGTCTAAATAAAAACAAAATTCAAAGTATGTGTAATGCAATTTATATGAAAATAAATGCACCAGTCGACAGTAGGGGATCTGGCTGAGCCAAGTATAACTGGAGTTGTTTGTTAACTGCTAAATAATAATACTCTGACAAAGGCTGTTTATCATACAGGACAATTTTATCTCACCTAGAATATTTGATGAATAAAATGGATTTGATTGTGATATGAGATTGGCTTACAACACCTCATCTACACCTATATGCTTGGCACCTTGAAAGAGAGAAGTGATTGTTTTAGGGGTCAACTGACAATACTTAGCATCACAATAGATACCTCTACTTTATTCTTCTGCACTACTCAAATTTAGGGACTTGGAAAATAATACAAAATTCAGCATTTTCTTTATGTATCAGTAGGAATAGTATCTTTCACCTACAGAGTGATCGTCCTTGATATATGCATGCCTGCTTCACCCACCTGACCTGGGCTACTGTGAGCCCTAGAGGCAGTCAGAAAACACTTCACCTAAGTCTTTATAATTGATAAGGAGACATCTGGTAGGTATAACCTTCCCAGAATGACACTTCAATGAAAAGTCTGCTTCATTTATCACAACATCATACATAAGTGAAGAGAGGAGGTCTCAGTGGAGATATAAAGCTTAGAGCTGGCGTGGAATCTGTGAGTAGTCACAGAGAGAGTCATAAAGTCAAGATGCTATGAGGGCAGGGCTCCTCCAGAGACTACTGCTGGAAGGAGGTACTGTCCCCAGGGGGTGGGGACTGACGCTAATGATTACAGATGCTTCGTTCCTTCCTTTCACCCTGCTAACGTAGACTTATTACAATGCAGTGGGGCAAAATAACCAGCCTTTTGAGCTAGATGTGAAAGTGGCCTGAGCCGCACTTGCATTCTTTATAGAGAGGGCTTCCCAAAGAGTTTTCCTAAAAACAAAACATATAAAAACTCTTTTTAAAAAATACCCTCCATCTAAGTTCAAAGCATACTTTCAATTAAAAATAGGTTTCTATAAATGGGTCCCTGAAAGGATCATCTAATCCTACAGAAAACTTTTTAAATTCGCATAAGCATTTAAGGCCATAGATATTGTTCTATCTGAGATTTAATTTTTTTATATATATTGTGGGATTTATAGAATTTTTCCTTCAATTATTAAAAAGAAGATTTTCACACTAGAAATATACTTTCTTTATTTTGACAGAAAAAGATTCCCCTCTGTGAAAACAAACACCTCATAAAAAATCCTGATTCTCCACATACAATCTCTTCCTTAGTACTACTCTACACATTATTCCAGTGTAAGAACTTTCTGCTTGATGCCAGATGGCAAGTCACATGACTAATAATTGCCCTATTTCCCTACTTATTCTACCAAAGACACCTGATATCACTGATTGCATTAAAGGTTAACATATTTTTAGTGACCCATCCTTGTTCAGAATGTCCATATACTGAGGCAGATATTCCTTTTAAAGATAATCCTCAAGGTTATGTGAAATTCTGCCTGTGGAATGTTTGGTTTTGGGTTGGTGTACATAAAGCTTTGGCCCAAGTCTCTGGCCAGATAAGTGTATGTATACTGCTAAGAGATGCCTTGGTTTCTGTGGTAATCCTATCCTCCCTGGTGCTACCTACCGCTGTCCCTGGTGACGATGCTCTTCTGCGGTTACTATACCCACGTCTCATTCATCACCATACCTGACAGTGCAATGCACTAATTAACCCGCCAATAGCGCTCATACTAATTTCTACTGATCTTGATGGGGCACCTGAACACCACCACAAACATGTAATTCTTGACTTGGTTGCCTACATCCCATTAGCTGAACACCCATGCTGCCATTAAGTTTTCTCAGATACCTTGGTATCTATGACATCATACTTCTGGAAGACTCTTTCTAGACTCTTTATGATCTTTTTATATTGTGTAGAGATGAACAGCAATTGAATCTGCTTTTGAGCAACTCTCTATGGAAGAGCGTTTGCAAAAACACTGGATACTCTTTAAAGTAAGTCATATACTACAGGGTGAATAAGATTCTCTCTGATACTTGATAATATCATGTCTACTCTATGGCGTAGATATGAAGAGTTATAAAATCTCATTTCGAGTTACTCTCCCTGTAAGAGGGTTTGCAATAACTGTCACATATTACAGTAAGTCATTAAATCTGGCTTATTATCACCCATGTACCTTAATCCCTGGGATAAGTCTCTATTGAAGAGCCAGCAAATGAGGCACATTGACGCTAACTACCCAACCAAATGATTGCATCCTGTAATGAGTTAATTGATTATATCATCGGCGTCTCCATGCCTTACTTCTGGCATAAATACAAATTAAAGAAAATCATCATGCCTTGGTGGGAACGTTATTAGATTAGCATGCCAATATACAGACAGATTCACTGGGGATTTGTGGTTAGGGTCTGCATGGAGATATGATTAGGCATGCATTGTTTGATATTAACATTCTATGTACTTCAACATGGGTTATGTTGTTATTTCAATAGTTTTGATGCTTTTGTTAGTTTTTTAACTTGAAAATTTAAACATTTTATGATAAATGTCCCAGTATAACTTAAAACATGTATATAACGTGTGCAGATTAATCCCTGTTCTCATTAATCTATTTATGTTCACAGCGGCTGAAAGCAGCCTGACAATTATGATGCAAATTCTTACAGGCAAAATCATAATTACAAAATCTTTGATAGAGAAATGTAAATCAGAATCATACCAACAATTCCCCTTCAATATTCTGTAAAATCTTTATCGATTTCAAAGTTTTTGTCCAAAGAAAACAGGTATAAAGAACAATTTTAAGAGGGAATTCTTGAAAGATTAAGGGTCCTCTGGACCCCTGCAATTAATGCACTCTTTTGGGAAATTAGAAGAAGTAGCTTGCTAGTTTCATATCCTTTAATTATGAGTAATGCTAGAGGTGCATGGGTAGCAATAGACTTCCTTTAATAAATGGCCTTAACTGTTTAAGAA
>OZ012684.1:85588941-85608941 GCA_963942565.1 Maea johnstoni | reverse complement strand
AGAAGAAAGATAAAACATCATTGAAATTATTTAAGTATTCATCTTTTTTACTAGTACATCTTACCCTCTCTAACCCTAGTCACTATTAATAAGATATTGCCCTGGTGGGATAACTGGGAACTAAACTGACCATTGACAACCCTTTTACTGATTTTGCACTAGATTAATTCTGGAAAGTGGGTACATTCATAAATAATTTAATAGTAGAACAAGGTTGATAGGCTGGAGCACAAGGCAGGGATAGTGGATACCCCCAAAATCGAAATATCCTATTTACTTGTTTTAGATTAGCCCATTCGACCGGCAAATAAATGAAATTAGATCTTGTCATTGTGCAAATCAACACAATAAAAGTTGATTTTTCAAATAGATTTAAAAAAAAAAAGATTTAAGGCCTGCATGTCTAGAAAATATGGTTCACAAAATGTGCCCCAGGAGTAGGGATTACTGACAAAAAAAATGTGCTATAGGGGTTGGGACTATGCAACATGCAATTTAGGGCAGAAGGTCAGAGCACTATTCCTGACCACCCCACCCCTCCACACCCTTCTCCCTAGGAGGAGACTGACTGGTGCATTAACCTGGTTAATCCTAATTATACTCCATCCAAAACTGGCAAACTGAAAGAGCAACTGGCTACCAGTATATGTTATGTATAATCTACTATTAATGTTACAATACTACCTTCTAGTGCTGTTCATGATTTCTTAAAAACCTGCTTGAATGTTTATACTTGTATACCAAGTTCTCAAAGTCATCTTCAACTTTAAAGTGAATTGAGGACTTCAGCAGTTCAGTACGTTGTCAAGCTGTAAAGCCACAGGCATGACTTGCAACACTATAACAATGATTGCTTGTCAGCGGCTCCTAGCGGCGGGGAGTATAGTTACGCTCTTCAATTAGAAGAGGTCTGACTTCCGGCCTGCCCGCCGTGGAAGTGCGGTGGCCCGGGAAGCATAACCACAGGGAGCATACTATCTCTCCTGGCCACTATCGGCTCCCTGTGGATATCAGACGGCTGACCGCTAACGAGTACAATGTGGTGTTGACCCTCTTCTATTTCTCATGTCTCTTACATGCCCAATTGGGCATGTGAGATTTGAACATTACACGCCCACCCACAAACTTGCACGCATTTTGCGAGTGGGCGCGTATCTGTTTTCTGCACTGTGCACACTGTCAGCCTCCACATTTTTTTTAATAGAATAAGAAAATGGATGTTTGCTTTGATTAGTCTTAATGACATTTGCAATAAACTCGTTTAATGATTATAGATTAAATCACATTAAATGAAGGAAGTCTTCCATTAGCTGATGTCAGATTGTTGTTAAAATAAAAGAACTTAAACTGTATGGTATTGATCTCAATGCTGTGAGAAATTGCTTCACAGTAAAGATCTACAGTAAGTCTCTATTTCTATCAAGTTACACACTGCTCTTAATTGATAGCTTAGCCTATTGCAATATTGAACCCAAACTGAGAGAGGTGGACTTACCTATCTGATGGTTGAAGTTCCACTGTCTGTTGCTATATCCTGTCTGTAGTACATAACAAGTCTCCTTATAGGTTTATAGTCTCCCTGCCCCTCTCACTCTCTCAGTCAGTCACTCTCAAGAGTCCAGTCTTCCCCAGCTAGAAGCCTCAGAGACCTAGCTGCAGCAGGAGCAGCAGGAGCAGCAGCAGCAGCAGCAGCAGCAGTAGCAGCAGCAGCAGCAGCAGCAGCAGCAGCAGCAGCAGTAGCAGCAGCAGTAGCAGTAGCAGCAGCAGCAGCAGCAGCAGTAGCAGGAGCAGTAGCAAGAGTAGGAACAGAAGCAGCAGCACAGTCCTACATGCTTGAATGGCTAATGAAATATTCAAATATACTAGTAATAACTAAGTCAGCAGAAGCACCACTCATGTGTACAAACACAGCATGAAACTAGACCCAGCAAAACACTGCAGGGTCAACTACCACTATCTCATCTGCATAGTAAATAGCATCCTCAGTGGAGGCTTGAGACAATAGGGAATTCTAAAGGATATTACATTCTACTTGTGTGTAATTTATAGTTTTTGTAGGGAGTTTGTTGCGTGCTGTTCTGCAGCCTGTAGTAGTTGAGTGTCTTGAGGCATCATTGAGTTTTTGTATTGAGAGATGGGATCTGTAGTCAATTAGCCATGAAGATGCTAATGATAATAGCCAATTGTGTAGGAGGGCCATGGACAAGTAGCTGGGGTGTGACAAAAGGAAAAGGGAATAATGGGGATAATGATGATGATGATAATAATGATGACATAATAATGGTAATGATGATAGTTGTGTAAATTGTTGGTTTAACACTGGTTGTAGTGATGTTATAGTTCATATGGCTATACAGATGTGGTCTTAGTCTGGTTTGGATAAGTTTAAGCTAGGCCTATATTTCTCAAGGTAGTATCTCTATCATAACCATGAGGATTTTATTTCCTTAAATCATTCCATATTAGCCTGTAATGGATTGTATTGTTGTTGTTGTTGTTGCCGCTTTTGATGCTGTTGATATTGTAGTAGTAGTAGTTACTAGTAGTAGTAGTAGTAGTAGTAGTAGTAGTAGTAGTAGTAGTAGTAGAAGTAGTAGTAGTAGTAGTAGTAGTAGTAGTAGTAGTAGTAGTAGTAGTAGTAGTTGTATAAGTAGTAGTAGTAGTAGTAGTAGTAGTAGTAGTAGTAGTAGTAGTAGTAGTAGTAGTAGAAGAAGAAGTAGTAGAAGAAGAAGTAGTAGTAGTAGTAGTAGTAGTAGTAGTAGTAATAGTAGTAATAGAAGTATTAATGAATAATAGTAGAAGTAGTGGTGGAGATCTATAAAAGCTTCTGTTACAGAGGCTCTTGGCTAATATTTAGATGTACTAGTTGAGGAATTATTATTATTATTATTATTATTATTAGAAGTAGTAGTAGTAGTAGTAGTAGTAGTAGTAGTAGTAGTAGTAGTAGTAGTAGTAGTAGTAATAGTAGTAGTAATAGTAGTAGTAGTAATAGAAGTAGTAATGAATAGTAATAGAAGTAGTAGTGGAGATAATACAAAGGGGATGTTGTTGCTGATTAGGGTGATGCTATTGGTGAAAGTAGTTCAGTAGAATTTTGATCAGAATTTTGACAATTATAAAGTTAGAAACAATTATGATGAATTATAATGGTGTCAATTAATCAGTGATTTTTATCTTGAATAGCCCTCCAAGTGAGTGTCCCGCCTGACAAGTGATGATAATGAAGATAAAAAAGCCATAATAATGCTCCTTAATTATCATGAATTAGGGAAATCTTTAAATGAAGCATTTTTTCATGAGCATATAATGGAGGATGAGCATTTTGACTAAGTGATCCAGCAGTTCAATTAAGAAGTTGATTGAATCACACGCATACATTGGCTGATAGTGGTAGAGACGACTAGGAGATTGGTTCTACTGGCCCTAATTACTCAAGTAGAGCAATTGGACTCAGCTATAAACAAGGAAAAGCCTAAGGATAGGTTGGGTAGGCTAAATAGATACAGAATTCACAGCATTATGTATCTTTCTAAGTTTAGATAATTCCTGTGCAGCAATATTTTTAACTCAGACAAAGCAATACTAATGGTTTATATATAATAGATTGAAATGAAGTCCATGAATGAAGTCTGTCCTACACATTACATTGAAATTTAGAAAAATTAAGATAACCTAAGTTGGATGGTAATCTAAATATTTCACGTTGAACAAAATCTAGATATGTTATAAGCGTACTGCTGAAAGCAGAATGGATTATTCATCAGTGCAGATCATTATTGAGTATTGCAGGGGCGGATCCAGGGGGGGTTCGAGGGGTTCGTCCGAACCCCCCTAGCTGGTGAGTCATTTTGCACCACCACGCCACCTGTGGACAAACATCAAAACGAATTGTTTTTCTTGCTTCGGCCACCAGTTGCAAATTGCAATTCTGTCCACGTCTTTTGTTTCCCCAGGCCCTGAGTAGGCAACAGGCTGATTGGTGTCAGCCAGGTAAAGGTCCGAGTGGATGAACATCCTGCTCTAGGGGATTATCTGCCGTGAACCGGTGGATACAGAATTACAGTCGAAGGGGGGGGGGGGGGGGTCGTTGATTCTCAAACCTCAGATCACTTGATTCATTCCTAAGTCTAGCGGATACAGAACTACGTCCAGTCGTTTGCACACTAAGAACTTGCTTGGGAAACCTGACGTTTGTTTGGTGAGTGGGGAGGGGAGGGTTCGATGATTCTCAAAATTCTAGATCACTTGATTCCTTAGTCTAGCAGATACAGAATTACAGTCCAGTCGTTTGCAGAATAGCTTGGAAAACCTGAAGTTTGTTAGGGGGGGGGGGGGGGGTTCGTTGATACTCAAACTTCTAATTGAGTCCTTCTGGATCACTTGATTCCTTAGTCCAGCCAGAGATATATAGATTACAGGTCACTGGTCCAGCGGATACAGACAGTCCAGTCCAGACGTTTGCAGACTAAGAACTAGCTTGGAAAACCTGATGTTTGTCAGGTGAGGGGGGGGGGGGGGGGTTCGTTGATTCTCAAACTTCTAGATCACTTGATTCCTCCAAGCCCTATGAAAAATACCTAACTAATAGCCAATAGATGCATAAATAACCACATCTTAACACCTTTTGAGGTGGCTTAACCCATTTGCATCTGAAGTGCAAAAATGGTCAAACAACTTTAGGCGTACCTCATCAAGTAGAGTATTATTTGTAAAATGTTTTAATAGAAATGGATCAGCCAAATTAGAAAAAAAATGAAAGTGTTGATTTCTGAGAATTCGACGAGCGCAGAGGGGAAATTTACTGGATGACTCTTATGACTGGTGTTTAGTTACACGTCGTTTTGGCATTTTATTTATATCATTTCATAAAATAACAGGTTTTTCAACAAATGAAAGAAGCTGTCTCCAATTGAACCCCCCCCCCCACATGCATGTATCGCAATTACGCTAACATCAATCTTGGACCAATCAATCAAGCAAAGTGGGCAGAAGGTCTTCTCCTCATCCCCAGGGTGTTCACATTGCTAAACCTCTCCAAAAGGTAAAATATCTTGCGACCAAAAAATAGGACAATGTGGCCATCACCAAATCCGATTTTGCATATCATAATCTATAGGAAATATTGCGTTTCAATTAAGACTTCACACTTACTCTATAATGTTTTGTTATTTCTCGTATGAGTATTATTTTTTTATATCTCTTATGAAATTATTATTTTTAGCTCTCTGCAGTTGACTCCTGGTGGTGCTTTCATAAATAATTGTGTGGCGCCACCAGTGTCACTTTTCGGAACTACATTGAACCCCCCTTCTCAAATCCTGGATCCGCCCCTGTATTGGCTTTATTCAGATCATTTTGCATAGATGCCAGCAATATTAATGTGTGGCAATGGCATGAGTCATGACAGTCTTTGTTGGTAGTGGGAATATGATTGTGATTTATAACTATCCTATGCTGCTTTAACGTGGAGATGGATGACTGTAGCCTTGGCCTTTTCTTCCATCCTCTCATTACAGGCACACTTCTTTATGCTTAATTAGATCACTGCAATAACAGACCCATTGTGGAACTCCCCCAATTAGTGTCAGTAATTAAGCTAAAAAAACAAACACACCACAATTTGATAAGGGTAAAGAATTTTATAACAAAAGAAGATCATAATTGTATTTTAATTAGAACTTTGGCTCCATGAGGTAGTATGTCCAAAAAACTAGTTTTCTAAAAAAAAAGCATCATTTGGGCAATTTTTGAACATGTATGGTTAGACATAAAACACAACGGTTTTTATTTCAAATATTTTCTGTTCCTGCTCCAAAGTTATCTCTTATCTCATAAGTATAGTTCATGCACCAGGACGAGATTTCTCTGTGACTTTTAAGCATGATTAGGTTATTTATTGGGCTTAACATTGAGTGCATAACAATACGAAAATATTAAATGCACATATTACAAAACCTTCTCAACCTTAAAAAATTGTATTGCAAATGTAAAATTTAGAACGCTTTTAGTTAGAGGCATTCCACTGAAGATTTGGTTTAAGATTTACCCAGTAACTTATGTCTGATTTCTTATTTGATGTAACTAAGCTTATTTGAACCTCTTGCACTTTTCCACAGCCATATGGAGAGGAGTTGTTAAATCTGATTTGGGAGTCAGTTCTCCTAAAAATATTTTCGAAACAGTGTTTCAAGCTGTCTCAATCTATTCATGCATGTTTGTGGTGTTAGCTTTCTGACTATAATTCATTTTGAAAAATATTTGGAAATAGATACTAGTTTGATTTTAACCTACAACTATTATGTGAATTTTGTTTAATTCCAGTTCTCAGGTTTTATAGACCAAACAATATTTTTCATTTTTGAGATTTCTAGGTATGAATCAGTTCAATCACCAGGATTATTAATTTCTTCATATTTTGAATGCTACATATATTGATTTTGAGTAATTCAGTACACCATCCTGAGATAATTCAGTTGTAAATGTCAAACTTGGTGGCAGTTGATTGTATTGATCACATCCTATTGACATGTAAACATACACATAAAGATTTAATGCCTTGCCCTGACCTGTGCTTTAGGAATAAATGTATAAACCTGGCTGTAGTATATAGGTTTCAGAAAATGCATGTTTTGTATTGTGTGGATATTGGGATAAGCCCACTACCATGAATAATGAAGAAAATGCAAACTCAAATAAACTGCAGCTGTTTTCTTAGAATATGTTTTAACTGAAAAATACCGGGTCAATTGTTTTAACAATGAATTGGGGATGACAACAAACAGTGAATTGCCTTCATACGGAGTTTTTGTTTGGGTTTGTTGATGTAGAACTGAAATTTACACAGAAAGAGTGAAGGTTCAGTTGGACACATTTTTCTATGAAGTATTTTTATACCATTATTGATTTTTTATAACTGTTATGGTAACTATTTTGCCTGGGGTTATTGTAGTAGTTCATTTGACGTATTGAACCATAAAAAGACCTTTTTTATTTAATACAAGCTTGTAAAGTTACTTAGATATGTCACTCTAGTACTTTTAAGTACATGTTGATCAATTTTGCTGCTATTAATAAAGCCTTTAGATGACAACCTGTTTATTTCTGTCAATATGATGCTGCCACAATAAAACAATTAATGGATGCATATTACAAAACTATTTCATAGTGGCCTAATAGATGAGGTGGGCCAAGCAAGTTATTGATATAATTTATGCAATCATGTAAAAGCATGATTGTATACATGAATAACATGATCAGTGATGGAATGTTGAAGGAATATTTTATCAAATTTCATGGAATAAAAAATCCTGTGACCACACTAACCAATATTAACTAACTCCTTGAGGTTATAGATGTTGCCAATTGATTGCAGTTCACTGTTCAGCTAATGGTTCTAGAATGTGCACACATCATTATCTCTTTTTGTATTTCCAGCTACAGACCACTGAATTAAGATCCTCTATCATCAAGACCTCAACTCTGTAGACACTTAGATGCACACCTCTATGGTACATGTATCAGCATCATGACAATAAAGAACGGTTTCAGTATTGTTAACATAACATGCTCTAGATACTTCTGCTCAAATGAAAGTTTTGTTTACATTTTCATAAGAATTCCCTGACACGTGAATCATTCTACTGTTATATGCATTTTTTATAAATACTAATTTATGACCACTTGTTTTTTTTAGATCTAGTGGAAATGTTCATAATGAGTCATTCATGCTTACAGTAACCTCAGGAGATACCATCTGTATGCTATATTGCCTTTAAAAATAAGTTGGTATTAAGCAAATATTTGCAGAATATCTGAAGGAGAGTTGTTGCTAATAGATTCTGAGTAACATCTTTTCTTTAGATATATTTCTTGAAATGCTTATTTTTTGGTATGAAATATCCTATCAAGTCAGGCCTTTTTGGCTGCTATACCACTAGATGGGTAAATGCAAACCATATTAGTGTACCTATTTCTGATATTTTCTTATTGTCTTCAATGCATATTATAATTGATTTTGGCTGTATTGCAAAAATTTCTCTCCATATGACATCATTGATTATCAAGACCATATCTGTTACTTATAATCTCTCACTAATTCTCTTGGTTTCCAAGCTGGTAATAGAAGACAACTGTCTCTTTCTCACACGTTGCTTTGGACTTTGCACATAGCTTGCAGTGCTACTTTATATTAGCTTCCTTTACACATAATTTGGTAACATAGTCAAATTAGGATAATATTATACTGGAGGCAAATACAATATTCTAAGTAGTGATCTTAGGAAACTATATGAGGGGGGGGGGGGGGGGGCGGGAGGGAAGGTAATCTCAGCCAAAATTATCGAATAGCCGTATTTTAACCTTAAAAGTCATGATTTCTGATATAAGTGGTTAGGATAATCAACTAACCCTTGGTATGAGACAAAGGCATGTATATAGCCAGTTACACACATTCCTAAAAACAACTAAGAAAATTGTTCAGTTATCCATTGTGAATAGAATGAAAAAATATTGCCCATATACGGTTGACTAGGATATAACAAACACCAGTCCCTCTAATAAGCAGCTATACTGCTACCCTCATCCTCATTCAGTTCACCTCCCAATATCTATTTCATGAAAAACTTTTAAAACATTTAATTGAAAAATCCACCATGGATAATATCAATGGTGTTCAATTATCTGTAGAACATATCTTCTCTACATCGGCAGCATATGGCATTATAGGTTCATGATTGTGTGATAAATATCTAGCTCATGATCCTCGTGTGCTTTGGGGACTGTATGCTGGGAGATGACCCAAAATTAGTGGCTGGCTGGGCACCTTATTTTCCCTCCAGTCTTTGCAGAATGTACATTACAATACAATGCACAGTGATATGGTGCATGAGTGCCCCATTGCAGCGCCCCAGTCCGCCCAGAATGGACATTATCATACCTAGGGATATGATAGATAATGTTGAACCCATCTGGTTGTTGTGGAGGAGGTCCACATCTGAGACTCATATATTAGAGTAATGCAACACTAATCTCTTAATATCATAATAGAATATGCTATTAATGGATACTACCTTAGAAAATGTATCAAAACAAATAGCAATGCCTGGCATCTGTTTGGTACTACCAAGGTTATAGGCCAATGATAGGCTAGAGACTTGCACCACAACCTAGTTTCAGCCACAAGTTTGGCACAGAATGTCCCAAATTTTGTAAGATTTTTCATGTTTAAATCATACCATGTATTTAGAATGAAAAATGTCTACATTTTGTAAATACTATGGGAAAAATAGATGGTCATGTAAAGTTATGCAAAATGAAGTGTTATAGGTCTTCAAGCAGTCAATAGGTGACACTTTTTATATCCACTAGCAGTTTATTAGCAGTTCAAATTATCATAAAACCGATGATCAATTAGAATTTTCACGAGCTCATCAAAAGCGGAGGGTTTGTTTTAAAGGGTGTACTTTTCCAGTTGTATTCAAAGTAAAGAGGTTTTTCAAATCATGAAATGATAAACTTTGCCCAAGTCGAGGAGTCATGAAGTTAAGGATCTAAATCTTTATGTTTTTAATTTTTTTTGTTGTGATTGAGTTGCAATAATGGCAGTTAGAATTTGTTCCTGTGTGCATTGACCCAATTTTAACCAACACTCATCCATATCTATCTCTAGTTCAATCTGCCAAAAACTTACTCTCACTGTTAATGTACACTTATCGTACTTTGTAATTCATCCAAAAAAAAAACCCTTTTGCTCCCTAGAGTGCCTCTCAGTATTCAGTGAGTAGTGACAATTGTTTAACATGAGCGCATGACCTTTGAGAAATAGTACACTTGTCTTCATCAACCAGTTATAGATCAGGCATTACCCTATGCTTATTGCTTGGATCCCCTTCGGAGCCTCCTCCAGTCTGCTCCCTCGAGGGCCTCTTGGTATTCAGCGAGTAGTGACAAACGTTTGACATGAGCACTTCATCATGGGGAGCTGATCAGTTGTTTGCCTTACCAAGCAGTTGTAATGTGTAGCTCTTGCATCATCAGCAGACTGAGAGGGATAACGCAATCACACTGGGAGGCAGTCTCGTCACTTATCATAACACAGCCACTACAGAAATTAATGCCAAACCATGGAAACGCTGGCAGTTTGTTTTCATTATAGAAAATTACTCAAAGTCTCCCATGTTGCATTTTCCAAGAAAAAAACACCTTTTTTTTTATTCACCGGTATTGGAATCAGCACTGATGCAAAAGGCCATTGATATTAATTAGCCTTTATCTCAGGCTGCTCGATTAGTTGTAATTCCACTACTAAAAAAGATGGCAGCATAGTCAGCAGGGGCCTCAAAAACTTAACATCCAAAAAGATTTCAATTCTTGTGGCTCCACCTTTAGGGTGAAAACAGAACCAAACCTGTGCTGAAGTGAACTCAAGATAGATGTTAGAGATGAGCATTTAACTCAGACTTGTAGTAAGTCTACATTGTAATGTGTATCTCATTACCTAAAAATAAGTCATTCTGAATGACTATTCATGTTAGCTCTCTGAAAAAAATGTTATTGATAAGTTCAGGTATTATTTTCTTTAAAACTATATGAGAATTAGAACATGTCCTGGTAGATTCCTTTTTGAATGTTGAAAAATTTATAAAAGGTGTCGCCTAAAATGGAATTAACTTGGTATAGAGTTTGATAAATATTCCTCAGGAGCATTAGCATCACTTTTCATGCTTCTATTTCATGACAAGGGAGATAGGGATGATGGATTGGAAACATGTTTTGTGCTGAGCTGCAACTCCTCGATAATCTGCCTCCAATTAATACCAGCGCTTCCTCCATTCTCCCCTATGTCTGGAGCTATGCCTTGTTTAAACAGACACACTCGGTTTGGGAAGAAAAATGGTCTATTGTTCTCTGCTGAAATAAAAATCAATTTGACCAGACATTTTACCGAAATACACAAAGACTGTTCAAATTCTGATATATGGCTTATAGAAATTGATTTAGCCAGAATTTTCAAAATATTCTATTCTAGTGATATTTAAGGTGGATGACAACTGGCAATCAGTCATCAATTTTCAATTCATTTCGTAATCAATAAATCAGAATGGTCTACATTTATGGTTAGTAAAAACCAAATTACTACAAATCAATATATTTCTGGAGTGTGCCCATTACCATCTATTGATATAGAAATATATATAAAATAAGTGGTCACATTTGGTGTGAAGATTTTTACCAGGGATAAATTAAAAGGGGGATGAAAGTTTTAGATATCCCTCCTGCATGTATAAACTGTTTTTTGGGAAGAATGCCACTTTTCTTTCTTTGATATAGGTCAAAAATAAGGTCTTTCCTTAAAAACTCTACTCCTACACTCTGATCCTGTATCTGCATTGGGTTAAATGAGGCATTATAAAATAGGGCGAATTTGATGATGATTTTGGTGATGATGATAATAATCATGATGGTGATGATTATGTGGTATTATACAATTAAGAATTATATGATCATTAAGAGAAGGATGCCAGGCCTTAAGCAGGGTCTGACACTGACATTTTTGGCTAGGGGCCCGAAAAGATATTTTGATAAAGAAATAGTGGTCAAAAACAGGATTTCTGGTTAATTTAGATACCATTTTGGGCCCCTAGTCTGAAATATCTAGGGGGCCCACAGCAAAACCCTGGGCCCCTGGCAAAGTCGAACCCTGCCTTAAGAGGATGGTAATGATAATGTATTCTCTTCTTTCAATTCTTAGGCAATGTAGCACACCCAGCCTCTTCATCCAATCTACTCTGCCATCTGGTGGCAAGAAAAGATACCAAACATTACAGTAGAGCAACTTCTTTTAGCATACCTTTAAACAGGAACTATATATTGGAAATATATAGTTCCTGCTTTAAATGACAAACCAAGAAAGTAAAATAGTCAGTTTATTTACAGGTAATTGTACAACCGGATTATCAACCAGCAAGAAAAAGATAAATGATAAATAAATAGAAAAGTATTAGAAAACATATCAAATGCTATTATATGCTGAGGTAAATAGAAAAACTGTTTGCATGAAACTCACCAATCAAAGTGTTTTGAATGATTTGAATTTTTGAGTTCATAGTATAAATAGTACATAAATGAATTTTTACCTTATAAAAAATCAGGAACCTGAGTCTCAAGGATTTGGGTTCCAGATCAAAATGGAAATGCTTAACTCTAATAGGGTGCCTGAATTTACAGCTGTGCCAGTGAATCTCTTTTAATGATATAGTCTACATTCACCCAATAAAAAAGCTGAAGATTAAATACAAGAAATTCTTTTACCAGGTATTTTATACAAGACATAAGTAAGATATATTAAGCCCGAAGGTACCATTTCTGATAGGAGAAATAAATTATAAATACATGCACTGTACAAAGAGATCAGAGTAACTGAATAGGTCCTACTTACAAATCGATTCAATAATAACAGTACTATTTACAAATAGTTTTGGTGATTTCTTTTGATCCTAACTGACTCACTAGTGTTATCACTGTTATGTGGTCCTAGTTCTATACAACTGTAATACATATCTAAAGGCAATAAATACAGCAGGTATAGGACAGGATGTCTGGACCGATGTTTGACATATGCAAATATTTCAAAAAATTGATAGAAGCAAATATTTCAAACAGTGAAAATGTTTTATGGAAAAATGCTTGGATAAATAGATGTAGTATATGTATATAAATATATATATATATATATATATATATATATATATATATATATATATATATATATATATATATATATATATATATATATATATATATATATATATATATATTATACAATCAATTCCATATATTTTTTTGTTCCCATCACTCTTCTATAAGGAAATATTTGCATCATTGTTTGCCAGTCCATAATTGGTGTAAATTGGTTATGTATCGAGGATTATAACTTACTAAAAGCAGCTACAAAGCGTATGTGTATTGCCTCTCTATAAACGGTATTGATTGTTTAAGAAGGTTTTAAATGAAATATGCATGTAAATATATGTTTGGCTTACATATCAATTCAAGAATGGTTTGGTCAACTTTAATACTGTTATGGAAACACCTTGATAATAAAACCTGTTTCTTTGTAAATTAATGTAATTTTGAATGTTTTGCTGTTGACATTTTGAAGGCTGCTTTCCTCAGAGAGGCATCAACATATAGCCATAGATATGAATGAGTTGATAATTGGTATAGGTAATCAGCCAAATCCATTATGTCATTGCCTATCCTAGATTTTAGTTGTGAGCTGATATTAATAAGGATTTATTTTTATCCAGTACTCTTTTGTAATATACACCTTTCTACTTGAAATGAGTTTTCTCACCATAAACCATTTATTTTTTCTTTTTCTATTCTTTTAACTTAAATGTTTGGGAAATATTTGCAAGATATAGTGATTCCATCCACCAAAGGTTATATGTATTCCACTAAAGCTAGCATAAATTAAGTTTTACCTGCCCCTTGTCCTTACAGTAGTAGCAAACTGAAAACACATGCTCATTAATTCTCACAGACACATACATACATATACACATACACACATGTATATATGTATATATATATATATATATATATATATATATATATATATATATATATATATATATATATATATATATATTTATATATATATATATATATATATATATATATATACTGTAGAACACGAAATTCACGCGTGTCCCATGTATAGCGAATTTCGGAGTTTTGCGTTATAGCGTATCTTTATATTAGCGTCTCTGTACCGTTACAGCCGCCGCTGACAGCGCCATCTGTTGCAAAAAAGACGAACTAATTTAAGCAGATTCACTAATATCCATATTCCATATGGCGCTGAAATGTCGGGCAGCTGCTGTGTTTCCATTCTGGTGGGCATAGTCGGCGATTTGAGCCCGTTGCTCAGCTGAGTAACTATTGTTGCCCGATCTCTTTCGTTTTCTTGACGCTGACCCTGACTGTTTTAAAGTTTCAGAAACTGAGCGGTCTGCACTGGCAAAAACTGGGGACAATTCATATCTCTCATTGGTAGACTTAGCTCCTTTCAGCCAGGCAAGCATTGTGTTAAAAGTGTTTAAAATCTAGCTTTAAATGATGTTAGAAGTTACAGTATTTAAAAGTCACAGTCCAGGTTGACAGAAGCCACACTACTGAGCTCTTGATCTAATGCTGCCAGAGTGAAGCAACCAAAATTTAGCATTTGTTTGTGAGTAAACAGGGCCGCCAGAACAATAGCTGGGCACCTATCCTTCTGGTTGCTATGTGCAACACTCACTTAGTATTCTGGCTTCTGTCAACCTGGACTGTGACTTTTAAATACTAGTACTGCCATTTGTTGTTGTTTTTTGTTTTCAAAATGGAATGTTTATTAATGGAATCATGAGCTAGTCCACAAGCCCAGAAACCGATTTTGAAAAAGGGTTTCAGCAGGGCTACGTATCTTCTATTAGATTTACTACTGGCGCTATCTAGCGGCCATCACTAAAACTAAAATAGCGGCTGCACAAGAAGCCCCCAATTCTTTCTTTGTTCTCATTGACGTCAGCGCCACCAGTGGCTAAAAAAAAAGACAAACTACAGCGTTTTTATATATAGCGAAGCGGCACCAGACGCTAAGTACGCTATATATAAACACACGCGGAAATTTCGTGTTCTACAGTATATATATATGTATGTATGTATGTATGTATGTGTGTGTGTATGTATGTATGTATATGTATATATTTGTGAGAGAATTATGTGATATACTATAACATAGATGTTTCTCAATAGTTTATACACTATACCATATGTTAGGATGCGGAGGAGCAGATTTACTGTAATCACAGATCACAGTTAATACCTAATGCTTGCATTCTAAGGAGCTGACTAGATTCATCCATCATAAGTTCATGTCCCACATCAGAGTGGTATCAAATGTCACTATTAGTGACAATCTACATGTGCATAATACAAACTTCACTCAACAAGACATCATAAATCATATATTAATACTTCTATCTTTTATCTTTTATATATTAGCTATCTATTTCTCTAAGAATGAAAATCATTCACCTACTTTACATTTTTACATATATACTCACATACCTAGTTTTTTACCTAGAAGAAGATATGACAATACTATTTCATGACACTTTTTCAAACCTTATCATCCAGTGTTTGATAAGGGTTACACATAATTTTAGTACTCCCTGCCTATGGTTCACTTAAGGAGCTCCCCCTACTTCTGAATAGGCTGAAGCCTCATAATGACTGCTCCCTCCTTGCTGGCGGCGTGCCTCAAATTCTCTGGGTGGTCGCCTTGGCAGCTGACGGTTGATAAGGGTTCTGTTCATAGGCCCATAAACTGGACTGTTATACGTTCTAGAATAAAGAATGATGAAGAATTATTTATCAATTAATGATATATCCCTTCACAATCAACTACTTTTCCATACAGGACTGCATGCTCTTATATATATATTAAGGTTCATAAACTCATTTTATTTTCTATAAGCATATGAAAAATGCATACCTAATTTTTTCCTGGTTCCTGAGCAAATTTGTTTGAAATGAATATGGCCAAAATA
The DNA here is from genome assembly GCA_963942565.1 of Maea johnstoni. Classification (NCBI taxonomy): domain Eukaryota; kingdom Metazoa; phylum Annelida; class Polychaeta; order Spionida; family Magelonidae; genus Maea; species Maea johnstoni. The sequence goes on along the minus strand of OZ012684.1, from coordinate 85,593,342 downwards.
ACTTAAAATATTCACCAATGGGTTAAATAATCTTTACCCTCTGAAAAAATCTGTGTGACTTATTTGACAGTTACTTCCTTAACTGTTAATCCATCTTGATCACACGTTATTTCTTATGGCGCCCTCTTTTTATACTCATGCCAACTAATATAGAATATACACTCAATAATCTAAACATTTATTGATTGTTAGTTGCCATCCTGGAAAGATTTCAGACATTTATTTAAGAACAAAGAATTGCACTAAATTTGTGATTATACAGAGCGATATCAATGGATTTAGAAATTTTGCTTACTTCTGTTTTATCCTGTGAATAAGTGTAGCTGTTACACCCATTACCAGGACCAAACCAACAATGGAACCACAGATAATAGCAACTGAAATAGAAATAGAAAATTCTAGTTGATTTCACATATGAAAGCCCTAAATAAATGTTAAAATACCTAAAAGCTATTTCATGGCTTCAAAGCAGAGATATGCCATTACTTTCTATCATTAATAAAAAAGATTTTGCTTGCAAGCTTAGAATATTTACTCAGCTAGCACAACTTATCTGTAAATATGTTAATTAGTTCTTATAATATGAGCGATTTCTGCATGTGCACTGCAAAACATTGAAGTATCTTGTGATAGAAAAATGTGTATGAATCTAGTGCAATTTAAGGTATATTGTTGTGTATTCATTTTGTTTTTTCATTAAAAAAAGAATAGCATTACACATTTATTTTCTGAGAATTTATACATGTTTACAAATGAAGTGATGCATTTTATCTATACTACATATACATGCATATATGTATTTATCCTTTATATAATTCAAATCAAACATGAATGTTGCCTTGTTCCCTGTTGCAAGCAGACAATTATTAGCCAAGGCGGTGTTTGAAAATCAGAATTAATAGAATGTTGACTGTCTTCTTTATTGTTGTCCTGTCAGAGTCCAGACCTATTGTTGTTAGAACCTTAACTAGCATTGTAACAGTTACACCAGCAGCAACTTTGAATCTGAAATAAAGAAAACAGATGGCTGTAGCCTGAACGTTTTATATGTACTTGGCAGACAGGAATGTAGAAAATTTGGGTTTCTACTCTGAATTGATGTATTTGAGATGAAATTGTTGAAGAGTATCTGACTTAATTCATTCATTTATTTTTCAGCTTTGAAAAGAGAAAACAGCAAGTAGACCTTACATCAGATTCAAAGATGCTGGTGACCTCTGGTGTAACTTGGAGAAACTAAATATGTGTTGCACGCCCTGAGACATCTGTTTACAGATTAATGACCTATACTACTAGGCACGCACACCAAGGCTTTGATAAGGTAAATAATCCTTAGTGTTTTAGGCACTTCCTAAGATTCAATGATGTTGATGCCATATGACTCATATAATCCAGCAGCCTCTGTTTATTGGTAAGGCTTAAAAAAGAAATTGTTTGTTTCCTGTAACGGTCTGAAAAAAAAATAGGGTAGGTAGTAGAGCTGCACTCACGGAGGAAGATCAACTTATGAGCTCACCACCCGTTTGACTCGTGAGCTCATGAGCTCACGGACGTTCTGATTTTCCAAAAAGATATTTTATTTTACAGCCCAGCTATTAAGAAATAAATATTTATTGGCGGACATCTATTAACATTGCCATGTTTATTTAATTTCAAAACGTGCTGACGAGGTACAAAGGTCAGTTTAACACTCAACACCGCTTGAATGTATACATTGAAGATTGTAAGGAAGACATGACAGCGATAAGCAGTTATGTATGTTGATAATGTGTGTTATGTGCCCTGAGTTACGTTTGTGTTCCCAACATCGACGAGCTCACGATTTGAACAGTTCAGCTCGAGCTCGGCGAGTTTGCTCCAGGGCTCGAGCCACTCGAGTTCGTGAGTGGTGAGTGCAGCTCTAGTAGGTAGGTTGGTAAAATCATTTTTTGGGATTATCTTTTTGGTCAAAAATGTGTGTTTTATGCATGTTTTACATTGATTGGGATTTGGGAGGGCGGAAAAAACTTTAGGGTAGGGATTTTTTTGAATAAAAACTTGTTAGTGTAGGGTTACAGAAACAAACAACTTTTTTTAGGCCTAATTTTCTTCCTCATTCCTACTACTCTCAGTCTGAGGATCAGGATCTACTAGACATTGTGATAAATTATCTGTTTATTCTGATTACTACGTTATACATTATTTGTGCCAGTTCCGATACAAGTGTCTCATCCTATTATCACATTATTTCCACAAGCAGCTGATGATACTTACTGAGAACAAACTTATCCTCTACCATTGTATTTGTCCGGAGTTGTCCTAGAATGAAAGAGAATATTTCCATAAAACAATTCAATTCATGTTTCATAGTTCCTAGGGTTCTATTTACTGGTATTTGCTTTATTTTTACAGTACATAATCTATAATCTATCAATATGAAATTGCACACCACAAGATGGCTGTTTCCTTATGTTGAAAATAAGAGTCAATATTCACCTGGCTGTTTAACACTTTAAGATATTATTTATTCTGATAGTACTGTAACCCATAAGTGAATTGCAGTTATATGAGTCAACTAATATTTTTCTTGGAGGAATAGTATAGGCAGGTATTGTTACCATTTGCATACCCCTTGCTAGGGGTAGTTGTCCTTCTGTTAACTAAGACTATTTTAGGGTTCCCTCTGCTGGGTGGCGGTGTGGGTGAGGGTTTTTCAAGATATACCCCATTGCCATCAGCTAGAATTAAAAACAAAAATAAGGAATAGCCAATTAGTAGTTCTAGGTAATATCACCCACATTCGTTTACTGCATTCTCACCATGAAATTTGTTATTCAGACTAAAATGCAGACTATATAAGAATGAAATTTGATTTCTAGTGGAAGTGGTGATGTATTGGATATTGCATGACATTGGATTTCATTTTGATTCCTATTAGAGCTTGAGAGATGGTATACTGAGCATTTCCTAATTAGTGTGATACTAATTCCTAAAATTTCATCAATTGACAGAATACATGCAATCCTTCTATTTTCAAATTATTTTCAAATAGTTGATTTACCTGTATGGTATGATACTTAAATTCATAAAATCTCATCACAGAATACATATGTATTCCTTTTATTTTCAAATTATATTTAGATAATTTACCTGTATGGCATTCATATTCAATTTGAAAGTAGGTTGTTTTTCCGTTGCTGCCACATTTGGGTAACTCGTCATCCTTGTTCTGAGTTGTCACAGTTACGGTGCAGGCGCGCTGTCCGTCACATCGGTAGGTGGCGCCATCTTGTATGATACAGTCCCAGGGAGTGTAGGAGCATGCATTCTCTCGACTGACTCCCGTGAAGGCTGAGGCCGTCCGAATAACATAACCTTGTGGACAGCGGAGCATAACATTGGCCAACCGTTGGGAGTTATAACACATGCTGGACTTGAAAACCACTGCAAAATAATACTCAGTTATTAATTACAAATTTATTTTTAAATTGTGATATTTTGTTACCGGGACAGATTAGATTATTTCATATGTGAATGTTTCATTCTTCTTAAGTATCAAACTAACATATAATCAAATATTCACAAATGTTTCTATTGTCTTGGAGAATGAGTTACAAATAAGCAGAGAATATAACAGAAATTCATATTAAATTTTGATGCCATCTGCAACTTGAACTTATATGGGATTCTGCATTAGTTCCATCTTCTTGTTTGCCCAACGATATAGTTCATAGTGATATATCCTGAGCTACATTTATTTTATATGTTCTATTATGATATGATATTTACACCATAACAGTATGAAGTAGGTATTTATCTTTTTCCCCAAACGGTTGGTTGTTTTTTCCTTTTCAACATAACCCTTATGCTGCTGGTGGTTAATTTGGCCAATACAAAATGATGCAAAAACTTGTAAAATGATTTAAACCCTGGCACATGGGTACTCTTCTAAGAGTACTAAGTGAGAGCTGTCCAATGAGTACCAACATGACAGGGCTTAGATGGTTTTCAAGAATCTTTGTGCCCTTGTGCTTTGGATGATTAAGTAGCCTCAGCATTGGAAGGGTTAAGCCTGGTGTTTTGTCCCTTCAGAGGTATTTCCAACTCCCCCTAAAACATTTGTAAAATATACCTTTTGGTATTTTCATTAACCTCCGTATACCTTTGCTGTTTTGCTTCGAAATGCTATTTGTCTTACAGCGTTTAGAACCTGCCAATTGGCAAAAGTATATATATATATATTTTAATTTTCATATACACTCGTTTATATGAAATTCATGTATTGTTTCAAGTTTGATAATAAAACCACAGCTTAGTATAAAGTGTATTCTCTATCTATTAATAATTTGATATTTTTTCCTTAAATACTACCTTCATCAGCAGGTTGTTTTAAGAATACTTTTGAAATAACTAGGTAGAAGA
>OZ012684.1:85296441-85586441 GCA_963942565.1 Maea johnstoni | reverse complement strand
CTTATATCTGCGCCTCGGGTGATACAGCCCTCTGATTGCGAGATATAAGTTGTATCACACTCCAAAACAGTTGATAACTAACATTATATATATATATATATATATATATATATATATATATATATATATATATATATATATATATATATATATATATATATATATATATATATATATTCATGCTTGTATTTCCCCCTTGGAAAGGCATTACTCCAATCCTATGATACAATGATATGAATCGCTTGGTTTTAAGTGAAAGAGAGCTGTTGGTTGAGTCTGGATATCAATTCTCCATCATATTGTTTCTTTACTATACTTTCTTTGAAAATATATTTTCATTTATAAAGAATGGGAAATTTTATCAGGCCTCAACGCTAACTTGAAATGATACTGGCCCTGTAGGACCAGTAACACCTACAATTTTTCTTTAACATAAGAAGAAAGAACATTGCATAAGATTCACCACAACATTTATCTTTATAAATGTTATCTTCATTTATTTCAAAAACATTTTGGGACATTCTCGGGGGGAAACTTTTAAACAAGAATGTCTCCAAATGTTTACTGGCCCTGTAGGACCAGTTGAGGTCTTTTTTTACTGGCCCGAAGCTGTTTTTGGGAATTTTTACCGGCCTGGGGCCAATAGGTTCACCCTTAGTGTCGAGCCCTGTTTATTCATTGCCTTTTTACAGATTTATTTGTGCTCTGGAAAAGAGTCTCTAACCAAAATGGATAAGATCAAGTATATTTTTTGCATTTGATTTTATTTTAAATTTTATTTCACATGATCATTCAACTGAAGAATATTACAGAAGATTGATGGAATTATCATAGCAGTTCTATTATAATTTCCCACAGAATAATCATTACTAAAATAAGATTGAAAATACAATCTGGCAATCGTTTTAAAGTTTGCTGAATTAAATATGTCAGCGAGTGTCATTAGCAATGAATAAAGTCAGTATCACCTTTATGTTTTACTTGTAAGTATATGTGGTACCTGAAAATATTTTGAAACTAACTTAGGAATAAAGCTGTCAGAGGATAAAATATATGATATATTATTGTCAATGACTTAAAGATACTGGTATATTGTAAAAAGACAAACAATGCCTCTTAGATAATTGTACAGCTTAGCCATGATACTTGGCAAGCAGAAAAATAAAGTTTTCTCAGATAAAAAAAAAATTACGAATAAAAAACTTTTTGTATGAGAGCCGTATTTTGGGATCTTGCTAACATTTTTCTTATTCAAATATTTTGGCAAAGGTGCTTTGTATTCTTTGTATCAGGCCTAGAAAAAAAGATTGTTTGTTTCCTGTAACGGTCTGAAAAAAAATAGGGTAGGTAGGTCAGTAAAGAAATTTTCATTATTTTTTTTGTCAAAAATGTGTGTTTTATGCATGTTTTACGTTGATTGGGAGTTGGGAGGGTGGAAAAAACTTTAGGGTAGGGATTCTTTTGAATAAAAACTTGTAAGGGTAGGGTTACAGGAAGCAAACAACTTTATTTAGGCCTCATAGTAATCTATAATCCCAGCAACCATCATACATTCTTCAAGGGGAGCTCTGGGCATGAAATGGTGGAAGCCTCTGTGCTGTGAGGAGTTTTCAGGAGGAATAACACAATAACAAACAATGGATGGAGTTATGTACATGGTATTTTATATGTAACATTTATGCAGAGGAAGCAAGCAGCATCTCTATAACATCACCTACAGTTGACTTAACCCCATAAACCTAAGCTGAGAAAAAGTTATGTTTGGATCAAACCTCAACAAATATACTGTTCATATCAATCCACATGTTTTTTTACCATTTTTAATGTTTTGATCCATTCATCCTATGTGTCATGGCCATTCTACCAAGGCACAGAATTATGTCTATGTATTGAGCATCTCAACACAGTACACGAACACATACACACACACACACACACACACACACATATATATATATATATATATATATATATATATATATATATATATATATATATATATATATATATATATATATATATATATATATACATGCAAATGTGTGTATGTGCTAATGTTTACGGCTTATACACAGTTATGTTATGCTACACCATCTCCTTTAAGCTACAGCAATGTACAGCGTAGGTGATAGATAAAGTTAAAGCTATTTTGTCTGTAAAAAGCATGCCATAACATTTTTTTATATTTTTCTTGGTTTTTGAAACAGGATTTTGAGGTATGGATGAGGTAGTCCCAATAAAGGTTTTTGAATATTGATTTTTTGGTCATATATTAGGCAGCTATTCTTGCGATAATGTATTTTAATAATTGAAATAAACAATAGTCTTGAGTTGTTTATCAAATTTTATTTCACACAATAAACCAGTGTGTTTATTGAATGATTTATTGGATAAAATGTATCATGAATCTATCCTAGCTCTTAATTCAATGTCACTTAAAACAGAGCTTTGGCATTAAATCAGACATTCTAGAATATTTACCTCTGCTTAAGAGACATCAAGTTCATAATCGATATTGTGGTGATTTGAGCCTTCCATATCTCGTAAAAACTCTTACATAACTTCATATGTTAAACTTGGCAGTGGTCATCCAATTGAATACATTTTATATACGCTAGCATACACTATACCTATGGCTTTATACATTCAGCTTTTGTGACAGCAATAATGTTTATGATTTGTCTGAATACAAAAGCTTATTGATATACTACACTACAATACTTTATGAGATGCTCGTGTTGAAAGTTTTTAAAAAGAATTTTACATACCATTCCCAGAAAGACTCTAGTGATTCATACCTCCACCAGGTGGCAGATCATATGAGGGAACTGCCCTCTGGTGAGAGTTGACATAATTAATAATTACAGTATCCAGATATATCAAGAGTGATACCTTGATTAAAACATGTTGGTTACAATGTGTAAGATATGTACAAGAATTGTGATTACTACCTACATTAACAGACAAAATTGCTATTGTCTGAGCCAACAAAGTGACATATTTGCAAGTTAAAGCTATTAAATTACTACATCTAGTTTGACCATACCAAAGGAGGCCAGTCAGAAATAGTTGAAAATGGGGAAGATGCTCCAATGTTACAAAGTTTGCCATAGAGAGCAATGAATGTGGCCTCAATGTTTCAACTGCCTTTTAAATAATTCTTGCTCTATGACATTTGAAACGATACCTTATTATGCTATCCATTAACATCTGAATGACAGTAATTTGTTGGTTTTAAAATTGCTTTTAATTTTTTTTTGCCTAAATGTATGTTCAGAAATTTTCAAGGCTATTCCTCAATTTGAGACAGCTTTTGATATTGCATGGATCCCTGATTGACAAAATCTTGATTTGAGAAATTAGGAAACTTTATATAATTCATTGTAGTGACATAATTAATAGTCTTTATATGATTATACTCCTGATAAAGTCCATGACTATTGCCTGTAATTTACATCATCTTCACCATGTGCATGTACATTTGGTACAAGTCAACCACCCATTTCTTAACTGGCCCCTATCTACACTATGCTAAAAGCTATTCTACCCAACATGCTGTGATATTACCATGGAGAAAGACATTCCTTTCAATGTAATCAAACATTCTCAATCCATTTGATATAGCGCAATTTGTATTTTTTTAGGTTCATGATCAGCATTGGAGTAGCACCAAATATAAATAATTTTTGCTTAGTATGTATGCTTATTGAAAAGGAAGAAAACCTTAAATAAAATTGTGTGGGGTTTTCTACAGGTTACTCAGCCACAAAATTCTAAAAAAATTCCCTTGTGTCAAAAATGAAGAAGCAATGGATGAAAAAATTACCTAGGAATTTGATGATTATTAAATAGTTACTTGAACTTTTTGGCCTATAAACTGAATTATCAGGTGATATTGTATGGAAGCAGAATAAGATTTACAAGGGTGTAATATTCCCTTCAGTTTGTGTTTTGACATTGAGTCAAGAATGTCTCTCTTCATGGTGCACCCATAGGTTAATTGATTCTAATTGCATTTTAGATTGATTGAAGTCATTTATTTTAGAAAAAATATTAAACATGAAAAAAAGAATTAAACTTAAACCTTTTAAAGTATGTTATAATTTCTTAATTTACTCGATTTTATAATCAATGACATACCATTTAGGGTGCACTCTGACTAGATTCACACACATTCACATAAACAAGCGACATTCAAACAATCACCTTCGCATAAGCCTAATTATGCTCTAGTGATAATATTAAGTTGCAATACTCACAAATAGTAGTAGTATATATATATATATATATATATATATATATATATATATATATATATATATATATATATATATATATATATATATATATATATATATATATATATATATGCATACACCGAGACACACACACACACACACACACACACACAATACAAGCGAAGCACAAACTTGTGTAAATAAAGGACCTATGATTTTGAAACAAAAGAGTCAGGTATTTGGTTTTATAGAAGGAAATATGAGAAAAAATGAAGTTAAAACAGTACCTAATACGACCCTAAGTTTTACAATTATAGGATTGATTTGTGCAACTAGTTCCATACCAGCCTCAGAGCTTCTGATATACATTATATATAATTTATGCATCTTAATAGGATATACGCACTCCAACTACCTATTTTACTGTCATATATATATACACAAATATATATATATATATATATATATATATATATATATATATATATATATATATATATATATATATATATATATATATACTTTATAGCAGAGATATATAAGTATTTATCACTCTTGATATAGGACTAGTTTGCAAGAGCATGCAGGGAGACTACATTCTTGATACAGAATTTGATATAAAGTTATATCATCCTTTGTGTATGTTAGCAAATTCTTTCCATTTTATTAGCACATTGGCAGTGGCAGATTATAGTCAATCAAACGTGTCTGTATTGTCACAGTTTTTAGTCCTAGTTATATAAAACGCTGTATATGTAGGAAAATCTAAAGGTGGCCCAAGGGGATCTTAAGGTCAGGAATTTGCACTGATAATTTTTCAATCACCCTTATTAAGTTCCAATATTATCTGATAAGCCTACGCTGTACCAATCGACCATTTGCAACTAATGGGTAACGCATGTGGACAATGCTCAAACAGATATCAAATCCACAGAAGAGATACATTCACTTCTTGTGTACGGGGCTAAAATATATATTGGTCCTGGAACAAGTTTCTACAATATAATGAAGTCTCTTTTCAGTGTCACATTGTAACATTTTCAGTGTCACATTGTTTCTGTCAATATGCTACAAAGGTGATTTCCATTGAAACGCTTTATTTCAAGCTCAATCAGTTACATCAGGTTGTGTAGTCACACTCTCCCTGAATTGGTTGCACTACTGTTATTTGTCCTGTTGTTCTTTATAGTACTGGAAGGAATGCTGAAGGTTTGTCTTTGTCCTATGTGGCTGCCTGAAACACAGAAATATACACTGCATCAGAGCCAGGATAAGTCAAAGCGCAGTACACAGGTTAAGGTGAATAAGGCATCTTTTAATCAATAAATACATGTGCACCTGTATTTGTACCATTGCTATTTCACTATTGTGTTTCATATAGGCCCACATAGAAGGCTCAATTTCCTTCAACATTTCTTCCAGATGTCTAAATTAGTAAGTTAGTAATATTCAGTGACACTGAAAATGTAACCCAAGAACAATTGTTTAACATTTTAACTTCTAAATATTACTAAAATACAATGTTGTATTGCACATTTCATGGATGCATATAGGTGTCTCAATTGGAATCATTCCCAAAAGTGGAGGTTCAAGTTGAAAAGGTCCCTTAAAAGTGTACATAAAGCTTTAGAAATGATTCATTGGAAATCAGTGCAGAATGCGTAGAGGTTACTCATCAGAAATAATTCAGGTCTGCGCTTGTTGATGCTGGATTATCAATTCCCACCTTATCGTCATCCTTTTTCCCCTCTGCTATCTTGCTGTCATCAGTTTTGGCACTGAGCTGGCTCTCTGTACTTGGTGACCCCGGGATGTAGGAGGATGGGGAACCAGGAGGGTGTTCCCCATGATTCCTCCTTATTCTTGGGGGCCTCGCTTCCACAGGTGCCCTGGAGATCTTCTCCTTGTGGCGCTTCCTTTTAAATCGTATTAATAGCACTACTAGGACAACCAAGATGATCACTGTTATCACACAGGCTAGGATTATACCAACTGAAAAGCAATTTTTACATAATTATTTATTTGTATGAAACTTATTTCAATATGCAAAAGAAACCTGCCAGTGAAAGCATTTTTTACAGAGTAATATACCTATACCTGCTCTAAGTTAAGAAAATTGCCTTTGTTGCTCTTTCGACAATAAAATATTTGACAAAAAAAAATTGTATTTGATTTTGGTTAGTCGGTTGAATAGTTTCCAGTTTTGACAAAACCAATTATGATATTTTTGAAAATAGGTGTATACATACAATTGAACTTTTACACAGTGTTTGATTTGTCCATCTATTGATTCATCTGTCTACATATTTTCATGTGAATTACAGAATATCCTGTGAAATGAATTTATCTCTATAAAGAATCTTGAGCATTATCATTTCATGATTGGATTTATTTATATTTTCCAGTAACAATAGTGTTTGCTAAAGGTAACATACTTAATGATCCATTGTTATCATCTTCTTCACCTCCACCTGCAACAAAAAAAATAATGATGCAAGAAAAAGAAAAATTTATTTTGATTTTATTAGTAGAACACTTGATTTATCCATTGCTTCAGATGCTGTATTCATGAACAAGTTAAGAAATCCAGGAAACTCAATAGAAAATTAATATAAAGATTGTGACATTATATTGTACAATACATTTTAGCTAGATGCTGGGTATTTAGATTTAAAATGCTTTTATAGAAATGATTAGTAAGATACTAAATATTTTCACCAGAGTCTGGCTCTGCTGTAAATACATGTATTTGAATTAAAGAATGCTTTTATAGAAATGCTTAGTAAGATTCTAACTATATTCACCAGTATCTGGCTCTGCTAGCTGTGGCCCTCTATGTATAGGAGAAAGCTGTTGAAGGAATAGAGATATTGCATAAGAATAAGACACTCACTTTTTTCACCGGTACCTGGCTCTGCTGTGGACTGTGGCACTGAAGTATCTGATAGGGTAGTTGTTGCTGTGCTTGCCTCAGCTGTAGGAACAGTGGTCCTGGCAGTGGTCGGGGCTGCTGTTGTGGGCATCCACTTTGATGGGCTACAGGACACCTTTATGGTACCAGCAGCTACAAAATATAGAACAAGGATAATACGATATAGAAAAATGTTGTGGTTAGAACTAATATTTTGTCTACAATTGATGAGTTGCAAGCTATACCTTCATTGTAACGGCACCTTGCAAAATGTAGGAACATGTAGTAGTTGAAGCTGAGGTTTTTTGATCTAATTGTTGATTTACAAGGTACTTTGATAGTACTGGCAGGTAGCAGAATGTATTGGTATACGGATATAAATATAGATTGGATCTAAATTGGCGATAGCTCTAGGACACCTCGATTGCATCATAAGCTAGCAAAAAAGAAAGTAGACTAGTGAAGTTGTCTAACAACTGGTGCTTTTGGTATCTATTCATTAGGTTACAAGATACCATAAATTTCAGGTCAGGATATGCTGAAACTTCTGTAGTAATTCAAGATTAAATCAAGAATTGGAAGGGAATTTAATGAATTGTGTTTTAGCCATCTGATAATACTACTTTTTCTTCAAATATCTTCCACAAGATTTAATGATAAGAAAGATGTCCCCACATTTCTAAGGGTTATTCGATTAATTAGCCTTGTATGCTGAAAGCTGGGTAAAGGATATCATACGTTACCTTGATAGTGCATAAGAAAGCCTTTATCCTGGTTCCAAGTGTCTGTCTTGAAGAAGATTTTGATATTCTTGCCATTGGAGCTAACATTATACATTCTAGGTAGCTTGCCACACCTTGTGGTCTGTTTGAAATGTCCTTCACTGTAGACCTGGACACTGTCCTTGCGACAGCTCTCACTCCATTCCAGGGAGGCATCTGGAAACTTGAGCATCACAGACCCTTTAGTGGCTGTTATATTGCACATACATTCCACACCAGCATCGTAGGTGTTGGGGTAGTTTGGGGTCTTTATGTAGCCAGCACCCACCACAGTCCTTGAACCTCGCACACAGATATCCTGGGTGTCACCCACTACAAAACAAGAGAATGAAATACAAGTTTTGAATATTGTGTATTAAGGCAAATGTTGCATAGCCATAGATCGCTCAACATGTATAATTGTTATTGTATTATGTTTCATTCTTTTTAATTGCATTGCTTTATGTTGAACTGTACTTTGTGATGTTTTATTTACTCTATTGAACTGAAGATTCTTTTTTCATTTTTTTTCATGACTGATTTTATATCTAAAGTCTTCCTTGGTAATTTATTGAAACTTACTTCAGTGTCATATATCACATTGTATATGGCATTTTATTGAATTATGCCTTATCATATTATATGATATTGGTTGAACTGTTTTGTTTGTATTGTTTTGTATTGTATTGTTATGTTTTGTATTATATTTTGTTACCTATATATATTTTCACAATTCATTATAAAGATTAATGTACTCACGAGGCACACAGTTGTACTTGAGGTAGTTGTAACTGCTATATGCGCTACATCTTGGCATCCATGCGACGCTGACGGTGATTTCACAGGCTGATTTTCCGATGCACTCCTCATGAAGTTTCTCCTCAGTATCAGCGGTAACAGGTTCTGTACAGTCTCCAGTGATATAGCTACATTGTCCCGGAGATCGGCCAATCCCCTGGATGGCCTCCGTTACCACTATCATCTCTCCCGGCTTGCATTGGTTAAACTCTAGCTTGGGCACGCCAGGAACACTAAAGCATTTACTAGCTATTTTGCTACCTGCAATTAAAAGTAAAAAATGGGTTAATGAATATGAAATTTGGAGCTTCTGCTGATTTCCATTTTCTGAAAATATAGAGGATATTTCAAAACATTTTTTTTTTACATTTTCAATGGATGATTCTTTTATTCCAAAAGTACTGTATTCCTCCAAACATGCACATGGGTGTAGCAAATAAGGAACAAATTCCCTAGAAGCCACTTGGAGACAAACATTGGAACTATTTTTTCCATTATTGAGGTATCATTATTGAGGTGCCAAAAAAGGCAATATAAATGCTGATAACTTGTGACAGCAAATAAAAAGGAAGGATGATCCTTAGTGATATGATTAACAGCTATTGTTTCTAAGATTAGGCCAACTGAAGGAAGAAACAGCCAATCTAGCCTAGTTACTAGTAGCTATTGTAATTTATTTTATTACATATGAATTTACACCGGCACCTATGTAATATAAAGGCGCGTGTCCTATTGTTGGCCATTCAGTTCACACAAATGCCACACAAGGGGGTTATGTTGGCAGTACTCTAGCATAAGGCAGTGCCATCTATCCACAAGGGATGACATCTAAATATGGCTTGGTATATGTTGGCAACTGCAAACCGTGCTTTTGTAGGATCCATTGTTAAACTTTTTGTTTCTTGCAGTTGAACCCTGGTGGTGTTCTCAGAAATTGTTGATAGTGGCGCCACCAGTGTCACTTTTCGGAACTAAACAGAATCTCCCCTTCTCAAATCCTGGATCCATCCCTGATATCCTTATTTCACAATTCACAACTTGGTGGTTGGTACAGGTTAACTGATCATTCAAAAAAATAAATTTTTAAGGACATATTCTCTGAATTAGACAGACAAAAACTTGCAAACAAGTTATCATCCAAAACCAATGTATGCAGCTGTTACACAGCTAAATGATTCTCTAGGATTCCGAAGTTAAATGTGTCAATATATACTTTTAATTTGGTTCTTACAGCATGAAAGCTTTGGCAAACTAGTTTGTTTGAGCAACCAATTATCATCATTTCACTAATTTGGAGAAGAAGTATTGTATACTGAAGATTGTAATGCTAAGCCTTTCTATATGAAGAGATATTCAAGACAACTGTAATCTAAATTCTATTTTCACATTAAAAGTGTAGGAATTCAATATGGATATTTAAGCTTTATTGCTACAATTAAATTGTATATTCTTGTTTAGTTTAGAAATATCATTTATTTTTGTCTTTTTGTGTATGCACAATACAACCCACCCCCCCTAAAAACTGTGTAGGAAGCCCCTTGCCATTGTTATATGCCCTTATACATGTATTATTATTCCTTTGCATATCAGCCAAATATTCTGACATTTTTCTTTCCAGCTGTTACCCTAAGCTGGCCACTGCCATGTATACCATATATAGTCATCCGATGCACCATCTTATGGTAAAAGCCAAGCTACGCATGCTGACACACATGCTGGTCACCCTTTGACATCTGGCCCAGCAATAACAATACACAAAATAACTAGCCAGTATCACATTTCTTAAAGCTTCTGTTACAGAAGCTCTTGGCTAACATTCTGATATACTAGTTGAGGTAGTAGTAGTAGTAGTAGTCGTAGTAGTAGTAGTAGTAGTAGTGGTAGTGGTAGTGGTAGTAAGAGTAGGACAATATCATCATCATCATCATCATATTTCTATAATTTATTTTGTGATTTTGAAAATTAACTTTGATAGTGATTAACATTGCATGTTATCATTACTATCATTATTATTGTTAATATTATCATTTTTATTATTATTACTATCATTTTTATTGTTGTTATTATTATTATTATTATCATCATTATTATTATTATCATTATTATTATTATTATTATTATTATTATTATTATTATCACTGTTATTATTGTTGTTTTTGTTATTGTTTTAATTATCATTAATTCATTATTATTATTATCATTATTATTATTACTATTATTATTATTATTATTATTATTATTATTATTTCTATTGTTATCATTAATATTATTCATTCATCGTTATGATTATAATTATTATTATTATTATTGTTATTATCATTATTACTATTATCTTTATTATTATTATTATTATTATTATTATTATTATTATTATTATTATTATTATTATTATTATTTCTATTGTTATTGGTATTGTTATCATTATTATTATTATTATTATTATTATTATTATTATTATTGTTATTATTATTATTATCATTATAATTATTATCATTATTATTATTATTATTATTATTATTACTATTGTTATAATTATACTTATTAATATTATTATCATTATTGTTGTCATCAGCATCAATATTGTCATAATTGTTAATTATTATTATCATTATTTGTATTATTATTATTATCATTTTCACTATTTTTATTATTACTTTTATTGTTATTATTACTATTATTATTATTAATATTATTATTATTATTATTATCATTTTATCATTAATATTATTATAATCATTATTATTATTATTATTATTATTATTATTATTATTATCATTATTATTACTATTATTATCATTATTATTTTGTTAGTAGTATGATTATTATTATTATTATTAACAGTACTCTGGCTAAGGTTTATTTATTAGGTTTATTGTGCCTTTTTATTGAGTTGAATATGAGAATTATCATTGCCTTTATATATTTATATATATTTCATATTATTCATAATTTACCACAGGTATAACGAGAGTGCAACATGTTTTATCTGCAGTGTGACTTTCTACCATATGTTCCCCCACCTTTTGCATGCTGGCTGCTCCCCGTACCAAGCCTGCCTAGTACACAGTAACACCACGGCACTAATGCAAGATGGCTGCCACTGCTACCATCTGCTAACTAGCCAGAGGCAAGCAGTGGATTATCATTGGTATGCAGGAATGTAAGAAAGATGCGAAGGTTGATGACATATTGCTCAACCTTCTTTACAGTCCATCTAAATATTTACAGGCAATTCAATTTTGAACTATACCAGTTTGATAACTCAAAATGAAATATTAGTGATTACTATGAAGTTGTTAAGTCTTTATATGTTTAAGTTTCTTTTGATGATAAATACTTTTTTTGAAAAAGGTTCTCTTGTCAAATAAAAAGGCCTTTATATGACAACTTACATTCTTATCTTGGCTGCCCCATGTTCAAAGAAACAAAAGGCTTTGCCTTTCTTTATAAGTTGGATGTAGGTTGACATGTATGCAAACAATTTTCAACCCATTTATAATTGTATGTGGAGAAATGTGAATAATAGGATTAGAAATGAATATTAATAGAATTTGCTGGTGATTATATGGTAAAATCTTACTAAATAAAGGAAAAAGAGAAAAATGTTTTATAATGAGTGAACTTTTTCTCCCAAATAATAGTAGGACACATTTTCCTAATTAGATAATTATGTCAAGGGAAATATCATTATCTTGTCAAGATATTGTTTGGGTCAGTGTGTCCTTGGGCTGTAGAATTGCAGATGAGTGTAAATATCCATAAACTAAGCGCATTGAAAGAACCACTTCTTTATTTATACAAAGTTAGTTAGTTATCTACACACTATGTAATACTCACAAATGAATCTGATGTATAAAATAGGATTCAGGTACTCAGTCAGTGTTTTGCATAACTAATTAGTACTTGTACTATTCTTATTTTCCCCAGCTTTTTATCATGAACAGTTGTACACACAAATGCATTAGATGACAAGATAAGAAAGTTGACTTACTGTAGTAATTCTGTCCTGATGTAGCAGTAATAAGAACGGTCAGCCATACTGATAGTAAGAGGAGCCCAGCTTGCAATCTGGGATACACAGCACATCCATGGAAACTCCTCATTTTCCTCCCCTCCTCTCCGTAATAATTCCACACAACGCGCACACTCTACTACATTTCAAAGGGTCCCTGGTGGACCCTTGTTTTCGTCGTTCAAAAAGTTTGTTTTGGCACTCATTTTTGCAATCCTAGGTGGGTGTCATTGTGAATCTTACATTGTCCACCATGGCTTCAGGTGGGATAATTGCCTGTTTCCCGCTAGCTGACGACAGAGTCCTGCTCACATACTCACTAAGGGTGTGGCAACTTCTAATGCACATAACTTGCACATTACTTTGGCAACCTGGTTGCCATGACAACATATGACCTCTGACCACACCCAGATTGAAGCATTAATCATAAGGATTGCTAAGGTCTCCACGGCCATCTGACTCACTTGGCACACCTGGACATGTTTCCATGACAACCATTGCATTCACCAAAAACATCATAAGTATAGGACAGTAGTCCTTGCTTAAGCTTGGTTGTAAAAAAGACATGGAACAGACATTTTCATAATAATATAGTTAGAAAAGTGGCAGTTCCAATATATTATTTTAATAAAAACAATTCTCTTAGAATATTTCATTTTTATATAAAGTCAAAGTAGATGTGTATTGGGTTATGGGCTGAAGAAATATGGAGGGATTGTTGCTTTTGTAATTTTATTTTGGTCAAGGCCAGAATTCTTTTCCCTGACCAAAAAGCAAACTTACCTAATCTCATTAGAATATTTTCAAAATAAAATGAAAATAACAGGGTTGATATTCACCACTTTCTTTAAAAAAGTAGATATTTTTTGCTAGTCACTTGTGTTTGATGGTGACACATGTTTTGATTTGATGCCCATGCTCTAAAGTGGCCCACCCACCTGGCTGTGGAACAGGTATGCGTTGTGAAGCAGGGTTTATGTGCAACAACCTCCACACAGCTGGCAAGGGAAGTGATCAAACAGAGGTATTCAGTGAGAGTAACAGCAGGGTTAATAGCTACAACTACAGAGCATTTACCAGTGTTTCAAAGTTTGGGAAAAGTTTCCTACAATCATAGTTTGAAAGGAAGGAATTTGTCTTTGTAGATTGTTGATCATTCATGATTTGAGATTCTCCCCCACCAAATGTTGTTGAGGAGTACTTTAATGATGGTCTGAAATGTCAGATTTTCTGAACAAAGTTTTACTACATTCAGTCATTCATTCTGTATCATTGGAGAGTTTTTACTTCATTCATAAGACTTATTTCAATTAATCATAGCAGAATATCACTTAATTTGTACTAGACAGGATATATGTAGAAAACAATGGATAAGCCATTTTGTTACTTTCTTGTTGGAAAAATCTGATGTTAAAAATCTACATTTTATTCTAATATTCAGAAACAATAGTTATAGTTTAGAAATAGTTATGCCCATGGTCAAAGTTGGTGTTGCTTTTATTGTGAAACATGTGGGCTGAGAAAGCTGTACATGGTAAGGTAATAAAAGTACATTAATGTCTAATAAAGAGGCTAAAATGTCAAGATGGTCCCACAATGTACCTGGCTTCATTGACAAATTAAAAGACTAGCAGCAATAAGGCCATGATTTATACAGCACACAGTTGGTTTACAGTCATTCTAGGACAACCTGTGATTAATATTTATTTAAGGATAATACTTTTTCATGAAGCTGTGCTTTGCTATTTGTATTCAGGTATTGATACCGAGACAAAAGTTTTCTTTTTGGAACCAATATTGACTTTTTGTGAATAGCTATACATTTATTAGATAAAGTGACATTATTTGGTCGTGACATTGCTAAGGACAATGCTCATCGTTTATAATTTAGGATATTGTCTAAAAAATTAAAGTAGTACATTTACCACTTAGATGTTTGTATCTCACTATGGAATCTATTTACTATTTTATCATTTAAAGGAACTGAACATCAAAGCCATCTGCAAATTAAAATAGGAATGTGGTAGTGTATCAAAAACAAAATTTGAAGTAATTGGATGGTAATCATGTAAATTCAAAGGATGGCTTTTGTTACCTTATTACTTTCCAAACCACTTTAGCATTGATCTTTTGAGGTTAATCATTTCATGGCAGGATTTCAAAAGTGTGATGCTGTTAAGGCCCCCCTTTTGATTTTTGATACCACTTTGGATAAAAGTGTTTGATGCAATAGAGTTGATTTTTTTTCACATGTAATTGATTGTATTTTCCGTAACCCAATGATACTCTGAGTGGTGGAAAGCAGCCTGAAAATTTTGGGGAAAGGAATCTTTCAGGTGAGTAATTTTGGGAAATGGAGGAGCTTGTTTAATCAGAAACAACTTTCCTTCAAACATTTTGTATAAACATTTCTTATTCCCAAGTTATTGTTTAATGTATATGTATGATATATCCAGAAGACAATATCTGGAGGACCCTATCAGTATGAATAGGTTAATGATATTGTATGATTTTAGTGAGCTAACCTTTGTTACCTCAATGAGGCTAACATATTAAAAAAATAATAATAATAATATCAAATGCATCATAATATGATGGAAAGATTTCAAGGTTCCAGGTAAACAAATTCATCATATTGTACATGTGAATAAAGACTGTCTTTCTTTAACCCATTCACACTCAAAGTCACTCTAGAAAGTATTGTCTGCTACTCTTATACTTTTGAAAATAACTGGGGAATTAAGCAAATGTTTACAAAATATTTGAAGGAAAGTTGATGTTTGACTTCTGATCAACATTTCTCCTTCAAATATTTTCCTAAAAAATGCTTTTGTTAGAGAAATATTATCAACATTGTCAGGCCTGTTTTGGTCGGTCTGAGTGTGAATGGGTTAAGACTCTCTTTACAGCTATACTCTCTTTGCTCTGTATGTCCACATATGTGAGCAAGCCCCCCTTTGCGAGACATTTCTGAGGGATAAATGTGACATTGATGGATCCCCTTAACAAATGTATGGATTGCCACAGTCTGTTTTGATGTGAGAATAACTAGCAATATCCTAACGGCCCCTCCTTAGCTGACACATATAAAGTTCGAGGAATGGTCAAATAAAGGAATTCTGACCATATGTTAGAAATCATCCACAGCTTAGGGGAAGTGAAATAGAAATGAAAAAAATAAATTCCTAATTAATGTCTGCATAACAACATGATGTATAGATTTGCTAAAATACATGAATATTCATTATTATTTTCTGAAAGAAATGCCACGAAATATATATTTACAGATAAATTGACTGTGGTGGATTTCATTCATAATGTTATGCAGATATGCTGATTTAGAAGTAATGGAGGGATCTCATGAACCAATTCTTAAGCATTGTATTTGAAAATAAGCTCTCCTTCAAATAGTATGTGAATCTTTGTCTAATTCCAAGTAAAACAGGTACAGACAAAGTTTGTTAAGGTGGCCTCTTGGCATCAATAGGGTTAAATCAAATGCCTTTTCTTTGACTATGGTTGAAAAATTAACCCCCATATAGAATGATCCCTCTCCACTTATAACTTCCTATATTTGCCCCTGACATTGCTGTTTGACCAACACATCTTTCCTCATTACCCAGCCAAGTGACATGCTGTCAGTATAAGCTCAACATGATTGACACTACAGGTATAATTAGAGACACGAGTTTGACTGACAGAAATAGGCCAGTGACTTGATTTATATATGGCACACATAATGTCATTTTAATTGATATATTAGTTACTGCTTAATGCAAGGTACTCTATCACTTTTTTTCTGTTTACAGTCAGAATGATAAAAGTGGAACAGTTTGGCTGTGATGGTGGTAACACAATCTGGTTTGCAACCCTAAATACACAGTTAAAACTACGATTTCCTGTACAGTATTTTACAACGTTTTTTATAAGTTTAAATTTCAAAATTGTATGTTTGTATATGCATGTATACAAGCTTGCCCCAATGGGTAAGTAGGTTAAATCAACAGTTTTAGGAAGTGCTGGGGATTGGAAACTCAGGCAAGGTTCATAACTGATGAGATTTTAACCCTTGTGAGTCCAAATTGTTATTTTCCCCTCAAATGTCTGATGCCTAATTGTAATGGGGATAACTGGCCAAAGTCCAGTACCAGGTTGTTCATATTTGATGATTTTATAAAATCTCGGTCCACCATAGTCATGTGACACATCAGTATGAACCTTGAATCGAGTTCGCCATTTTGATAGCCAATTGCCTAATTTTCAAGCTAAGTACAGATACAGGAACAGGTCTTCTAGATTGGCGAGACTAACACTCGATTACCTTGCATGCATACAACAAACACATATAATTGCATATGTGGCATGCAGGGTTAACTGTAATATAGCAGTTTCACTATGCAAATTGTTTGGTTATGTAAGAGCTTTTTATAAATTTACTACATTGAGAAGGAAGGTAAGTTTGGAAGACATTTACAGCCACAATAGACACCTCATTGCATCAATCAAACATCTTTTGTTTTAGTCTGGCATGCTATTCTTCATTCATAAATGCAAATGCATAATCCAAAATGGGTTACCCATGCTTCTTGCCCTGGAGGATCATCAGTTGCTTTTAAGTAGTGTCAATTTTGGGTGTAACGCAGGCCTCATGAAGTGTAAAAAGGGAGAGCTACACTGAAATAAAGTTACAACTTGTAATGCACTTTGGACATACTCCTATATATAACACGTTTAGTTGCAGACCGTAAATCGGCTTAGAGGAGATTTTAGGGGGCTTTCTCTTATTTTATTAATTGCAAGGATAAATCACTGTAAAAAGGCCTAAAATGGCTCAAGGTCAATTTTTGAACATTAATGTCAGCCCTTAAGGCTTACCCAACATGTTATTTTCATTTGATGATAGAGCAGGACAGGGTAATAACCTACTAAGCTTAATTGTGTCTCAGTGACTCAGTCTCATAGATACCTACGTAGGCTGCTTTATATATAAGCCAACGTCCTGGAAATAAGCCAGTGTCTTGGAAATATCTAACTAATTTATAGGTTGGAACAAATTAATTCTGATATTTGAGTGACTAGAGTGCTAGGGTCTATGTTTTTGTAAACACTTGCATGTATGTACCTTTTTTCTAGGTGTTCCATTAAAAAGTTGTTTTTTCAAACCCCCACCAATGGACTTCCATTACAAAAGTGATATTTAGGAGCAGTTACTAACTGGCTAATTACACATGAACGATGACTGTCAGACTTATCAAAGGCACATGAGTTGATTCATCTGAGTGAGATGATGGTTTTTTTTAACATAAAGGCTTATGAGAAGGTAACACAATCAAGCAAAATGCCTGATGTATAGAGATCCATGAGTAAATTGTATTTTACTAGAGAATAATAATCACCCATAGTTCTTTTGAAAATCAAGCCAGTATATCTTGTGCTTAAAATAACTTATCACTGAGTGAATTTTCATATTTGATTTTAAAATGGTGCTTTCTGTTCATTACCTATTCTTCCTTACCATACTGCAAGGATTTTCTTCTGAGTAATGAAACATTCACTCAATAAAATAATGATGTGGCATTGTGGATCTCTTTTTCCACCTTTCACATACTTTGTTGAAGATTTCCACAATAGTTATTAAATCTCTACTGATATTGTCCTTTAAGTTTAGGGATCAAACAGCTCCACCTTTTGTCAAGAGCAGACATCACAGTTTAGGTAAGGCATCACCTCTTGGTAAGAGCAGACATTACAGTCTAGACAAGGCTCCACCTTTTGGTAAGAGCAGACATTACAGTCTATTAAGGCTCCACCTTTTGGAGGACATACAAACAGCCATCAAAAACATACCATTTTATAAATATTAATTCTCAAAAGATCATCTGAAGGTTTTGAAAATGTTATGGATTCCAAACATGCAACTAAGATTTCAAAAATTACATTTGTCAGTTGAATATAGGAGAAATGTTAAATGCACAGGAAATATGTTTTAGGCTGTGATGCTGGTGACACACTCAAAATAAGACATCTCCTAGTTTAGCACTCCCTGAGGTCTTGGTGTTTTAACTATAAGTTTTCTTTGACTTAGCTGCTTGAGCCGACCTAGATACGACCACAGTTTCAATTTTACAGTGTTTTACCTCAAATGACATTTTCTTGGTCGACAAAGGGTACTTTGATTTGTAAATACCATGCATGTCTGCTATATATACTACGCTAGGGCAGCTTGTCAGAAAATTTTGAGTTCCTGCAAGATAGTACCTTACAGTACCTTACAGCACACAATTATGGTTGAAATTTTACCTAAAGAAAGTAGGTCACAATGGATACCTGGTGACCTACTTTCTTTAAGTAAAATTTCCACCAAAATCGTGTGCTGTAAGGTATTATCTTGCAGGAACTCAAAATTTTCCGACAAGTTGCCCTAGCCTAGTATATATAGCAGACATGCACGGTATTTACAAATCAAAGTACCCTTCGTTGACCAAGAAAATGTCATTTGAGGTAAAACACTGTAAAATTGAAACTGTGGTCGTATCTAGGTCGGCTCAAGCAGCTAAGTCAAAGAAAACTTATAGTTGAAACACCAAGACCTCAGGGATTAGATAACCATTGTTAGAAAAGGGACAAGAGCGCTAAACTAGGTGATGTCTTATTTTGAGTGTGTCACCAGCATCACAGCCTTAAGTCATTTTTGATTTTCTTTGTGCTAAATGATAATGGACAATATTATGTGTAAGTAATGGCCTGCTTGGAAATAATTGTAGTGTGCCTTTGAACATATACAAGTGCTTGAAAATGTGCTCTATCAAATTGCAATAAATGAAATATCAAAGATATGAACAAGTTTGTCCATAAATTTTCCTTCTACTTTTATTTAACATCAGAACAACACTAAGTTATAACATGTAAGTGAAAACTGCTGGTTCTGTGGTTTGACAACATTCACTTTTTTGAGGCAAGAGTTGTTATCACTTTTTTAGCTCTTAGGCTGATGAACTTTTGTAGTTGTTTCATTAAGAATCGAAGCAGAGAAAATTGAAATTGTTCTCAAGTTACGAGTAGGATAATTTAGACCATCAGGTTGTTAGGTATTTGAGATATTTTGCATATTCCTTCAAAGCCACTAATATATGTTTGTTTATATTTGCCAGTGGATATCTGGTCCCAACTTATTTTCACTTGAATAGTATCATAGCCCATTGTCAGCACTATTCTAGAGGTCTTTTAGGCATGGACTATTAAAGATATTGTTGATTTTACTCATTTGATACATTTAGAAATGCCACTTATCAAAACCACTCTTCAAGAATTAAAAAGAAAAAGGAAGAAAGATCACAAATGCAGAGTAAAACTTTCTTCATAAACATCATGTAGTTTTTTTTTCAGGCAACATTGAGCATAGTTATCCTAGAGGACTTTTAGGCATGCACTGGTAAAGATATTGTTGATATCACTCATTTGATATATTTAGAAATGCCATTTTCAAAACCACAAGAATTAAAAAGAAAAGGGAAGAAAGTTTCTCCATACACATTATGTAAGGTTTTTTTTATTCATCAGGCAGCATTGGGCATAGTTGTCTTAGAGGACTTTTAGACATGCACTGGTAACGATATTGTTGTTTTTACTCATATGATACACTAAGAAATGTCATTAATCAAACCACTTTCAAGAGTAAAAAAGAAAAGGGAAGAAGAAGAGGAAGATCACAAACGCAGAGTAAAAGTTTCTCCATACACATCATGTAGGGTTTTATTTATTCATCAGGCAGCATTGAGCATAGTAGTTTATGTACAGAAATAGCAATGGAAAGGTTCTCTCTATGTGCACCTCCCATTGGCAAAAGTTACACTTTAAGAATGTAAGCAGATTTCAATACCTCTAAACATATGGGTCATTTACTCGCATTCAAAAGTCTTAAAAACATTATTTTTCTTAAAAAGTGGTATTTAGAGCACAAAGAGATGATAAAGGCATTAAGATCACAACAGGAATGAGACAGAACTTTTGCTATTGAAATTGCAAACTCAGATGATTTTGGCATAATTCAATAACTTTGTGACATTGTTTATGTTCACATGTGTATCTCTTCTTGTCAACCATAAAGAGAAGAATTAGTAAAATTGAACACTTGATTTGATTACAACTGGGAATGTTTAGAGGCATCAAAAGGTAAAGAATAGTGAATTAATCAGCAAGGAGATACAATGTTTGTACAGAGTAAGATTTAAGCTTGTAAGTCATGATTATTTTATCATTTCACCAACTTCAATGTGATTTCTTAAAGTAAGTCAATTCCATGTTTTGCATTTTTCACAATTTTACAAAATATTGTTTTCATGCTTGTAATATTGAATTGATAATTGCATACCTCCATAATCCTAGCTGTGTCTATGATGTTAGCCATTAGTATAAAAAGAATTGTATATTCAGTTTGTTTCTTCAAACATATTTCTGGTACAATTATTGAAACACCAAAAAGTGGAACTATTTTCAGAGCCATTATTATAAAATCTATAAAGTCCCATTTGTATTCTAAACAAATTCACAATTACAGAAACGTTCATACTTAATCCCACTATATATTCATTTGTTCTGAATTTTCTATATTATTGCCCTTGTTCCATTGCCATAAAATGGCCAATATCTCTGTTCCCCATCAACCATCACCTTGATAAGCAGGAAGTTATAAGCAAAGCACATTTTACAGGCTAGTAATTATCAGCATTCTTAGCTATAAAGAAGAACACTAATATTTGATAACAAAGTAGTTATTTGGACCATAAACAATTATCCATCATTTAAACCAGCTATTCTTTGTTAGGGCTCCCAACTTTGCATTTCTTTTTTTGCATTTCATTTTTTAAGCTTGCTATATATGACCCTGCAAGTCTGAATTTCTAAATGACTTACCAAAAGAGTGTGCTGGCTTAAAAGCTAAGGTAGTTTGAATGGTTTGTGAGATTCATCTGACCTTTTCATTGTGTAATTTAGGTCAATAATATTTGCTTTTAATTAAGGTATTTTGACTATGTAATGAACCAGATTGTACATAGTCCATTAGTCTTCACATATGTTGTGGAACTTACTTGCCACATTCATTGTATTGTTTTAGAATATTTCAAATGTGCTAGTTAATTAGCTATCATGTCCATACCATGTAGAAGTTCAAACATTTAAACCTTGAAAAATCTATCTTAGAATCCATTTCATTCATCAATCCCTTTCATCAATATATGGGTATTAGGTCTACAGAGTCCTCAAATATGAATGTGAATTGTTATTTGATGCTACATACTAGGAGGCAATGGATTTTATGGTCAGTTATTAGACCTTTATATATATATATATATATATATATATATATATATATATATATATATATATATATATATATATATATATATATATATATATATATATATATATATATATATATATATATATATATGTACTTGTTTCCTCCTTCACTCTCAAATCGAATGTCAGTCACACTATTACCCCTTCCTAGGGGTATTAAAGGAGAAGATTTTAAACAGTGACCAAATTATTACCTTCTCCAAACTGTATACTCATTCTTTCAATCATTTGTTTCCACTTGTATTACTATTCATCTTGATATTGATAATCAACCATTATCAAATTAAATCAAGTTAGAATAGGTAATTGTCTGAGTCTTATTACTTTTTATTGGTCACTTTTCAAACCATCGATCTGCTTCTCTTCATGTTGCCCTCCTGCTGTGGGTTTTGTTGCTGTTGTTGATTTCGACGCACCATGCACTCTTTCTTGTGCTCTCGCTTGATTCGCTGGCGGGGATCTGTACGACTGATAATACTACAACAAGGAATGCTGTAGTCCAGTAGGGGCCAATAATTACTATACATGACTTGACAAATTATCAAAACAAACAAAAGAAAAGCTGTGCCTTCTATCACAGCCATTTTATTATTTTAAGAAACTGTCATTTTCCAATTATAGTATATTTATAGCATTGTGGAATTGGAGCATTTAGTCGCAAAGAATTGAAAGATTCGCAAAATGCATTTATTTATTACAATTTGCATATGAGATAATTGCTTACTTCTAAAATACTGTAACATTTTCACTAATATATTTATTTCATAGCTCTTTTAAATAAAAGGAAAAGACATTAAAGTACTTGAATAAAAACTCATTCCCCAGTTGACATAAAAAAACTAAATATATTTTGTTTCAATCTATCTTAGAACAACTTTTGATAACCCTTTTAGAAAAAATCATGATTTTTGTATATGAGGCAAACTGATTATTCAAGTTGATGATACTTACAATCTGACCACAATTCCTATGACCACAATGAGTAGTATACTTCCTATCACAGAGGCAGCAATGATGGTCACTAAAATGAAATATAGTTTAAAATGATTTCTGACCAAATTCATACTGTTGAACTGTCAGTACCAGTCACTAGATCTGCATACATTAGCCCATAAAAACAGTGGACACAATCACATCAAATCTAAATGTCTATTTGGATTTTTTCGAAGTCACTTAATAATGATTGTTTTGTCATGGATTATTGAAATTGATTTATTACTTAAAACCTATATTTGAGTGCACAATTTCAGAAGTATTATTTTGAAAAGGTAACATTGAACTGTTGCATAAATGTCAAAGTGACAACAATTGAATAGAATGGAAACAATGTTATAATGGTTGATACATTTATTATTATTTTTCTCAATATGTCAATATTGTGTAATTGAATATCAATATTTGAGACAGTATGTCTTTAAAGATTACATTGTAAATATTAGAGTGGGCAATCATACACTACCGACCCCTTTTTGTAAGTTATTTAAGAAAAGAGCCTTTTTAAAGTCTCACTCTTTTTCTTGACACACTAAATAAATGAATCTCATGCCATATGTGTTGCGTACTATTTGAAATATATTAGACTCTTAAAAGTATAATCTGCATGAGTCCCAATACTAAAAAGTCTTTCAAATTGCCCTGTCTTACGATACACTTACCCAGGAAAAACATCAAAGCATACATGATTTATACCAGATTTTGAAAAAGTTTCAACAAATATTCAAAGTGTTTCTACAATATTCAGAATATCCTTATTTGTGTAAAGCATAGCAAGGAAAAAGGTGAAATCCAATCGCTTGAACTTCAATCAAAAATTATAACTAACTCACCTGTGAGGGATTCCTCCTCTTGCTGTTGGACATCATTCCCAGGGTAGCCAAAGTCACCTGACCAATAATAAAACAAAGTGAATACAAAACGCCACGAAAAATGACAATACAAAAGGTCATTTTTGATAACTTTCTTTTTTCTTTTTCTGTTTTATAACTATTTTAAAAGCTTGTTTTCAGCCTAGTGATATAGTTTTCAATGTAATACTTGATTAGTGAATATTTAATGGGAAATCTTGATGAGCCTAACTAAATCCTTACCAAAAAGTTGTTCAATACAAATAAATGGTGGTCTAATATGGATTCGCCATGTATAGTAATAGCCCAAAAGTGAATAAAAAAAAGTTCTTGAATGCTATTTCACAATTTTATCAAAATACTCCACTCACACTCAGATTACCTCAGTGTTGTGCCATTTTTGGAAAATTACAGAAAAATGCAATATTTCCTAATGAAATTGAAGGAAGATTGTTTCTTCCTAGAACATGGTAATCATTCAAATAGCCTAAGAAATCCACTTTAGATTTTAAGATATTTGCGTTTCATCCGAACTAGTAAAATGTGATTGAATCAGGTTAATCTCTTGCTCGTTCTTGAATCAATGGAGGAAACATATAAATGTACAGTGATAAGTATAGAAATTAGAGGAAAAATTTAAATAACAAACAATTAAGACATAGCTGTAGACAAAGTAGGCATGTTAGCTCTAATCAAAACATTAATTAATGTTGAACTGTTGAGATTTAATTTGATTTCCTCAAAACAAAGTAACCTTCTAAAGTGTTTGCCAAATTAGTTTTCAACAAGACCGTATTTACTCTCATCTGCTACATATATGTTCTAAACTAACTGCTCCTAATTGCAGAAAGCTAAGGGTGAAGGGCAGGAAGGGGAGATTTATTTTCAAGAACTAGATGAATCTATCTACTAGACTGGGGAAAAAGGCCTGCTAAAGTTTAGGTTAGTAGATCTAGAATAAGCAGAAATATCCATGCTGCACTGAAAAGCTCCTGAGAAAACTTACAATAAATAATGAAGCACCACCAGCACCATCCTTAGCAATAAGAGCAAGGTTACCCTGTAAGGCTTATGCACTATGAAAAGGACAGTTCTCTCTAGTTCAAAAGGTATTGTACAATTGCTCCCTAAACCGAGCTCATTTAGCAGGAATCATGAGGGCATATTCAAGGAATGCAATGGTTTTGCCATTTTTTAACGGAAAAGCACAAAGTTTCATTCACAAATCAGACAAAATTGTGAATGCATCTTTCATTTTATAATAAAAGGTTTGCAAAATTGCACCACCTAGTTTATTCACAAATCACAAAATGTGAACTCACCTTGCTCAGTTATGTAATTTGTAACTCTGTTTTACTTGAGTAATTGCATACAATTAACCAATTAAGTGTACCACAAGAGATCAATTGCCAAGGAACTTATTTCCTGTGTAAGCATTAGCAGGCTAGTAGCAATAAAAGCTGCATTTACAAGGCCATGCACAGAAATAATGTGCACCAGTCACATACAACTGCATATTACTGCTTCAAAGCTTGAGCATGCATGCGTGTTAGTTTGCGCACCTTTGTTTTTGAGCCACGGCCCTCTGGTGTTGTAGGCAGTAACTAGTTTTGGTCGTTTAGGGAGAGTGGTGGGTGTGTCAAGCATATTATCATTGTTGCCAGGTGGTGGGCTGTAATTTTTCTCAGCAGCTGGCTTCTTGGTTTTCTTACTTATAGAATTGGAAATCTCTTCTTCAGTCTCTAACTCATCAATGCCATACCCAAAAGTACCTGTGGTCAGTTTAATGGTTGTTGTAGGAACTACATTTATTTTGGAGTCATATTCAGTGGTAGGTTTTGAAGTAGCAGTTACTTTTGGTGTAGTATCGTCTATGTCAAGGTCATCAGGAGAGGTCATTTTAGACTCAAAAAGGGGTGTTGTTTCTAGATTTTTCTGGATGGAGGTTTGGGTAGTCTTAAGGGTTGTGGTTGATACAGTAAAAGTTATTGTATTGTCAGTCAATTTTGTCTTAGCTCTAACTGACTGGGAAGTAGGTTTGATTTGCTTTTTGGTCTTGAACATCTGTCTGCGTATGAACTGTAAAAGGTACCATCGTGGAACTCTGCTGATTTCCTTTTGATCAGGTTTTGGGGAAGTATTAGTCCCTATAGAGACAGCACTAGCCTTAATGGAGCTTGCTCTAGGCTTAACCTGATTCAAGCTAGCTTTAACAGAGCCAGCACCAGCTGAGTTAACGCTAGCCTTTACCAGACCAGAGCTAGCCAGTACTGAGCCAACGCTAGCTTTGACTGAACCAGAACTAGCAAAACCAGCTCCACTGGCAATTGCAGTGGTTCTTGCAGATGTCACTCTGTTTCTGATTTTGCTTGGCATCTTATCAAGGGAGAGGGTCTTACTCTGTGGTGGCTTTTTTGTGATTGAATAAGTTTTTTTCTTTGTCGTCCTATGGTTGTCAACTTTTTTCCCATATTTTGAGGGTTGTGTTGGACGAACACTTGGCCAGGTGAATTTGGTGACCTTGACCTTGACCTCCAGGTCATCCTCTTTTTCCTTCCTGCTTTCCTCCTCCTCCACTTTGCTTTCTTCTTTTTCTCTGTTCTTTGTGATTGTTCTTGATGTGGTTGTTGTTCTGTTGCGTTTTCTGCTCTTTTTCTTTTGGATTCTGGTTTTAACAGCATCTTTTTGATTTTCCTGAAATGTTTTCTTCTCAATTCTCTCATCTGCTTTCTTTTCAATTGTTTTATCAATGACATTTTCCTTCACTGCGTCTATATCTTTCTCTTCCTCTGGATCTGCGATATCAGGGGGAGGGGGTACAGTGGTTGGCACAGCTCTGGTTGTGGTGCTGCCCTGATTCAGAACCCTCTCACAGTCAAGCCTGATAGGCGCTTCAGGGGAAGCTGAAATGAGAATAAGGATTAAAAAATAAGGATTAAGATTAAATAAGGATTAAGGATTAAATTGTATGAATATATTATAATCTACCACCCTCTCGAGTGACTGATCGATTATTAAGATGTATGCAACTCACCATGGTTGACCGTGTCCCAGGGAACAGAATCAAACTTATAAGCCAGCATGAGGCTTGACTTAAGTAGCAACTATACTATAGAATAGCACTTGATAATTAGGTTGATCATGGTCTACCTTTGTGGATTACACAACCCATTATACTAGGCTGTTTTCATTTATATATTGATATAAGCATGTAAAGCATGTGAGCTGGCGCAGATGCTTTAAAAGTCACTTGACCCTTTCATGTGACACCAATTGGAGGAAGTAGCCCCCAGCAAGCAGTGTTAATCATGGTATCTTGGTGTTGATAATGAGAGATTTGCCTAAGTTCAATTTTTACCCACATGATTTTACAAAGCAGTACACAATATTCTGCACCATTATGTAGTAACATACTATTTTACCTTTGTACTGGACCCAGAACCCTGAGGCTGTTCCTTTTTTATTGGATTGAAATTTCAGTCCAAGATGATTGCTTCCCGAGCTGACCTCTTGTCCGATTCTGTTGGCTGACCCACAGAAGGTTGTTCCGGCAATCACTACTTTGTCGGACCTGCAGCTTCCCTTGTCATTGGTGGACATGTCCAGTATGGTCACTGAGAGAGTGCTCTCCTCTGTCGTGGTCAGGTTGCAGTTGCAGTTGCGGTTATTGGGGTAGTTTGCAGGGTAGTTGGGACTCCTGATGAATCCCTCCGTTGCCATGAACGTCCCAGAACTGCAGATGTCTGTGATCTCTGTTTGAACTGAAGTTGTCATAAAAAGATGGGAGATAGCAATGTCAGTTTATATCAATTTTTAATAGCAGTACATACTTGTATATGCATATTTGAAAGTAAATAGACCGTAAACTTTACTTTTTTGAAATTTTGCGGAAAATTGCTCTTGATGGAGTACTTCACAATCAAAGGAAGTGATACATACTTGTATTATCTGAATTGATCAAAGGATAAATACTTCTTTATTTTTATAATGATTTTACATTTCTCTATAATATATATTAATAGTTACAAAAGATAAGATTGAAAACTATTATTTTCTTGAATGAGCTGTTCTTATTCCGATGTAGTTCTACATTGACAACGTACACAATCTAGAGACCTACTGGGTAACCCTCTGATGCATAAGTAATAGGGCAGCACAACCCTACCCAGGGAAGCCATGGTTCTGACCTTTTTTTACTGCATAGCTTTAAAAAAATGTCTCCATGCTGCTGTAATCTTAACTTATCACAGACTTCAACCTACTGAAGTTGACAAGAAACGTGGAAGAAGAAAAAGACAAAGAAACTATATTTACCAGCTATACATTTGAACTCCACAAACATGTAATCACTGAAGCCATGGCATTTGGCTGTGTCTATGTATTGCTGAGTGACATCTAGACGACACGCCCCTCGTCCCATGCACTGGTCTCTGACATCAGGCATGTTGCACCCCTTCTCCCCAAACTGACACCCACAGTCCTCCTCGCTGAACTGGCATCCCTGGGTGCGGGATGTGCGAACCTTGAGTCCCGCCCGCGTGATCTGTATGATCGTGTTCCGTGGACACTGGGCCGTCACCACTGGCGGTCCCCCTCCACCCCAGCAGGCATACCTACGCTCAGTCTCTGTAATGGTAGAGATATATTGATAAAACATAAACTAATATAAATTTGTGCATTATGAGCATAATGTATATTGCAGCCAAAAGGAACAGCCCAGTTAGTTAGATTGTGGAATAGGGATATCGTTGCCAGATTGGCGTATATGCATTGCAAATCTGAGTGCCAAAAATTTGCAAAGACACTCATATCTTTTAGGGAAAACACTTATGACTCTACTCAGAAGTTTAAAGGCTGATGGTTCGTTTTTGCATGTGAATGAGGCACCAACACAACTTTCAGAACTAACTTAACATTTTGGGGCAGGTAATTAATGATTTTTACTTGCCCAACATAATTTCTGGCTTCCCCGAAATAAGTTATATAACTAATGCTAGAATGGCATATACTGTTCATCATGGATTTACTTATTTGAAAACCATTTTCTTTTGAGTTTTGCTGCATTGTTTGCGTATTTCTGGGTATTTGTGCGACTTTCTATATGAAAATGTGTTATTGTTCTGAAAATCAGCTTGCCCATTGGGGCAACTACAAACTAAAGTGTACTTGCCCAAAAGGCCTTTTTTCAAAAATTCACTTGCCGGGGCAAACGGGCAAGTACTTATGTTGGTGCATAGGATTGTAAAAGTCACTCTGAGGTAATCCTGAATGGACCTAGTAGACAAGTAATTGCAATTTGCTTGCCACAAGTATTTTCCATCAGTTTTGCTCATTGGACTATACTCGTTTTTCTCCTATCCTGCCATTGTTTGACAATCAGCCTATACAAAATAAATATTGTGTGAAAGGTCTTTTTGGTAAGGAGCAAATTGAGCATCACAAATTACCCTCTAAGCAGGATGTAAAATTTCTTGGGTAAAAAAACTGAGAACATGCTAAGTATTTTCAAATATAGCTTCTACCCACAATTGTAGATTGAGGACCATCACATTTTATGATTGTGAAGAAAAGATCAATATCATTTTTAAAAGTTTCACAGATTGTTTGGTTGCATTAAATTGGCCAGAAAATGATGCAATATTGAACAAACGATATGATCAAAAAAAGGACATGAATTTTCATACATTTAGCATTCCCTTACCATTTTAGGTGTGCCATGGCCAAGCCTGAAAATCAGACTTATAGTATATGATCATATTCACTATTTTTCATTTACAGTATCTACTGATTCTGATTAGAAAATTCACTTCATTTCCAATATTCATGAATCTATAATTTCATATAACACTTCAGAACAGCTTTCAATGAGTAAAGAATATTTTGGCCATATAGAATGGAGGTTTTGATTTACTTTGATAACATATAATTGTTGCATGCATGAATCTCATATAAAAGTAAAGAATGGTTTTGACAATGCTCCTACCTTCTGCCATGCAATGACCCATGAGAAGAATAAAAAACAGCATCCCAATGTGAAAGGTGATAAAATAGTGAAGCTCCATTATCCTGTTTTCTCAATCCACAAAAATAATCTGTCGTGAGTAATCGTCATCGGTGAAAACCTCCAAGAAGCTCATACCCTGCGTTTCCTGATTGTTGGTCTTTCCTGCAGTGGTGTCACACACTAAAAGGTGCCTACACCAACGTCTCTTTGTTGCCAGAAAGTACACAAAAACGAGTTATTTTCTCATAAGAAAAACTTTCACGTGCGGTTAGTCTTTTGGTATGCGCAATGCTATGGTGCCTAAGCAATTATGCAACAAATGCTCAAATCTTGCGCTTTTACAATTCACAACTGTTACCACGGATAGTGACCACACCCAGATTGTGTTGGTTGATGTTCAGTAGGTATTTGTATGCTGTCTTTGAGGGATGTGGCTCAAGTGTCGCTGTGGGCCAGGTGTCGCGCTCAGCCACCAAGTATGGGCGGTGGAGGTATGGATCAGCCACAGCTGGACACAGACGACACATTTATCATGTGCACCTCATTATAATGAGGCTTTTACCAGGAACAAGGAAGGAACATTACGAAAAGCTCACCTGCTTCATGATAAATCACCTTTATTTCATTGTTAGACTTGCTGAATGAATGATAAAAAATATGGTTTCTTTTCCAGACGATATATCAGTTTTTATGGAAATTTCATTTTTGCAGAAGTGCAATAGGATACTCAATGCTCATATATTGATATCCATTTTCATTTCTCCATTAATCTTGCTAAATGAATGTTAAAATGATAAGGTGCTATAAATTTCCCTGTACTTGGAGATAATATTGGATATACATATGTAAATATATATATATATATATATATATATATATAAATATATATATATATATATATATATATATATATATATATATATATATATATATAATTATATATATATATATATATATATATATATATATATATATATATATATATATATATATATAAATATATATATATACACACACACACATATATTTATATATATATATGTATATATATATATATATATATATATATATATATATATATATATATATATATATATATATATATATATATATATATATATATATATATATATATATATATATATATATATATATATATATATATATATATATATATATAAAAATATATATATATACACACACACATATATATATATATGTATATATATATATATATATATATATATATATATATATATATATATATATATATATATATATATGTTTATATATATGTATATATATGTTGAAAAATCCATTCCTCTTCAGAGCTTCTTCGAAAAAATTTATCTGTAAAATAGCCCTAATGAATTTTCCTCTTGAGATACTCAAGATATTTACAGATCAATGGGGCTTTATAGCTATTAAAGAATTAAAGCATATATTTCAGTAGCCTAGATTTCTTGTGCGCCAATAAAGTGTATGAGTAACCTTTTTAATCTTGAAAAGGTTTCTTTCATATTTCTTTTTTTCTTAAGAGACATCCTTCAGAGTGAGAACACCTATTCATATAGTAGCTATTTGATTTATCATTATGTATATATATAGGACCATCAGATGGCCTTCTATATCATTAATGCATTTCTAGTGTTTTTTCATCAGTGTGCATATTAACATACGTTCGCTGAGGGACAAGGTCAAATTTCCAGCTTCAGTGAAGGTTGTCCAAGAAGTAAGCATTGATTAAATGTTCTCGAAAGAGGTTGAACTAATAGGGTTGCTGCTAAAATATATATTTTACAATACCAAATGAATTGGCCTTTTTTCCTTACACATATTTATGAAACATTTTGCTTACTGAGTATTATTTATCTGTTGAGGTTTCAAAATGAATTGACACCAAGCTGGACCTTGGCCAGAAATATGAAACTGGGTAATACATAGTGAGCAATCAATTTGGAGTCCTATATTTCATGGGAGAATACAACACAAATACATGATAAACATGGATATTTAATTATGTATTGAAGAGTCAACGGTATTTGTAGCATTTGCGTATTCTGTGTTAAGATCTAAGCATATTGTTTGAAAAAGGGCCATCTTCAAACCTAAGTTTTTGTCATTAGGTTTGCAGTATAGCAAATCCTATTTGATAAAAAAATATCCAGCATATACTCTACTGATTGTGCTTTTGAATTGAGCCACTTATGCATTCTTAAAATTCTTGATTGGACACTATCATTTTGATATCAGCTGTTGACACTAAGTGG
The DNA here is from genome assembly GCA_963942565.1 of Maea johnstoni. NCBI lineage: Eukaryota > Metazoa > Annelida > Polychaeta > Spionida > Magelonidae > Maea > Maea johnstoni. Next base: position 85,554,243 of record OZ012684.1, on the reverse strand, counting down.
CAGCACATGTTTACATTCAATTTGCCATTCTACTACTTGTACTAGCGAGTGCCAAGCAGCCACATTTGCTGAGCAAACTCTAAGGTATTAATTAATGTACAGGTGAAAGAAAGAAGGTTAAAATAAATGTATTATTCTATGGCGGGTTAACAAGAAAAAAGTGGTCCATATGATTTGCGCCAATTTTTGTTGAAAGTGACAGGCAAAAGTCACCATTTTCTTCCCCATTCATTTTATTGAGAGAAACATGATTCTCCCATTCATATGCCTGTTTTGTGTATGGAACACCTGTGAAAGAACCTTTATCTTACCACAGTGCAAACGTGAAACTACAAACTTTGAACTTGATCAGTAGTAACCGCAAGTGACTTGAATTTTGTCATTTGTGAAAAAGATTTATCTCATTTCCCCAGTTTATTTCAATGTTTAATCTGACACGTATATGTGTTTCAAGTTTTATCATATTGTAATGAAAAAGTACAGTAATACATTATAAACTTTGATTATTGTGTGTGATTATTTTTTGGCATTATAACATTGAGATGGTAATCCATTCTGCACTTCTGGGAGTAATAATCTTACACGCACTCTGAGTGATCAGCCCCTGTTCAGGATTTGGGGCCAGGCTTCTCCTTTTTCATCATGATATAAACATGTCTCATCACTCATACATGAGAAAATGAAGAATCTTGCAGGCTTGCACTCCTGAGTGGTTTTGAGTCTTAATTAGGACTAGGCAAAGCCATGCCCAAAGACTCAAAATTGCTTACTCATTCCAGATTATTCATCTCCCCATCCATAACTGATCAAACCTCTCTGTCCTCTTGATTTTATTGATTTTTCAAACAAATCAAAAATATTTTGTGTTGTAAAATCAAAATAATTCAACAATATAAACCCTGGTCATCTCTTTTGAAATTCATGCTCACTTTTTCCAGAACTTATTGGTTATTTTTGTATCCTATAGCAATGAGTATTAATTGATCTGATGTATCCTCTATATATTTGAAACTCAAATCAGCAGCTTACATGGCTCAGCTAGCCAATTTTGCATATGGTGAAACTCTTGGCTTTTCTGTTTGATGGCATTGATAAAGAACAAAAAGTGCTGAAGCATGAGTGTATTGTGTTCTTCCTGCAATGCTGCTGTGGAAGCTCTCACAGTAGATGTGTATGACAGAGTGATGGAGACGCTGGTGCCTGCTATCAAAGGACAGCCATAAATCTCACACTCAACATGAACGCTGTATCTAACGGGGCTGAAAGGCCAACAAACAAATGATAATAAAATGCATTGACTGGAAGGAGGTGACTGATTCAAGGAAAAGCATAGATGTGGTGAATGCCTAATAAAACCATCTGAGCACAGCACGCACTTCTTCTCTAGTAGGGCGATATCCTGTAATACAAGATGACCTGTTGCTCTTCAGTGAGTGCATGTCTGCATGCGCTAATGGCAGCGCTCTACACCAGGGAATTAATTAAAGCCTACATCAATTCTGATTTATCTCTGAAATGTTATCCTGTTATTCATTTTAGAACATTTGCACACACCAATATTGCAGCCATAATGGACACTATATCTAATTTTCCTTGTCACCATTCAGTTCTTTAGAGGCAAACTTGAAACTTTGACATTGACAGTCAGTTTATCAAAACTGTATAGAGTGTGGGACACATTTAAGTACTTGAATGTAGCATATTTTTACAAGTTTTCTGATTTTATTTTGCGGAACTGTATAGAGTTGGGAACATATCTAAGAAAATGAAATTTCATATTTTTGTCTTGTTTACCTTTTTACAGCAGTGGTATTTGCATGTGTAAATACAGAATACATTCCTTTAATCAAAAGGTAACTATTTGAATTAGCTGTTTAATACATCAATGCTTCAGAGTCCTTCCTGAAATTGTTATCTGGACCACAACTACTTTATAAGATACAGTAACTATAAGGAATGAAACATGGAGAATCAATATATTTAATAGCTTAGTTCTGAGGATGATTTCTACATCAAATATTTTTCAAAATATGGTAATGTTAGAGTGAAATGTACCCAAGTGGTCAAATGACTAAATTCTATATTTGTTTGCCCCTACCATTAAATGGTTTTGTTGTATCGGTGAGATTTAAAGTGGCCCATATTTGGTGTATTGATGACCCCGGATAGATTGAGGGTGGCTGAGATTCTGCACTTATTATTTTGTAAAATAATTATAGTGGCCCATATTTCCTAAACTTTACGGTAACGTTTGTTGGTGGCTCCAGGCAAGGATTTGTCCTTGTCATTAGCTCAGGAGCATATCAGTGTAGCAAGACATGTGCACCTCTGAGGAAATGCAACCCCCCACACCCCCACACACACAAAAAGCTTACCTTTTCACTTTTTTTTGTGGTTAAGACCTGTTCTTTCAGTTGCCTGCCTTTCAATTCTAATCAACAAATTGTTTTTGGACGTCATATTTGAAATATTGCTATTCCGAAATGACATAGGCACTTAGTGAGGTTAATGGACAAAATGATTATTTGATGTTGGTACTTTCCCCCTTTTACATTTTTTAAACATTTCTTTTCTGTGTGCACTTTATATATGATTTAGTATATAGAAAAGACTAACCCTCCCTATGCTTAAGCTACTTTTGTCCAAAGCACAAGGATGCAAAATCTTAGCCCTATCATGTTGGAATTCATTGGAAAGCTCTCATTTAGTACTTTCAGATGAGTACCCATGTGCCAGGGTTTCAGCTATTTTTGCATCATTTTGTATTGGCAAAATTGGCCACCAGCAGCATAAGGGCCAATGTCTGCTTGAACCCAGGTCTGTATTTCCAGCCAATAAATGCACTCAATGTGCTCATAACAACAGATGCATTTATCTTACAGTGAGAAAGCTAATGTAGTTTTCATCTAGCTCTGTACTTCGCCCTAATTGCATGCCATTGTTTTCCTTTCAATCAATTAGTTGTGAGTGTCTAGGGGAATAGCATTTCTGTTGTTGTGATTGTCTTTTCCTGAGCCATTGCTCATGCTTGGTCCGATGTCACCTTCAGGCAGCTATGCAGGCATTAGCCTTACTTTATTAAATTCAATCGCATGTGTAATACATCTATACAGTAAGTCATTCTGTGTGTATCATGATTTGACTGGTCATTTTTGATAGTTGTCAAATTAGCCATATCTTATACGATGGGCTTTATTGAAGGACTGTTGGTCATTATGTATGCTCCCTAGTTTGAGTAGTCACATGCGATCTAACATCAGTATTTGAAAAGACTAATGAATGTGGACAGCCACAGTGTTAACCATTATTTGATGGTAGAAAGCCTTACTCTGTATGATAGGCGCTGGCAGGGGGGGGGGGGGGGGTGTTGCTGGACTGTTGGTCATTCTGCATGTGCCATAGTGTGACTGGTCATCTTTGGGAGGGTGTTATATAGTCATATCTATCAAATTTTGAACTCAGAAATAGATAATTTTATGTACTCATATTTTAATTCAATGTATTGTTGTCATTGTCATTGTCTTAATTCTGAATTAATAAATCAATATCGATATTACCTGAGTGATGCTATTACATAGTCTGCTATGCTATTACAGCATCTTGATTTTTTTTTGTGAAAATAATTTATTTCTTTTTTTGTAAAGAATAATTTATGTCAGTTATCTGCTTTATGATCAGCTGAAAAATGTTTGTACCCTACTAACCTAGCCAGTATCTACCCCGGTGCCCTACTATATCCTGAGGACACTGAAGATTATGAGAATAATGGAATAATGATCTTGGCCTACGGTATCATACACACCAAGAAGCTGCTCATGTCATGCCAGGATCACCCAGGTCTCTCTCCATTTCCTTCTGCATAGAGACTTGGTTGGGTTTCCCCCTGAATGGCGTTCCATGCCATTAGGTGTCAGGAAATTAGATTGGAAGGCAATTTGTGTTTGTGAGAAGGTGTTGCCGCTGCAGAGGATGTGAGTGATGTATTGGATTCATTATGACTTGGACTTCATACAAATACATGTAGTATGGGAGTGCAGACTTTCTTAGATCAGCTTACATTCACTAATGTTTCATTAAGAACTGGTCTTCATTAACATACATGTATTGTAGGAATGCTTCACAGATCAGCCTCCATTTCCTTGTGTGTCCATAATGCATAATTCTATATTCTTTAATTTTGATATGTGCTAGGTAACACAGTAACAGCCTGGAAGGTTTTTTCTCCTGATTGGTTAATGTTACATGGTAGTTATGAAGAGATTATGAGATGATCTCCCCTAGGAATGTTGATGAGTGTACCAGCTGCTCCCCCACGTCACTTAATGTGTCACCAGCTGGACACATGGTATAAGTGTTGGTGTGGCCTCCAATGCACAACTGTTACAGCATTCTAAATTAAAGGTATGGTGACCATGTGGATGATGATTTCTCTGCCCACACACATGGCACAACACATGTCATGTCCTTAGTAATGAGCTCAACAGTAAAGAGCAAGGTTAACCCTTTCATGCCTGGAGATGCCTGTGAAAAATGGCACCTTGATCTCTGATACTTAAGACAATAACTTGTTTAGTACTAATTTTGATAGTATTCAGAAAAGAAGTGTGGGTCGGAATCTAATTTCTTCTTGAAATAGTTTCTCAAAAGGTACTTCCATGAGGAAGCTATCACCTATGGGTTGAATGGATTAAGTAATGGTAAAGTGGTTCTGAAAATGCATGTAAAAATTGAGCATGTTTAATTGTGTTCCTGCTTCCTGGTGATTGGTCATTATATTCTGGAATTGATTTTCAATGGAACTGTGGTTTGTTATGCCTGTCATATGGTCCAGTGATACCAAATTATCATTTAGTTATCTCCCATTCCTAAAAACCACAAATATACTCGTACACTTGCAGTTTAGGATTACCTTTTTTGATTAGAAGCTGTTTTAGCTGTTTTTTATGTCCAATATACAAAAAGAAATGTCACATTTGTTTTCATTTGTAAGAATAAAGGAATAGTTTTAACAATACCATGTTTGTTTTATTCATCTCTCAAAAATACTTGCAATGACCATCAGAATACTAATATTCTTATTTTGGTGAATTAAAAACTGGTTTAGGGCACTAGGTATTCCATAGTAAAATAGAGGAGAAGTAAAGACACTTGTACAATTGCTTTCAGTTAACAGTATATGTTTAGAAAAGTAAAGATTGTTTCATTATCACAATGAATGATAAGAATGTTGTGATTGATTTTCTGAAATACAATGAATAAGATAAAATGAAAAGTAAGTCAGAACAATCAATTAAAAGTGCTTTTATTTGACCATAGAATGCAGTTTTAGCAATATACATTGTACACGTACATGACATAAAATTACATTCATTTTACCCTTTTAACAATGTATTTATTGTCTTAACATATGACCCTTGTATCCAGTTGGTAGAACAGGAAATTAGATTACGAAAATAGGCAAGTTCACCTTGAATAATTCATTCTGCTATTTGATCCTTTCGATTATTCTGCATTTAACAATGGATCATTTATCAGACACGCATGAGTTTGTTTGCAATATCTTTGCTACTGAAAGCATTGATTCCAATATTACAATTGTTGAACCCTTTGGAACCAAAATACTTATGGGTATGTTTCCATTCTTGTCTTTCTTTTCCTTGCTATATGAACAAATTAGGAACCATCACGATGGCTGTATATGGGCAGAAAGCCAGGTCAAAGGTCGCTCCATGACCTTTCCATAATCAGCCATGAAGGGTTGGCCTACCCATCAAGGTCACCAAATCTATTTTTATACCAATATGATTTGCACATTAAGCTGTCATTTAAAGTCATTTGATCAACCTAAAGCAGCTCCAGGTAACTTGTTGAAGTGGGTACTATGACTCACAGAAGTGGAATCTAACTTGCCGTCTGATTGGCTAATCAGCTGTATGACTTGTTAGTCTTCAGGATTGTGATTGGCTGATCACACCCGTGATTGATTTACTTACCTGTCATGTTTCAATAAATAAAAAAACACTGCAGTCCTGCTCTAATATCTGAACATCAAAGAGCAAGTCTTCATCATTAAGATTTCCCAAGTCAATTATAATCCAAAGTGATCTTACGTGGGCTGAGACATGTCTTTATGAGACAGTTTTATATGAAATGATATACTTTAATTTTTTAAACGATAGTATTGAGAATCTATTGTTACATTGCATCAAAACATTGCATTTTGCTTGTCGCGTGTATGCCCCAATACTATAGATAATTTGGATATTTTTGATCTTGTGTTTGCATTTCTAATTTTCTTTAATAGAATAGCACCACTATATGTTTACAAAATACATGCAATTGTGATATATAATATATACATAAGGATTTTACACCACATACCATCACTTCCCAGGTAAAAATTACAAGCCTTTTACTAAAAACAACTATATATCAAAACAAAAATAATTTGCAAGATATAGAGTTGACAGACCCAGGACTGTTGAGCCAGGATAATGTTATTAGATATATCATAGTATATAATACCTCTATGGACCCTAAACCATTTTATCATTTTATAGCTCTAGTAATTAGTAATTTCTTATAAGATTGGTAAGGTGGATAAGTGTAGAATGCCAGAAAGTGTATAATTTCACTCCTTCATTCATTCATTTGGGACAATGCAAGATATCCATCCAAGGTATAATCACCACCCTCTAAGCTTAGATGGAAATTGTGTTGGCAAAGTTTTGTGTTAATTGCTCTGACTATCAAGTAAAGCAAACTTTTTCACAATTAAGTTACTTGCATTGTAATTAGCTAAATTGATGAAATATAGCATTGACTAATTTCATAAACCTGATCATCATTCAATATCATATTCAATACACACACAACAACAAAATCTCTTCTCTACAAACTTAGAGCCTTTTTGCAACAAAAGTATGAAGCTTAAGAAATTTCATTACTAATTTTTGCAGCCAGCTGTTAAACCTATATTTTGAAGTACACTACATTGTACTTACTACATTGTACTTTCCCTTACCAAATTGCTGAAATACAGAGCCATTCATTGAGTTATGAAAGGAAGCTGCAATGATGTTTTGGGGAGTTCCAGCTTCATTTGAAAAGTGTCTATTAGAAGCTTATAGGTGTCAACACCAATTTCAGATATTGTCATCATATTGCGCTCCCTGTGACCTACGCAGCAGAAATGTCCTATGATCAACATTAGATTTCATACAAGTTTTCCCATAACATTTCAAATATTTTGGTTTTTAATGTCCAGGGGGTCTCTGCCTAGACATGACTAGCACAAATAGACTAGACGTTTGCTTGATTATAAAGTTATATATAAAGGATACTTCATGTCATTTTATGTCAGTCGTACATATAAAGAAACATTCATCTATTTTATCTACACATGTAAAATACTATATGTAAGTTATGAATATATCCACTTGAGATTGTAGGCCAAATCTAACAAAAATATCTTTGGGGTCATGCAAAAATCAAGGCTACAATGGGGGTTTTACCATTGTTGGGTACAAAAATACTCACTTAATATTTGGTCAAACTAAAGTGATTGGATAACAATCAGCAAGCTTTATCGTTAAAAACCAAAGTATAGTTTTAGACCTTGAAAAAAAATATTCCAAATTACTATTTACAAAAAGGCAGAAAATTGCTGGTGGCTATAGTTGAATTTTTTAGATTTGTTCTAGGACTAGGTTAAACCTGAAATTTACCTGGACATTCATAGCACTGAACTTCCTTCTTAGGTGAGGTTCAATGTACTCTTGAGCTACTATTTAAGCTGTTAGAGGTATCCTTACCTTTGGCCAAGTACGTTCAACAATGATAGGATTTAACCAGTGGGCTTAATCTACAGAATTTTCTACATCTCAGTGGTTTGATATACAATGCTTTTAGCATTTTTTATGTTACTTATGCATGCAAAATACCCCCCACCATTCCCTGATACAGGTTTGAGTTTTATACAAAAAGGCAGTTGGTAGCTGGATTAATACCACACCCTATGGTAACACTCATATCAAATCTATTGTTCATTCATAGGTACTTATGTTCAAGGAAAATCTGCAGTTATTTTATCCTATTCTCTGCAATCTCTGCTGACAGTCATGGGTCTGTCGTGAGTATAACACTTTTACTCTCTGATGCACCATACAAAAGAGAAAAAGTGTTTCTCATCATATTCTGATTTGCACAATGTTGGATTTTGGCAGTCTTTCTTATTTAGCCTTATTTTTTCCAAAAATATGTTAAAATATGCATATTGATAAATCATCAAAAACCTGCCTGGCATTCCCAAAAGGCTCGAATGATGCAAAAATGATTTGATGAGAAACATTTTTTCATCCTCTACTTGGTTTTCCATCATACAAAACTAGGAGCAATTGCTTACATAATATCAACATTACATATCAGCTAGACTAGATATCATAGATACATTGTAATTTAAATTATCAGTGATTCATTAATAACCATTTGAATGTCATTCCTTTGTGTATTAATGTGTTTTAATGCAGATCCGGTCTATTTTGAGGTGATTTCTAAATCAATTGATTTATTTTGTTTTGTAATAAAAGAAATACACAGGCAATGATAGGTGCATTGAAAACATATTGATGTTTTTAAGGCATGAGATATAGAAGATAGGGAAAAAGTTGAAAAAATCATTACTGAGCTATCACTGATAAAAAGAAATATTCAGTGGAGTAAGTATTTGGTGCAACTGAGGTGAAGGAGTTATCATTGATTAAAAATAGAGAGTGATCAATAACCATTTGAACATTAGTGGTGTGGATTTTGTTGCCATGATTCATACGAGTTGAAGATCGGAGGAAGGGAAATTATTATCAGCACAAAATTTATTGCACTGAAAAATGATCACATGATACTGAGCTTATGATTGAAAATGAAGAAAAAATCATTATTTCATTATTTATGCATTATAGCTGACCTATACATGGCCCCTGTTAGCATTTCTTTCCTCTTCAGATAAATAAGACCAGGTAATGGCATTTTAAGTCAGGGACCCCAGAAAATAGAAAATCCTTTTACGGTTCTATGATTAGTCCGGATATCTATCAGAACTGATGCCAAGTTCCACATGTGCTTTTGTCAGTAATCTGGATAAGGGTAGTGTTTCACCATGTGCCCTTGGCAACATGCTGCATGGATGTAATCAATGTGCTCCCAAAAGCCACTGTAAAACAAGTACATGAAGGAGACTCTGAACTGTTGCCATGCTTATATGCAGAGGCATAGAGGGGCCACATAGTTTAGTGGGCAGTACTTTTAACCCTCATAATTGCATACTGTGACAACAAGGCTTATGAGTATCTCTTAGCACTGGAAGCACCAGGTCTAGACCCTCAAAATCATGCAAAAGCAATACAGCAATAAGTGGCAATTTTTACTCTTTCCCGGAGATTACTTAATTTCTTAAAAATATTGAAATCTTGATTAATTCATGTGTTATTTTTCTCTTGTTTCCTTGAAAATTCGAAAATAGAGATCAGGTGAAGAACACATCTGTATTTAGCTAGTATTGTTTTTGTTTGTGATATACATGTTGTTATCAGTAATCAAATCATGGATTTTCAGCATATGTTGCAAAGATTTCTAACCAGAGATTGCAGGCAACAGTTCCTGTGATCCGATGCCAACAATGGTGTGTCACATGACCTTGTCTTTTGCAGTGCTCTCTGTTGATTGGTTAGATAACAAACCTCTTTCAGCATTATGTTCCTGTGGGAGTAGTCAGTGCTTGTACAGGGTAGAAAATTAAGTAAGCCACCAATATAATCTCACCTGTAAACAAAGTAAACAAAAAAGGTTAATCAATGCAAATGCAATTTTATCAGTTGATTAATGGTTTTGGAATAAGTTTTGTTGAAGTAACTATTGATTTCTGTGGAAGTTAGGTAGTAAAAAGCTTGGTTAAATAATAATGTCAGTACTAAAAAATCTGGTTTAAATTGTTTTTTGCTATACATTTTCATTGATCAACTGACGTTCATGCCGATTTTCTCTTTAGGAAAGAGGAAAAAGAATGGCACTTTCTAATTGTAATTAAAGAGATAATCATCCATTGTTGATTATTCATAAAAAGTCAAATGCTGTATCCTTTTTTTAATTTCCAAACAAAGCATGTGTCTGTACAAAAGGGTACTTCTTTTCGATATATAATTTAGAAAATGATGAAAAATTCATCATTGAATGTAGGTACAATGATGCCTTGGGTCTATCATCTTAACAAATAACCATAACTTAAAAGCTTTGGCCCACCTTTTGTCACCTATTAAAGTCTGCACTGGAAAGCAGCAGTTAAATAAATTGAAAAAAATATGAGTTGCAAAGTGGGGCTAATAAAAGCCATCATTTTAAATCAAAATTTTAAAATAATGTGTATATCATTCATGAAGTAAAAGTGCTTGTATAGTGTTTCATCCAAGATGTGACTTAATGCATATAATGATAATAAGTGATTTTTTGTGCAAGTGTAACAAGTAACACATTTTGATAATTGCACCAGGGGTCCTCTTGAAAACACCTCCTGCAAATCATACTAGAGGCATCTGGGGGTTCATTTTCTATTTTCTTAACCCATTAATGCTTGAGAATTCCTCCAAAAATTGTCGTCATACTTTTGACTTTAACTTCAGAATTTGGAATGAATCAATAAAATATTTGAAGTGAAGTTGTAGATAATTTTCTGATTGACATTTCTCCATCAAATATTTTCCTAATTATGCTTTTACCTGACAGATTTCATCAAAATAGTGCAGCTGCTTTTGGCCACTGTGAGCATTAATGGGTTAAAGTCAACTGGGTCACATTTTCCTTAACTCATTCATGCCTACAGCAGCCAAAACTGCCTGACTGTTTGGCTAACTCTCTCCAACAAAAGCAATATTTAGAAAATATCTAAAGGAGAGCTGTTCATCAGAATCCCACCTACAACTCTCCTTCAAATATCTTGTAAATTATGCTTCATTCCAAAATTGCAATTGGAAATTATGACAGGCCCAGGTGACACTCTTCAAGTTGATCTCTAGACATGAATGGGTTAAAGTGATGGGATTGTTTTGCAACTCTCCTACTAGGTAATCAAGTGGAGATGATTGCTAAGAGTTACTGGTTGATTCGTGTTAACCCTTAAACTTGTGGTGGCTAATTTGGCCAATATAAAATGATGCAAAAAAATGGAAAATGACTGAAAGTCTAGCACATAGGTACTCATTTGCGAGTACTAGATGAGAGCTATCCAATGAATACCAACATGGCAGGTTTTAGATGATTTGAAAGAAATTTTGCATTTTCGTACTATGGACGGAAGTAGCCTGAGCATTGGAAGGGTTAAGAATTTATATAGGTGCAGTGCTTTAATGATATTGGTTGCCATGCATAAGTGACTCATGTGTTAGTATATTGCACATCAGTGTGGTGGATGCACAGGGGCTAATTTTGATGATGGTCCAGGCAGATATAACAACAAACAAGGCTCATGCTGTCAGGCAAAACTTTGTATTATCCAGTGATGAATAGATGTTACCTGCATATCTTGAAATAAAGTGTATATAACAGCGTTATTAACACCAAATTTTAAGTTGCTTAAAATTTACAATTTTAAACACTTTTTGAGTTTACCAATGATACATCAGGGTATCAATTATTTATGTTATTTATGTTACTGCTCTTCAAAAAGATTGTTACTTGGATGGAAATTGAGAATAAATGATTACACATGGCTTTTTCTATTATTTTCTTATATTCTTAAATACTGTGACTGCATCCTGCAGTATTTCCATTCTTCTCTTAGTAGTTTGTAGTTTTTGATTCTTTTAAGTTTTAGTAATATTCCAAATTTCAGTTTTTAGATAATTTTCTTCTCATTTCCAGGTTTCTTTTTCATCACAATGTTTTCAAAATTATGATATTGAAAGTGACAAGAATCATATTACAAACTTTTCCTTCTACGTTTCCTTATTTGTCATCATACGTTTTCACAACATTTAAATAATGAAACATATATTTGAGGCAAAAGCAACCATTTCCAAATAAACCACCCAAATTCAAACTTATTTCATGCTAAAAATGTGGAAGCTTTTGTATTTTGTACAATAAAACAGCAAATGTACCCTTTTATCTAAATATGCAAAGTTACATTTATTACAATATGAGAATTTATAATTCTGCAGATGAATAACCCTGAAGGATGTGCAAATCATAAGATGTGCTTTTTGATGACCCCCTTTAATTACCTCAAGTTGCCAACTTTCGGATAAACATAGAATAACATGATGATTATAATCACTTTAAAGCAAATGAATAAGGCTTGAGGTTATAATCAGCTATTCATGCCCTCTTAGCTGTTGTTGTTAAAAAAATGTGGACAATTGAACAAAATCCATCCTATTTTTATTAATCAACTCTTTCAATAATATAAGGAAAGATAAATGCATTACATTATACATTCACTTGGGAAATTCAATTAAAATCAAAGTTCTTGCAGAGCTCATTTCTATGATACTATTGACTCCTGCACACATTAAATAAACCTGATAAAAAGAATGGATCACTGACAACCACAAACATGAATTAAATAGCAATTTCCACTACCGATCTTGTCTTGTACACTGCAATACTTGTACAATACGCTGAAAACCAGTAATGGCATGCAGACGAGCTGATTTTGTTTTGCCAAGCAGTGACTGATTGCATTACTAGGCATTACTAGCTTTAGATGTGAAGGGTATTCTCTGTGATCAAATCAACGATGTCACCGTTTTACTGTTTTTGCATGTATCATTTTTATATGCCTTCTTGTATGAATCCATAAATCTGTAATCCATCCTTTACAACTCTAAAGTAACCCATGAAATGTGCATCTTTATTCATATTGTCTCAGATAACTCATAGTGAGGTGATAATATTGCTATAGCAATCTGTCACAACTTGCTCGGTTTACAATGATTGTCTTAGTGTCGTATATGAACTGGGTAGACACCTTATCTGGCCATTGTCATGCTAATGGCCATGCTATTTCTTACAGGCAATTCCTCTCTATCCATTTTCCTCTGAAAGCCAGCAGTGATCCTTGTTATTTCGTCTGCTGGGGCTACTCTAATGATTCTCCACGAAATCACTCAGCCTGAATAAAGCCACTTGTTTTCACTAAAACCTCCTGATATAGCAAAGATGCAAATATCAAGAAACAGTGAGGGATTTCAAGGGAAGTATGAATGGAAAATGTGTGTGCTTTCGAAGAAATACCTTTAGTAATATTTCTAAAATATTTCCTCTTTCAGTTATATTCCCTAAGTCACCAAATCACCATTGTGCTGTGGATAAGAATGGGTTGATTATCATATTCATGCTCGAGGGGCCACTTGACAAGTGCTGTCTGTGCTTATGATTATTTTGAAAATAATTTATTGTTGTTTGCATTCTGGTCAAACTCATTTCCTTCAAATATTTTCAAGAAAAATCTCTTGTATTAAAGATCTTGGAGCCATGGGCATTAATGGGTTCACACAAAATCCCTCCACACTAGGTAACATCTACTGACTTGCCCATATATCACCCACTTGAGTAGAAGATATCTTTTCACATCCATGCACAGTCTACGGATGAGTAGAGGCTTCACTCTTGAAATCCCTCTCAGAGTCAGGTTTCTAACCTTGATTACTCGTATCAAGTGGAAGCATTATTAGGGATAGAGTAGGGAATTGATTGGGTAAAGAAAGCCAGGGAATGGATGTTTTGTGTTATGATTAAAGGCATTGCAATTGGAGATTTTTTCTCACAATGCTATGGTGCAAGCATGATGTGTTTAGATTGTAAAGAATCCCATATTTTTACATAGTATACTCTAAGTAAATGGCAAGGTTGTCTCATATTGATATGAATATATGCTAAATCACACACACACACACACACACACACACACACACACACACATATCTATATCTATATCTATATCTATATATATATATATATATATATATATATATATATATATATATATATATATATATATATATATATACATATATATATAAGTATGTTTATTTTGCTTTTATCTTAGATTGGCATAACGTATATAGCTTACCTTCTGAAGACTAGAACAATGATGATGATTACAGCTATAAGTATAAGTACTCCTACTACACAGCCAGTTATGATTTGAACTGAAACAAATTAAAAAGCCATATAACATATTTGCTTGAGCTGCAAATGATAACCTTAAAGACCCATATTCTTGAAGGAGGTCTCAAGCATAGGTATTTCTAGAATTCTGCAAATTGAGGGATATTCAGCAAATTGAGTGATACAGTCTTTAAGTATATCTTAATAGTACATCTGATTTTTACATTATATACATTTCCTTCATCCTGTTGAGAGAAACAGTCTAAGTATACCTTAAAGGATACTGTACTGAATGTGAGTTTTTGATTTCATTCTATACATCTGATTCATACAAAACTTTATATCTTTTTGTTGCATGTTCTCTATTGATACAACTTAAGAATGGACTCAGCTGATAAGGACAAATTGTAACTAGTTTTTCTCACCTTCATCTACGTAGGAATGAAAACTGTCATGCTGAATGAAATTGGGGTTCTTTCCACCGCTAATGTCTGCCATATCAGTGGAATGGTTATAGTCCTCCTCATCTCCTAGATGCTCATTGTCTATGCGTATATCGTCAGCAGTAACCTCATTATCGTCCACCAGGACCATATCCTCGTGGGGGGTCTCCTCCTCTTCCTCATGATTGGTGGTCTGGATTTGTATGTCGGAGGCCTCGCTATCTCTGACCAGTGTGGGCTGGGAGCTTTTCATTGGACCACAGGAAACTTCTACATCACCACCAAGACCTTCAAAAAACACAAATTCAAAAACTTGTAGTTCATTGCAAAACAGAATTGTAATTTCATGCATGATATCATAAAACAGGTAATCAACTTTTTAAAACATTCCTCTTTCATGTGAAAGTTATACTGTTAAAGAAATAATCATTTGCTTTACTGATAACTTTGTAACCAAATTAATTAACTTAAAATTGCTGTACCCTACATGCAAAATTCAAAAGTGTCCACTTCATTTCAAACTGATTATCTATGCAATGCCAGACACTGGGATAACTCATGATATCCAATTGAGTTCCACATTTTATAGAGTGAATAATTGAAATTATCTGCCCAATTGGCTCTGTCTAGCCTTGCATGATACAAGTATATACCTGTTTAGTTTTGCTTCACAATTTTTCTTTTTTTTTTGTTTCTCCTATATTAGGCCACTATTTAATTACTTGTCTTACAAGCTTTTTTTGGAAAAAAAATCCTGTCAGACTCCAAAAAAAAAAGAAAAAAAAAGTCATCTTTGGTGTCTTACGGACAAAAGTAGTTTTGAAATTTTCTGTCAGACTCCAAAAAAAAAAAAAAAGGGCAAGTTTTAAGAATATTCTTTGTAAGTGTGATTCAATCAACTACAGGAAGCTATCATTGCTGTAATAGAGCCTCAGACTTGCGGAGGTATACCTCCCACCCTTCAGGTTACAGGGATTAATAGATTGATTGATTTTATTTAGTTGAGAATAGGCTGGTAGAAACATATCGCTACCAGTCCTAGTCGTCAGACTCTAAAAAAAATAAAATAAATAAAAAAAGTCACATTTTTCAACTTTTTTTTTTATTCCAAAATGGCTCATTTCTTACCTCCTGAGCACGTAAGACAAGTAAATAAATTGGAGTGGCCTTATGCATTTTTAAAACAAATGCCTGGTATTAGACAGTTACGCCATTATTGCCTACTTGGTGGGCTCAGTTTGTTAGAGAAATAATTATATCAGCGTGCTTAAGTATCTATGAACGAAGCATAATAACCTTTATTAGCATTTATAAAGTCATAAATCTTCTGCTACCTTTCTGTTGATATGGGTAAAACGTCATTTGGAGATATAGAGTAAAAAGCTTTCTATCCCTACTTAGGCTACTCCAATTTAATAACTTGTCTAACAAGCTTTTTTTGAAAAAAAAATTCTGTCAGACTCTATATTGATACTAATATTGATATGATCATGTTGAGAATAGGCTGTTAGAAACATCTCGCTACCCGTGTTAGTCGGCAGACTCTTAAAATAATAAGATAGATAAAAAATACCCACAATTTTCAACTTTTTTTAAAATTTCAAAATGGCTCATTTCCTGCCTCCAGGGCCGTAAGACAAGTAATTAAATTGGAGTGGCCTTAAGCATATTTATTTGTTATTTTGCTTTGCTGGGAGTGATGGGACCCATAACTTTGAATTGTTTCAGCCTGTTCTTTCTGGTGATAAACAAGAGCTACAAGTGGTTTTCATGATCTAGACATCTGGAAATATTCAGAGGGCATGTAAGGCTGTCATCCCTTCCACTATTATGTTACAGTAGAGAGAATAGTAGAAAGTATAACCCACTTAGCTCAAGTAAATCAATAACCTTCCTACTACCTGCTTGCTGTTGTGTAAAATGGTTTTCCTCAACAGTCATTAGCTAGAATAAACTCATGTTCTCCTGTAGTTCACGTCGTGTCATGCGCAAGCCTTTGCCACACCAGATTCGAGGCCTTCTTTTCAATAAACCTAGCAATCATTTCTCGAGATATTCTTAGACATGTCCCCAAGACCTTTAAGAAGCTAGGAGGGGAGTGAAGGCAATTATGATAGGAGCTCTTTCTGAGATTATAGGATTCGAACATTGGATTTGAAGTCATTCTAGGATGCAAGATTTATAATGAACCAGCATATTCAAAAATTGTTTTTTAGGTTCACCTCGGAGGTATTGCCAATGTTGTTCTGGGTCAATATATTTCTGCTATGCTCTGCTGAAAGGCTGCACTTTTACTCAATCTAACAGATCCATTCGAGATAGAGACCTGGTAGATAATTGATCACAACAGTCTGTCTCTTACAGTTTGAAATCAAGTGCTTAATCCTAACAATGTTTTTCGAATGGAATTTACTGTAGATAAATAAAATTATCTTTAAATTTTATTGAAAGTGACCATATGATTGTATTTAATTAGTTAACCCTGATGCTGCTGGTGGCTGATTTGGCCAATACAAAATGATGCAAAAAAAAACTGAAAAATGACTGAAATCCTGGAACATGGGAACTCATCTGCGAAAGTTTTCCAATGAATACCAAGATGATAGGGTTTAAATGGTTTTCAAAATCTTTGCGTTCTTGTTCTTTGGACGAAATTAGCCTCAGCATTGGAAGGGTTAATTTGGAAGTCTGATAAATGCATGTGAATGAACTGAATGATGTAATAAAGGAGCTAGTGGCCAGTCTCTTAGATAAAAGTGGCATTGTAGAGTTTGAAATAATTTGTTAACCCATTCAATTGCCTCAAGATCTCCTTATGAAGTGACCTCCTGGTTTTAGACCATTTTAAAATTCAGTACCTTAGAAATTAACCATCAATTCACTAAAGATGGCTCCTTCAAATATTTTCTGTGAAATGATATTATCTGGCCGCCATAGACATGACTTGGCTAAAGAATCTTAAGTAACTAAGTATATTTATATGTATTAGATCTACTGTAAGCTCGCCTATTCAATTGTATAAGCATATATAACATCTCAACCAAGAACTTAGGAGAGCAAAAGGTAAGTAGATATGATATCAGGGAAATTAGCCCAATAGTCAAGCGTAAATCAACTGCTTTGGCATATGCAATTGTTTCTCAAGCGACGCCTCTTGTTATAACTGTAGTCAATCATTCCATCTGTCACATCTATCTCCATATCAAAGGGCAGAAACCAGTTCTGGACATGAGAAATCGTCATTCAATGGGACATTTATATCTGGTTATATATAGAAGTAATATGTCAGTTACCACAGCATCACAACCATCTCCATATCAGGGATAATGGTTTCAATGACATGTCTCTAGAATGTGCATATGTTATAGTCCATGATTAATCATTAAAGTGCATATCACTCCCGCACTCTTGTTATTTCTCTCAGATAGAACTTGTAAATGATGGTTAGTTGAAGGTAACCAGACCCACATAGTAACTTGGTCCACACCTCTCATGTGAACATATTGGGCAAACATGTACACGTAAAATGGAGGCTTGAGTTATGTTATTCTGTAATATCTGACATCTAATGCAATGATTTATGCTTGCCATGGGGAAATTGCATTTATGAGATGGGTGTTGGTTGCTAATGAGTAGTGAAGCCTATGGTAATTATAACACTCTCTGCTCTCACTCACACTCCAAAGGAGACACGCCAATGATTATGCTGATCTCCATCTCAAACTATCTTCCCCAGGCAAGATACAGTTTCAAAGACATACTAATATCAAAGTATTCTGGGAGAGGGAGATGGTTGAAAGATGAGGGCTAAAGCCTGGTACAATATATCATCATCTTGTCTGTGATCATGCAAACACCAAACACAATAGGAAAATCTTCAGACATCTTATGAAGGAGTATCATATTCCCTTTAGCACCATCCACTACTTCCCAATCTGATTTTCTTCAGAAAGGTCATTGATTCATTGATTCGGGGCTGCTCACAAATCAATGATTTGTAAAAGAAAATGACTGCAACCTTAAATTTGACTGTAGATTGGTCTATACTGTTAATGTCAATGCATTTTCAATATTTTTCTGGAAGTTTATCACAATAAGACTAAATTGGCCCTGTCAGAAGAGAAACTACATGAATATTATATGTAATGAATGTAGATTGAAGATGTATTTAGCTGACCTAAGCTAAAGACTGGTGTGAGTTTCTGATCTGAGATAGAAGACAATTAGTATATAGAACAATCTGTATTAGACTATATATAAGATTCTGTAAATGATCTATCAACAATGATTGCTTAAGTTAAATATGAAAAGCACATTACTGGTTTAGCTGTCATAAATTGATTACACTGATTTAGGTTCATATATGATGTAATTTGATGAGAAGAGCTAATTAAAACTTGCCACCTGTTTGAATTATTGACCTTATTGATACCAGTAGAGAACAAGTAATAAAGTCTTCCCAGTGGCTCTGTTTCAATGTTCAGTATCTGGCTTAATTGGTGTTCATGACAGTTAAAATATTATTTTGATAGTTCTAATTCCATTCAATTAGCAATTTTTAGCCAATCACAGGTATTCAACCTAGCGAATGATTTGTATCTTATAGCAACAAAACTTATTATTGCCTTGTATTGTTGCATGATATTCCTGGATTTTTCTCAATTGTATTGTTTGTTTGTGTTCTATCAACCTCACCCCTCAAGGGCCACACCCTAATTGGCTTGGTGTGCAGTAGGAGCTGGCACCTCCTGGGGAACCCTAAGCTTTTGTGGCACCCTGCTTGCCTTATAAAAGAAGGGGGATATGTGGATCTGTCTTATGGATATCATGCATCTAAAAGATCCCTTGGTCCTCTTTGGATCTGAGGAATCTGCTTTTACTCTTACTTTTTTTCTTCTTTCACCTAGAATAATGCCTAAGGACCACTTTTTGGCGCTAAATGACCTTTGTGTGCCAATGTATCTTTAAACCCTCAATCACTCTTATCAATCTCTTAATTTTCTACTTATTTGTTCAACTTCCACACAAGTAGCAGGATCATTGTGTAATATCCATGATCTATATGCAAATACTAGCAGCCATTGAAGTAAAAAACAAGTATGTCATGAAAATTGCTTGTTTATACAACCAATTTTATTTCTTTTACTTATTTCTGTTTTCAACATTTTATCTATTTTCTATATATGCATCTTTTGTAGCCTAGATGCACACACTGTGAGAATAAGATATCCTATATTTAGTTAGCATTTCTATTCATATATTCATCAGCATCTTAAGTATACCTATAATTGCCATGCACAGCAGCTAGTGGCCAACTTTGATGTTTGGCCAGTCATGCAAAAATCAGCTAATCCCTTCATGAGAATATAGGCATGTGGCTACTTCATTAATGCTTATAGTGTGCCTACACTCATCAAAGTAGACAACCTCATTCCTTCTATAAATACACTTTAGATCCTGACCAACTTTCTGATACTGTTGATGCTGACAAACCTGAATGGAATACATTCTTCCAATTGAGCATTCAGTCAGTTCTTCAATAAATATTGAACAATGAAAAATTAACTGGTTTCTATATCTGATTTTTAAAGTTTTTTCTGTTTAACTTTATTTTTGTCCACCCATACTTATGTGCTACTCATCCCCCAAAGGTGATTCACCATTCTACTCTCTACCTGTAATCAGGGATATCTAGTTGAAGATTCTTGCTAACCCTTTCAGCATTTTTGAATGAAATTGGTTGTCCTAGGCAATTAATGTCATCATGTGCTGGTTTCCACCTAAGAGTGTCTTGGCTGGGTCACAGGGACAGTTTCCTCTACCTTTTATTAGGGATATCTAGTTAAAGATTCCTACTAACCCTTTCAGCATTTTTGACTGAAATTGGTTATCCTAGGCAAATGTCATCATGTGCTGGTTTCCCCCTAAAAGTATCTTGGCTGGGTCACAGGGACAGTTTCCTCTTATCTCCTGCCTCTCCAAACCTCAACTCTAGTGCCTTAGTAGATGGTGCTTCACTACGGAGCAGCACAATAGAGTATAATGGATGATACTGCTGGCTTGATAAGATGCACTTATGGGCTTATCACCAGCCAGACTCCAGTGGACAGGGATATTTCCTAACAACTCCAGCCGCAATTTGAATGAGATTTCTCCTTGCTGCTGAGGATGATAAATGTAATTGCGGGTCTTATTTCTAGCTCTAGGAGATCTCTCTATCATCCCAGTCCTTTGGCAAAACCACTTCAACAAACAATCTTCTCCTGTTCTGGTAAACGTTGGCCGAGTAAAGTGATGGATAGAAGTCACGCAGTATTGATACCATCAGCTGTTCAGTTTCACCTGGAGCAATGCATGGTGTCTGCAGTGCCGGGCTCTCACAAACTCATATTGATAATTAGACAAGGAGTTTGGGCTTCTTGTAAAATCATGATTAGGAAGGGAATTAGGGAAACACATTTTTAAATTAAATAAATAAATTCTTATATTTCTGAAACTAATGCATGTGACTTTTTCAGGTATTTATAATATTTTGATCGTGATATTACTGAATTAACACAAGAACATACTACAGCTTAGAAATTTACAATAACCCGATGGTTTGTGGTAAAACCTGGAAATGGAAAAACATATCAATAATATTTACATTTACATAATTCTTTAAATTAGTATATCATTTAATTTGAATGAGCAGTAGGCATATAATAAAACAAATATGGCACTTTGGTTTCGTGCAATATCAATTTTTATTATTATTATCATTATTATTATTATTATCATTATTATTATTATTATTATTATTACTATTATTATTATCATTATCATCATCATTATTATTATCATTATTATAAGCATTATTGTTATTGTCATTATTATTATTATTATTATAATTATTATTATTATTACTATTATTATTGCTGTTATTATTATTATTATTATTATTATTATTATTATTATTATTATTATTACTATTATTATTATTATCATCTTCATTATTATTGTTATTATTATTTTTATTATTATTATTATTATTTTTATTTCTATTTTTACTATAATTATTATTATTATTATTATTACTATTATTATTATTATTATCATTATTACTATTATTATTGATATTATTAATACCATCATTACCATCATCATTAATACTGTTATATGTTTTGCTCCAATTAACAAAATACTATTAGTATCACAGTTGGAGTAAAAGATTGACATCTCTAAGTCTTTTAGAGGTAACAAAATTGGCCAGATTGATAAACACAAATATTGAAAATGAGTACATATATTAAGTTCTCTTATTTTAACACTCAGTGCAGTACATTCTCAAATAATTTCATTAATTCGTCATCATGTTTTCTCAAGATATTTGTGACGCTGCTATAGATAGTTCTCAGAATGTCAGGCTTAATGCTATCAGATGTTCATTTGATAATATTCAATTAATATTTATACGCTTCTCAGCTTCCTATCAAATGGGTCATGAATAATTTTCAGGAAATCTATAATCTTGTTAGACCAAGATAGAAATTTAGAAGATGGATCTTACACTGCTGGCAGCTTGATTAACATTCATGCTTGTAGTATCCGTTCCAATTTTAGTGTGGTTTGGTTGCTGTGATACTGTTTAGTAGGTTGTATTTACATTTCCTCTTAAACCATTTTCAAAACTGTAGTAAAAAGAACCCTCCTAAACAGTTAGAACCTTTCAATTGATAGTTCAGATGAATTAGTTAATAAATCCGGCAAATATTGGCATCAAATATGGTTAGGTATAACACAAAATTTCAATCAAAGCACTTTCGTATTACCATCTAATTTATTGAGAATCCACTCAAAAGCTTTCCTTATGTTAGGCAATTATATTCTGGGTCAGTCACTGTGGAGTGTTATTCCTCGAGAGGTGGTAATTTACACCCCGTCCTAGCCATGCCTTATCACCTTGTAGTGCCAGCACACTGTAAAGCTCATTGCTTGCGAAATAAACCACCAAGATAATAAACTGCCTGGCCCCAGCAAATTGCCCTTTCACAGCAGTTGTGTGGGTAATCCCATAAGTGTTAACAGGCTGGTACAGTTGTCCTTCTATTTCTATATTTGGAGCCACTGGTTAGAGGCAATAACTAATGGTGTCCATGAAACCTCTTATCTTTATATATCTCATTAGTAAAGTGTCAAAGTTAAATTAAAGGCAGCTATTTGCATGGGATTTAAGTAGATATAAAGGACACTATGTGCAACTTAAGCCAAACAATACTAAATATAGCTACTCAGATTTCATTGGAAATTAATGCAATCTCTTGCCTGGATTCTTAGCCATGATTTGTGTAGGAAGTTTTACTTCAAATATACAATAATGAAGGGAAGTACTTTTCATATAGCTGTAAGACGGGGTTTTATGTTTATGTAAAAGGAAGCATTGTCTCTGATTCAAATATCACCTTGCCATTCTTCAAGGTGAAATAAGGACTCATTCAAAAGGTGTTACACTGAGATGAAAAAAGGTTTTGTATTCATGAAAGGCAGCTCAGTACTAATTGAATGTATTACATATATCACATCGACAAGATGGGTGTGACGCAGTGTTGTTACCTGTCATCCAAGAGCATTTTGTCATGGCCAACAAGCACTCAGAATTGTACAGTATCCCTTTAGATATGTGCCTCCTTGCTTTTTAACTGGTCTCATGTATATAGGTGTGCACAGCAGTAATATTTTAGCATTTAGAATACAGATAAAACCTGCATATATGTTGAATATAGCAACAAGCTATATTTTAGTGACGTTCAACATACACAGGTGCTTTAACTTACAGTTATTGTAATTCGAGCTGGAAAAACATCTTGGTTAACCCTATATGTGTGTATGTGTATTATGCGCTTAATAAGATGATGCTAATTTCCCCTGTTTGTCAATTTTCTTTTGTGGTTCTCTATGTGCTATTGTTCCCATAGCTAATGAGCATGATAAGAATCAGGTATATCATAATTAACCACACTAAAAAATTAATTTGAACCACACATAGTAGAAAATTGTTAACCTTAGGCATCTGGAGTGTGAAAATGGTCTGATAACTTTGAACATAACAAATTAAATAGAGTGATATTCGAAAAGAGATTGAGGAGGGATAAATAAATCCAAAAAGGGCACATTTTTTTGTCAATTATCACTTAGGTATTCCTTTATTATCAAGATATTTCCATAATATACCAGACCATATGCATACTTCAGATGGTAAATAGGTTAATGTTATTTTATCCAGTGTAACAGATGTAGGAAATGAGGTGAAAATGAAGTGAGGTGAATCAAAGGGTGCAATAATCGGCAACGAACCAATTTGGCTATTTATTAATGGAAATATATCAATGATTAAATGGAACAGCATGCCAAAAGTGAATGGGAGTATAGGAAAACGAGAGGATATATCTACAGAAGAAGAAGAGGTGGTCAGAAGTAATCTGAAGCCAGAATGGTGGTGTTGATTAATCAATTAACACAGTAAATCATAGCAATAATGTTATAGCATGAAGGAAAATGATTTGGAGAAGGGAGATAAGGTACGTGTTTCATACAGGGTGGCTGCTCATAGTTGGAAACAGTTCCCTGACACATGGAATAAGCAGAGATTAATTACCATTAACCACTATGTTGATATAATTACAGAGCACAAAAGATGTTCATTGAGGGGTATTAGCTATAAAGATGTCTATTACAGTGAAGGGATCAAAGATAGAAACTGACAGAAGAGTAAGATAATGTTCATATTAAGTAGAAATGGTAACCAGGCAGGGGTAATAACTATAAGGTATATATTACAGTGTATTTGGTGTCAGTCGAAACCTTTTCTGCTTCAAGATATAAGGAGAGATTTATCACTATTAACCACTATACAGATAACGTTACAGAGAACAAATGGCTGTGGCAGGGGTTTTATATGGTAACTTTCTTCATTTGTCTCTGATATTACAATAAAGGGGGTCAAACCTCGGAAACTTATTACAGGGATTAGTATAGATTCTGGTTAAGAAAGTGATGAAAACAGATATCCCAAGCTTTGCAGTGCTAACACTGATCTCATCATCATCCCATCTATGCCTACCTCTTCGTATACAGTGATTGTAACTCTCAGCTTATTTTCTGCACTGCATTCATGATACTTTTTGCTGAATTATGAGTTTGCTGAGTGCATAAATTTTGTGATCGGATAACAAAAGGGTCAACATATTTTCTGAATCATTTCTTGTTTGATATCAAGATTTCATCATAGGTTGTGCACTTTAGGAGAGTTTGGGAGAGATCAATCGCAGTCCTAGTTGAGCCATTGAACTATGAAATTGACTTACTTCATATCACTTGAAACTATATATTTATAGGTGTTCAAACGTAAGATACTTCTCAGCTACATGCAAAACCAATTCTTTTCGACTTTGAAATGTATTGTTTTGTAGTATAGTATATGTTATTGTTTGTGAATATAATCTTGAAAAAATAATTGAAAATTGGATTACATACCTGAATATTCTAGCCAAAATCCTCTCGCCTGGTACCTTTCATCTGAATGAAATTGTAGTGTTATATCCTTCCTCTCAATGGAGAACTTTTGAGGGTAGATCATATGACCGCATTTCTTTCCATAGGAAGAAATCTTAAGCCAATCCCCTTCACAGGCTCTGGGCTTTGTGGTATTGAGTGAAAGGTCCAGAACCTTGAGTTCTAGCCTGCTGTCTTTTGGCTTTAGTCTACAGGCACAGTTCAAACCTGAGGAATAATTGCTATATGGATAGCTAGGAGTCCTAATAAAGCCCCTCCGTACTGTGCGCACTGTCTCCTGGCAGATATCCACTACCTCTTGCTCTGAAAAGACGAGGGAGGAACAGGTGTGAGAGGTAGGTAGATCTGTGAGTGGGGGAGAGATACTACGTAGCCTGCTAGCTGAAGCGCGTGCCGGCTGAGTGTCTGAGTAGCTGGTTGGTGGCTGTCATAGGAGTTGATAGCGTCATGCATACGTGGTTGCCGTCGCTGAGCTGGACTCAGTGCTAGTCTCACCATCTCATAGTGTACTCATTACAGGCCACTTAAGTATATGTCTATAGACCAGAGCAGTACTGAGATAGGACACTTGATATAAATAATTGCTACTGATTCTGGTCTCCTCTGATGAGTGAATTGGAATTGATGATTTTAGCATTATAAAATAGTTTAAATCAATAATATAATGCATATGAGCTCCTCTCGAAACGGTTGACAGGATCTATGATGTGCTTGATGATAACTTAAATTAAGAATTATTTCACAAAAAAATGAAGGAGAGTTGTTGGTAATGTTCTGACTAACATTTCTCTTTCAAATACTTTCCTAACTATGCTTATGCCTGATAAATTTCACCAAAGTTGCCAGGCTGCTTTTGGTCGCTATGAGCATTAATGGGTTAAGATACTATGTACAATTATAATGGTTGCCAATGGATGCAATTAATGAAAATAATTGTTACTTCCAATGCAATTAAAAATTAACTTGCTTGATTTGTGTTTTAAGGCTTTATTTGTGTCGAAGTATAAAGCAACCTGATAGCTTGCATAACATAAGATATAGAGATTTAAAACAAAAGGCAATAGCAATTTAAAATATATGGGTTTTAGTTTTTGAATCATTGAGGAAGGAAGCTCGTTGGGAAAATAGGTGAGAAATTTATCTAAGCTGGGATGGTTTAATCTGCACATTTTTCTTCACATTTATCATTTTTCTATCATTGAATGCTAGAGAGTGGAACTGACATTTGAAACAAGGATATTCAAAATTTTATTGAGAAATATTTAAAATAGGATGTATGCTTGCTGCTGCCCCATGGTTGCTCAGTGGCATGGTGCTCACCAATAGTGTTATCTACAAGTGTTATTTAAAGGGGGACCTCTAAACCAAACAGTAACAACAATACTTTCTATCAGTTTCAAAAGCTTACTTTAATTGCTATTAAGAAATTGCCAAAAGTCAGATGATCTGAAAGTTTCAGATACATAGAACCTGCTGATTGCTAAGGTGCCACCAGTACTACAGGGTGGCGTATCTTGCTGCACAGTAGGAATATTTGCATGTTGTCACTATTTTGCTGTGGCTGCTGTGAAATGGTCAGGCATGAGCTTCGATTAGTCACGTTAGTGTTAAAGCGCGATTGCTGTGAAAGGACTAATTGCCTCTCGCTCCCTAACAGGCTGACAAACAGGGTAAATAGAGACCTGCTGGTGGCAGGACTACTGGTTAGGCTCATTGTTACAGAGGGGGAGGTTAACCCTTGTAAGCCTGTGACATCTATTAGGTAGCAGGGAGATGCATCCTACTCTATGCATCCACACCTTAAATACTGTTTTACTAATTTATCTATGCATTAGGCCATTCCAAGTCAATTTTTGATCTTATGGAATTTCTAAAAGGTTTGTTTGTTTTAATTTTTTTTACAATATTTAAGGCTTTAAAGTGAAACCGATGACAGATTAAGGTATAAGATATATTCATACTTACGTGGTATACAGGTATAGTTGATCTGCAAGTAGGAAGCGTAGGTGATGCACCTGGGGAGTAAAGGGTTGCTGACGTAGACGCTACACGAGTACCTGCCATTGCAGTTGAGCTGGATGTCGTCAGCATTCTGGGTACACTGGTTCTGAGTGCTGTCATACCAGCAGGTCTTGTTGGTGGGGGGGACACCGTAAAACGCCTGCTGGACTCTGATCAGAGAGCGGCCAGGGCAACCCAGCTTCACCTTTGGGACTCCTTTCACTTGAAAACAACTACTGCTATTCCTAAGGCGGTAACCATCTAAAATAATAAATGGAAAAAAGGTTGATATATAAATAGATATAAAAAAACAAGGCAGGACCAATGTATTTCATTACTATATAGATTTATCTACCTGCTTAAAAAAGTTTATTTAAAAAACTTTATCAAATTCAGAAAAAATCAATGCATGCTGTTAATACTGTGAACAGATTTTTTCGATTTAATTTGAGTGTGAGGTTTGTATTTGACTATATTTCACATAGTCAATCCAAAGAAACTTTAAAGCAGATTTATGTATTCATTATTGTATGTTTTCAATTTCCTTCAATAATTGACACACAAAGAAATAAAGATAAAACCTACAATATGGCAATTAAGTGCAATTTTTTGTTTGGAATTTCCAAAATTTATTCCTGGGATCCATAAGACAGTGATGAAATTTACTTTGCCTGACTTGTTGTAGGAAGAAATAAAAACAAGTAGCTGTATATTCAAAAATCCATATTTTTTAAAAATATTTTCTATAACATTTCTTTCAATTCTGAGCAATTAATTAAATTGAGGATTCTTTGCAGTCTGAGCTAATGTAGCATTTGCCCTAAATTGATTTTCTGTAACCCATTCATGCATGTAGCGCCCAACAAGGCTTGAACATTTTCATTTGGTGAAAGCACATTTTAGAATTTATTTGATTAAGAATTGTTTACCTTCACTAGACCAACCTAGATCAAACATCTGGTCAATTTAGGTATTTTTTTAGAATTTTTTTCAATAGTAGGCCTATAGCTCTGACTTTTTCAAGTCTATGCAGGAAATTAAGGTTCAAGAATAAAAAAGAAACAGCATTAATTAAAATTAAATAATAAAGCATGTGGAATGCTAAAAGATTAGTCAGATTGTATCATATTCAAGAAGAACTATGTAGTCCATTATTGACAGAAAACTATGTTTTAGCAGCATCACAACCACTTCAGTATATAACTAAGTAGTAAGTGCGATTTATATAGCAATTCAGATAATTAATAGGTATCATCTGCTGTTGTATTTTTGCCTAAGGATATGTCTATAGTGCTTGCAATTCATATACTGATGCATCTATATGTGCAGTGTCAGTAGCAGTCAGACGTCACACATTCCCAGTTAAGAATATGGCATTCAGTATCAGTGCAAATACGGAATGTATATATATATATATATATATATATATATATATATATATATATATATATATATTTCTATATGCGTGTGTGTATGGGTATCATTGTAAGTGACTGCAATTTCATTGCCATCAACCTGTTGGCATTCATACTTATTATAAACTGAAGTATAATTGCTTGAAATAATTGGCTTTATGTAACCTTACAAAAATGCATTTGTTAGAAATTCTTCATAAGATATCCTTGTAAGGATAAATGTAGAAATATATCCTGACCTACTTAATATATTGGATTCCATATATGGTCAAAATGGGACAAGATGGAAGGTTGCCAGAATGCAGTAACATCAGCCATTTTGAATATATTATGATGATTAGTAGCAGTTGGTCTAAAGTGACCCATTTTGAAGTGATTACAATGATATACTTTATTATTCTTACACCAATTGCCTCTATATCAATATAATTTATAAAAGGCTTTAGATTTAAGAAATGATCAAGTCTTTTGTTGTATGTAGAAATGAATTACATTTCAAATTAGTGCTGAGAATGAGTATTAATGTTTTAACATTAATCTCTTGAGAAACACTCTCTGAATTAACCAGTTTAACTAAAATGAGTTTATAAACTTAGGAATCTGTCCTGTTTCCCCCTATTGTATTATCAACTTACTCCATGACTTCTCATGCTAGGAGTTCCCCTTTAGACGTATCATTTGGGTTTATGGTACTTATGAAAATGTTTTACACAAAGCAAAACCTATATAGAAATATTTGGTAAGGTATGTATTAATATTTCTTCATAAATTATTTTCCAAAAAATGCTTTCATAAGGTAATAGTTGTTCATTTCTAGGGCTCTGCAGGCATTATTGGGTTAAACAACAAGTGGAATTGGAGATATTAGTAGTCCTGTTTAATTAAAGATGGCAGCACCAGCATGCCATTGATATACAATACTTGTTGCAATAATGTGTTAGACTTTGAAATCAATGAGAAAGAACTTTGATTAGGCTATAACAAAGGTTAATGACATGATGCATTCATCTATATCTACAAACTCAAAAGGCAACTAACACATGAAAGCATTTAAAGAAATGTGTCACTCTTCCCTATCTAATCAAGCATAATTGTGTACTAATTGTAAAGTATTATTGGCATTGCTGAATGATGTAAACTGAATGATGTGATTCAAAAGCTGAGGCTACTACCTTTACACTTTTGCACTGTATTTTGCATATTATATTGCATATGTTATATTTGCATATCTATCTAAGTTTTTAAAGATTGGTCTCGGATTGATAAGTACATATTTGATTGCTGAATAAAGTGTTAAGAATATGATATAAGTTAACTCAACCTAGTGAGACTAATTGTGGTGCATGTGTTTAGGTAGAATATATTTAGATCATACATAGAATGTATGGATGTTCGCTTCATATAAGGGTAAACATGGATGGGTTTCTAAGATAAAGGGGGAAAAGGGATCATTAAGTAGTATCATTATTAATTTTAAGTTTGAAAACACTCACCTGGTGTTAAAATAGCATATACTGTGTGTAATGAGTATAGTAGACATAGTGCCAGTGTACTTGAAGCTAGGTTGGTCCTCATGATATCTCTCCTCCTCCTCCTCCTCCCAATGTCCTCCTCTACTGTCCAGCCAGATTAGTCCCCACCACCACACACTGCTGATACCTCCACTAGTTGGCCTTGGACATACTGCCGGTCAGCTGGACTGGACGATGACCACTCCAAGAGACTCCTGGGAAAAGCTCAGAGGAAGTGACCTAACTTGCCGTGGTGCACCGCAAGTTCCTGGATGTTGCCGCAATCGTCCAAATTGTCAGTCAGCGCAGTTGAGTTGGTTGCGTTACCTGCGCTGTGGGACCACACCCCAGTGATAATTAAGCATTCTTCTCATATCTGCGGTGGCTGTTCTGGTGTAACATACTGTGTTACCTCATCGCCACTGCGGCAACTGACCGCCGTCGACGACGACACCTAGCAGCAGCCAGCTGAGCAACAGGAGGAGGAGGAGGAGGAGGTCCACATCTGAGCTTGCACACTCCCTCACACCTACTCAAATACCTTGTAAACAAAGCGCAAAGCAGGCTTTTGTGAAATATCTGATTAAAAATTGTTTCTGTTAGGTTTATTATTTACTCTTCACATTAAAAAAGTTCTCTGTTTTTATAAGTTCGAAGTTAGTCCATGTGTGCACTTCATATGCACTTGGGGTAATCTTTTATCAACTGGATTGAAAATTGTTCCTGTTTGGTTTATTATTTCCTCTTCTGACACATTAAAAAAATCTTTTATTAGTTAGTTCAAAATTAGATCATGTGTGCATTTCAGATGCAATTGGGTTAATTGCAGCCATCTGGATGATAACTGCTGAAATAGACCACTTTCTTCACAACTGTTCTGCTCCCATATACAGTAGAATTTGTCAACATCAACATTCTAGTCACAGAATGTGATTTCCTAAAATGAGGATCTTCATAATTTCAGTGAAACATCACTTAGTGAACACCACAAAATTGAGCACTTGACAGTGGTCCACAACATATGGTTTTCTTCTGTAAAGGTGCTAATAAGTATCTCCATTATAAAGTTCAATAGATCACCTTGATTCATCTCCTATACAGGTGCTAGTGATTTCCTCCATGAGTGATATACCTATATGAATTACACACCTTTTCATGTATAGGTGGTCAGCAAGTTAGTGTTTCTGAATAAAAATGGATAATGGATTTGGGAACATGCAGGTTTTCCACTAGGTTATTTCAAATTATCTTGTGTTGTTTATATTATCATTTTTTTCAGTGTTAGATAATATATATATATACATATATATATATATATATATATATATATATATATATATATATATATATATATATATATATATATATATATATATATATATATATATATATATATATATACATATATATATACATATTTAATTGTTTGCGTTAACCAAGTAATCACATTTGTTGAGGTTCTTGCTTTCCTTATTAGGTTAAGGTAAAAACACTGCTTGGGTAATTATGAAGAATTGTGTTCGCTTCCAATCAAACAACCCCTAAATCTGCCCCAATTATTGTTAGTTTAAAGTGTTTTCTATATTCATGTATAATCCTTTGAAATAAAGACACCTATTGCAGGAGGTATCTTTTTTAGAATTTATTCCTTGCTATAGCTTTTTTAACCCTTATCCTGCTGGTGGCTGATTTGGCCAATACAAAATAATGCAAAAATGCTGAAAAATGACTGAAACCCTGGCATGTGGGTACTCATCTGAGACTACTCAGTGAGAGCTTTCTAATGAATACCAACATGACAGGGTTTAGATGGTTTTCAAAACCTTTTGCATTTTTCACCTATGGACAAAAGTAGCCTCAGCATGAAAAGGGTTAAGCATACTATGATACCTTTTAACAGCAGGGTTGTTTTTGACCGCAATGGTAAATGCATATCTTAATAGATAGCAAAGGCACCTTTCAATTGTTCAGTTTTTCAAAGCTTCTCCATCCATTTTTCAGTAAGAAAGATTAATAATTTGTGAGACTGCTGGTGACACCCCTCAGGACAATTTACCCAACACAGTAATTTGGTTATCTTTAATGATGATGGTATTAGCCCTTCAGGACATGAAGAGTTTGATATTTCACCTGTCAATATCCAAGAAATGTTAGATATGCATTGTTTGTGTGGTCTTCATTTTCATCAATTAGGAAAGTAGTACAGATAATTAAACATGAAGCTATTATACTCAATGTATAAAGGACTTGATATGCATCTAATAAAAAAAGTTAACAAGAAATATGCTTTAGATTTTCTCAAACCCATTCAACCTTAGAATATCTTGGTGGTCTTATTGTGTGCAAATATTTTGCAATTTTTTAATATTTAATATGTTTAGGTTCAAGTTTTGTTTCTTATATGAATATACCAAATTTTCCTTATGGCTAAATTATTATGTAGGGGGACCTAAAGTGAGCTTGAACTTTAGTACAAATGGGAATTATTATGAGACTGATTTGACTAAAGTAGAGGAAAATCTTTTATGATTCCAGATCAGGGCCAATCAGACTAACCACCTCCAGGAGGTCCAGTTGGGGAGCTGGTTTATGGACATGCACAACTGGAATACTCAAGAGAAAAAAAAGGTATGTCTTCACCTTTCTAACAAATGTTTTGTTTTCTTCACCATGGTAAAACTCTATTGAGGAGCACCCTTTCATTACAAAGGTTTTTCCAATCCTTTTTAGAATGGTACAGACATAACAATGTGACCTTTTTTAGGAAAAAGGTTTGGAAATGTACAGATAGAATGACAATAAAATGAGTATGAAATACTCTTCTTGGCAATTTCCCCCTTTTATAGATCAACTGCAGAAGGTTTTCTGTGTTTTTTTAATGGAGAAACCATACCCCACTAGTGTTGGCATGGGATTGAATGTAGACGTATGCCTCCCAGCACCATAGCCACTGACTAATGAGTCTGGAGTAATGAGTAGGTTATTATAACGAGGCAGCTAGGGCAGAGAGAACCACCTGTGAAGCTTGAGTAGGCGTGTCCAAATATAGCTCCATCCTGTTCATTTAGACAAGACTCCCTACAAACCCTCCTTCAATACAACTGGCTCAACACTGCTCACCGGGCCACAGTTTTTAAGCTAGGTACTGGGTCATGCTTTATAGTTGTGTATATTGTTTTTTGTGTACAGGTTCTGTTATATGATTGCTGTAGTGCTAGCTGTGTATTCTGTTGAAGAAATGGAGCTTCAAGATAATCTGTCATAATGTGTCATTATTATTCTGACAGTATCTGGTACAGACAGATTACGGTTGATCACAGCCATTAGCCTTTATGACCTTAAGTTATATGTATAACCAGGGTTTTTACTGGTCATCTGGGCCAGGTACCTCTCAGATTGTGTACCATTCCAATAAAATATGATAGATATGGCTGTTAAATCTTTAGTTGGTGGATAATTTGGTTAGTACAAAATAATGCGAAAAAAAGCTGAAAGATAAACCTTTGGCATATGGATACTCATTAGTACTCAGCAAGAGCTTTCCAATGAGTATTAACATGACAGGGTTTAGATGATTTTCATTTTTTTGCGTTCTTGCGCTTTGGAAGGATGTAGCCTTGAAGCATCAGAAGGGTTTTAATTCACATTGTGGTATTTTAAAATCATAACTCATGAAAACTCATTTCATGTGAACTAGAGGACCTGATCATGTATAAAAGCATGACTAAAGGGTGAAATATGCTACTTAACACTAACACACTATGCTACTATTGATGGAAAAAGCATGTAAAATAAGCCAAATTAAATATGATTGTTATAGGTACATTGTATGTATAGTCCTATGCTGTGCCTAAAAACAGATCATCATGGAAGTAGTCATAGCTGAACCACACAATTTCATCTAAAACTGTATACAAACCTAAGCATTTTTATCTGCAGAGATATTCTCTTTACCAAACATTGTTCAGGTTTGGTTGTATGCTCATCAAAAAAAGTTTTGAAGGGAGGAACGGCAGTCAAGCCATAAGTCTTCAGTCAATTGAACCAAGATTATAACAAACAGATTTTTCTAGATTTACTGTTATCTATTCTGTTTCCTCATTTCAATTGCGACTTTCGATAATAATAACTTGTGTATATCCAACAGGCTTTTGGGGAAATTTTATTACTTTAGACAGATAAAGTCCGTCTTAAGGGGGGTTTGATATAAGTCACACAGACTTTCTAGTTGCATTTCATTCAATAATGGTAGGCAAACCAGGTTGAGGTGGATAAAATGTATGGGCATGAGCAGCATACTATTATTCTGTGTATTGCAATGGCATTTTCATAAATACTGTTTTTCGTTATTTCAGACAAATATATGAAGTTTCATATATATCTGATGCTTCAGAGATGCCAATCAAATGTGTTATTCCCCCCAAATATATATTTTTTTAAAACTATTTGAAGATGATTAAAGGACTGGGTTGCTTTTGGTCTGCATGGGTAAAATGATGATGAATACAAAGTGATATAGAAAATATTCAATTCATTTTTTCTTTGCAGTACAATAAGCAGAAAAATTGTGTTATTTCCAAACTCATTATATATGATAAATTTGTTTCCTGCTGATAAATGATGCAGGGAAAATAGATAAATGTCAGCTAGCAAATTATACTATAGTTCAATTTAGCTTTCAAAGATGGCAGTGCAGTTGGTTACTCACAGCACATTGCTATTCAAAAAGGTATGACATAGGGTTTTAATGCTAGATTTCTGTCTTTGTCTAATGATCATTAATCATGATCGTGATTAGATCTGATACAATCACCTCATTATTAGATATTATATTGATAATTTTATCTAATGTCATTTTCATTTAGTATATGAACTTGAATTGACCTTAATTAAATATGCAAAGGTCTCATACCAGTAGGGTTGCCAATTATGTAAAGCTTCTTTTCAAATACCAATGACTATCATCCAATGAGGTCCAAGAATTTTCACATTGGGTGTAAAAGTATAATCTATATTTAGTATAGTTAAGCAGGTATAATAATTAAAAAGAGCAATGCCATTTAAATGTTTTATTTGCACTTTACAAAATGAACAATGGTATATGTAATTGCACCAAAACCATACAAATATTCAAACCTGTTAATATTTAAAATTGAAACAGTCAAAGAACTCAAGGTGTAAGATGCACAAATCCATTTTGGTATGGACTGTCAACAATACTTGGTAGCATTATTAAATTAGTTCGGTGATTGATACATAAACGTATCGATACAGTACAGAAAAGTATTGCCAGTAGATTTACTTATATTTTAATAACTATAGCAAATAATGATTCCAATATAAAAATAATAGATGCATATTCAAAATTGAATAGAATAAAGAGTTGATTATTCCTAATAAAGAATATATTTTAATAAAGCCACAGTTTACATTCCAATATGAGGAATATGATATAATTAATTGATGTAACAAAATATTAATCAATATACAATGCTAGACTTACTTATTTGATTAACCAAATACATTAAATAGGAACTATACATAATATCTCTCAATATAGGTAGTTAAATATTATCAGATTTACATCAACATTTTCCACAGTTTACTTATCTCTGATTTTTACTTCATATGTAGGGTGTTTAGGAAGGTTCCATGTCTTCCTTTTACTTATGAGAAAGGAAATGCATGTAAAACAGACAATACATCTTATGCCATCTCATCAAAAAAATCATATTATAATTTTTACTTAACCCATTTATGACTGGAGTTACCCTTGAACTTTTTCAGGATCTATGATGTTTCATACATGAAAATAACTGAGCAATGAAACATGCATTCTCAGCATTTTTGAAGGAGAGTTGTTAGTGGAGTTCTGACTAACATTTTCATCGCCAAATATTTTCTAGAAGTAGCTTTTATTGGAGAGATATAATCTTAATCAAAATAGGCAGTTCTTTCAAATCTTACAGGTACAACTAATTTCAATGCTTTCCTCATGTATATTTCTGAATATTACTAGTAAAATCACTGAGAGACTGCTTTGTTGTCTTTTGCATATGCATTCACCTCAAAACATTTTGAATAATCTTAATTCTTTTGTTTTGTAAAATACAACTGCATGAGAAGAGAAGAAGTTAATATCAATGTCATATATCAGAATGTTACTACAACAATAATTCAAATGTGTCAAGCCTCTAGTAGAATTCTTTATACTGGTGTTCACATCTATACATAACCAATGGAGAAACATTAGTGACAGAGGGTCAAATATAGAATGTACCATAAATCCTTACCCATTGGTTTAAGAAATTTGCACTACCTTATGTAACAACTTCAAATAAGTTTACTTTGGCATTTTAAGTATTTTAATTGATGCCGTCACATGTTATTGTATTGTAGACTTAATTGCATGAAAATATATTCGGAAACTACAATCTGACTATGAATATATGACATTTCCATGTAACTGCCAAATTAGCCACCAGCAGCATAAGGGTTAAACAGCCTTAAAAAGCAACAGGTGTTTGTATATACTTCATGTCTTCAGTGCACCTTGTGTAGTTGATATTTCAATTCAATGAATTTTCCCTATTTGATGGCAGGAAATAGGTAACATACAATTTAGCAAAGTGTGACTATGGAAATTTTGCCATTTTTAGATCCATTGAATTCTTGCATTGAAAAGGACAATGCTACTGATTGATCTCACAACTTGAATGGTATTACAATTATTAAGTGTGTGGACAATGGAACTTGTTGGCATGTTTGATGTGCATCAACCCACAACTTTGGACCAGTTTGCTGCACGTTTTTGCAGTTTACTTGATAGCCGCTGTTGTAATGAGGAGAAGGAAGAGGAGGATGATCTTGGCAGTTTTACTGGTACTTTCTCCGTGCTTGGTTTCTCCAGAAATGTAGATAGGACCTAGAAGATATGTAGAAGATATTGCCAAGTATTGCCTCTAAATTCTTCTCCATCTGATAAATACCTTCATATCATGACAAAAATCATGAGAATGACTTTAAAAAACAAACTAAAATGTGTGCTTGGGGTTAGATTTTAACCCCTAGGCCCCCTCAGGTGTAACCAGTGTCCAAGATAACATATAGACATTAACTCAAACATGGGAATATTGACCTTATATGATAAAGATGGTACCAAAAAGTACTTTGACTTATACAGCTTTCTAGATTCATTTATAAGTAAAATGTCTGATTCTGTGATGATTCATATCATGGTAATTGATATATACAACAAACTTGATTAAGTTTGTACATGCAGTAATCTGTCTATAAAAAGGTTCATAGCTAGATCTTAGATTATGTTTGAAAGTGACTCATGGTTGATCTTATGAATCCCTAGAAAAGCTGTGGTCACCACATTATGTGTGAATATAGATAAGGCAATAGTATTCTGCTTTTTTGAGATTGCTCACCCCCACGACTGCCAGTTCCTTTATTGGTATTCTTGCTGCTAGGTACAAAGGTGGGGTCAGGTCTCAGAGTCACAAGCTTCTTTGGTTTGGTGGGCTGACACTCTATGGTGATATTACTCCAGGGCTTAGCTATAAAACAATGAAATATAACATTTAGGTAAGCTATAAGACAATGAAATGTAATATTCAGGTAAACAAAAAAGTAAATACTTTAATATCATTTCATTGTCAATGTCTATATTTAAAAAAATGTTCACAACCATTAAGTCAAATCTTTAAGTGTATTTGATACAATATCTGATTTGACTTAAATGCGTTCAATTTATGAGATAAGAATGATGCTGTATAAAAGTTAGGTTTATTTCAATGTGTTTTTATTGTCTGTATTCATTTATTACTTTTATAGACAAAGTGAAAAGTTCTGATTGTTGACTTTGCAGTATCAAAATCATTTAACTTAAAAGATGGTTGCTTTATATGGAGAAAATATTTGACCCCCGATAAAATAGAAAATACACTGTTAAGTTCCTTTTACTTTATATTTGGGGATGGTATATTTGTACCAAACATATATTTGTAGATGTATTTCTCTCTCATTTGACTGAACCAATATTGGCACTTGCTTGGGGAAATAAGTACGACTACTGTTTTCTCCTCTGTGCATATTACCTCTGAGATAGATCCAGAATCCCTTTAGTTTTCTCACAGTATTGTAGGAAAAGGCTTGGCTTTTGTTGTCGTAGCGATCAGAGTGGAAATGGATATTGAGTGTATTTGACTTGATTGTGACATTCTTCCCATTCATCATAATTTCCCCACAGTTCAGATCGGTGTTCTTGTTTTTTCCTCTGCCCGACTGTAGCAGTAGCCAATCAGCACACTCGTCTGCGCTGCGCATCTCCAGGGTGAGGTCAAGCACTCGCAGAGAGAACTCGCTCCCCGGCTGCGACTTCAGCACACACTCGCAGTCCCTGCTGGTAGGGTACATTTCTGGGTAGCCCGGACTCTTGATGTAACCCTCATAGAACTGCCTCTTTTCTCTCGAACAAATATCGATTACCTGGGTCTCTGAAAATAGACATATTTAAAGTGCATGTACTTACAGTTGGTATGTTATACATAATATCTAAAACAGATGTCAATTACCTGAGTCTCTGAAAATAGATGTATTTAAAGAGAATGTACTTACAGTTGGTATGTTATACATAATATTATGTTTATGAAATTCTTTTATTCTTAACATATGAGGTAACCCCCAAAGATGGCCTCATTTCTTCTAAAACAGATGTCAATTACCTTCAAGTCTCTGCAAATAGATGTAATTTACATGGAATAAAGTTTAATATTTATATGGAATTACCTTTTCTAAACAATATTTTTTTCATTAATTCTAATGAAAATGACCTTATCATTTACTGTTTGTTTGTTTGCTTTTTCTGATATTTTGTCATTTTTTATTGAAATGAAAATGCATCATCCATTACTAA
The DNA here is from genome assembly GCA_963942565.1 of Maea johnstoni. Classification (NCBI taxonomy): domain Eukaryota; kingdom Metazoa; phylum Annelida; class Polychaeta; order Spionida; family Magelonidae; genus Maea; species Maea johnstoni. The sequence continues at coordinate 85,515,242 of OZ012684.1, read as the reverse complement.
TGGGTTATGCAAAACACCACTTGTTATAATTACCTAACAATGATTATCACAACTTAGTATTCCTCCTTTATAATAACTCTTATTAGGAAAGACTAGTAGGTTCAGAGTATCATTTTTAATTGTCTATATGTTATGATTATTAGAACTACCCTACATTAGTTGCTGGGTTGAACTATTATCCTTATAAAGTAACTCATCATGTTTTTCCATGTCTAGTGCTGCATATTAAGGGCATTGACCACTAATTACAGGTAGGTGTTGTCTTACGCCAGGTGTGTTGCACTATTACCACCTGTTACAGGATATGGTCTTTAGGTATTCTGACCTGCAACTGTCTAGCATACCTACACTCAGCCATTCTGCTACAGACTGAATACTCGATTTTTTCCTTAGATATCAGGTTTTCAATCCACATGAGTAACCATGTAATATATATATATATATATATACATATATATATATATATATATATATATATATATATATATATATATATATATATATATATATATATATATATATATATATATATATATATATATATATATATATATATATATATATATATATATTCATGCCAATGATTTTTGTTATTGTATCTCAAAATCAAGGATCTCAATTAATTGTTATTCTAAGTTCTACACAGTTTAAGGGTACCACAATGCCTCAATTCTTGTCATTGTACTTGTATATTTCAGTTGTCTGTACTTTTCAGTACACTGGCAATCAGTTGCCACTTATATGCTCAGTCCCTCCAATGCTGAGGCTACTTTCGTCCAAAGCATGTAAGGATGCAAAGATTTTTGAAAACCATCTTAACACTGTCATGTTGGTATTCATAAGATAGCTCTCGCTGAGTACTCTCGGATGAGTACCCATTTGCCAGGGTTTCAGTCATTTTTCAGGTTTTTCACATCATTTTGTATTGGCCAAATTAGCCCCCAGCAGCATATTAGTATCATGGACAACTGGTTCTACCTACTGGCCATCTCTATGATTTACCTACCTGGTATACAGTCATATTCTACCTGTAGATACTGGCTGTAGTTCCCACATGGCTCTAACCAAGACTGGACCACAGATTCGACACAATGTTTTTCTCCCATGCACTTGGTCCAATAGTAATGATGAGTGTTCAACTGGTCCTCTGCAAAAATGTATATTTTCCATCATAATGTTACAGTATTTACTGTATATAATATATCAAATATATATGGATTGATTTAATTTTATCTGCATGCAGCTAGCCAGATTTTATTCTTCAGAAATTAGAATTAAAGATAAAGTTGCACCAAATAAATAAATGGTAAGAACTTGTTAATCAGTGAACAAGAGTGGAACATTTAGAATTGCCTTATGAAGATGATACCTTGAAATCGTTTATTATTATAAATCTGTTTAGGATAGAAATGATATTCATTGGTAAGACACCTTTGATTCAGTACTTTTTACCTGTATTTTTTTACAAATGAATATTTATTTACAGAGTAGGCATTTGTCTAAACAGTACCTTACCTATACAATCTTGGGGCATGATGGTACAGTCTGTTGTATTATAAGCATGGCGTCCATGGAAAGCCTTGTGGATCTTGATAATTCTGTCATAACCACAATACAGGGTAACAAAGGGATTTCCTTTGGTCATGAAACATTGACCAACTGCCTTCCTTTCTGGAAAACAATGAATTGAACCTTTGAGTATTTTAAGAATATTGCATTGCTTTTTAAGGAAAAGCCTCAACTTATGCCTGTATTAATTGGAAAATCTAATCCTATCTAGTAAAGATGGATATATTGAGGCTAAATATATGGAGATAGCACATTATAGATGTCATAAATTCATTTACTACAGTTCCATGTTTATGTAATATATGATTAAGGTAATCAATGTCAATATACAATGCAGTTTGAATGAAGACTGTATCTATGTTCCTAACCTATGTTTTAGGTCCATCATACTATCTCAGAAGAAAAGTTAGAATTTTTTTAATAATATGTTGATGTATTTCAGAACACGTTAACACTATAAAGTCTAAGCCTTCTTTGATCTTAACTCTCTGATATTGCATTTGTATTTTGAAGTAGAAAAACGCAATACATACCAACTTCATTCCTTGCAGTGACAATTGTTAACATCATTCCTAAAATAATCCCTGCTAAAATCCTTGTTAACTTCTTGGTTAAAGGTAACATTGTATCAGGAATCTCCATTTCACTTAGTTCATATCATTTGCTGTCATCAAAAAACTTCGAATCAATTCACAAAGAATTATCAAACACCAGGATTACTCAAAGTGCTGCAATAGCTATCGTTGTTATCGCATGTTACGTATATGCCTATTCTTTCCTCTAAGCCACAACAACAAGTGTTGGCAATAAATCAAGAGGCAGATGGCTGTTATCCTCTCAGCATACTCTCACAACACACATCCTGTAAGACTGTCCCCCAGCTGTGCTCGTCACATCACCACTAGATATGGGGAGCATCCTTGTAATGCTCACGACCCTTAGGGGGGCTATTATCAACCTGTGGGAAGGGGTTTCACTGGTACCATCCAGGCTAGTTAGCTCGATCACCTGTGAGCTTATTAGTAAAGGGGGTGCACTATGGATGCTTTATCAAATAACACACACACACTCACTCTCTCTCTCTCACACTCACACACTCTCTCTCTCTCACACACACACACATATATATAAATATATATATATATATATATATATATATATATATATATATATATATATATATATATATATATACTTTTATATATATATATATATATATATATATATATATATATATATATATATATATATATATATATATATATATATATATATATATATATATATATATATATATATATATATATATATATATATATGTGTGTGTGTGTGTGTAAACACATGTATGTGTGTTTGTGTGTGTTTCTCACTTTAAACTGTTCTGGTCACTATTTACAAGGATAATCATCAGGTACCCTCAATTTAAATTGGTTACATGTAAAGACATTTGGTTACATTGGTTTGTGTATGGATTCCAAGTTGCTTTCTCACACTACACCAAAATATTGCATTTCTGCAAGCTGGGTCAAATTGCTACCAGCCAGGTATTTAAGGGTGCTAAGAATAGATTGACCTTTCAGTCAAATTTGTATTACTGGTCATTTTATATATTTTTTTGTTATAATCTAAACTCAATTGTGTTGTACAAATCTTGGAAGACTATTCCTATGTTCAGTATAGTAATGGTAGACTTTTTGGGTGGTAATAAGCAAATTACTTTATAAAGCTTTCACTTCAAATTATGTTAAATGTTTGTTGATTCTCAAGTGAACATTCTATATTCTTGCTGTGAGAAATTCCTTTTTACTTTTTAATATATTTTAAAAGTTTACCTTTTAGATTAAATATTTCAAACTAGAGACTTCATTACAAAGTCAACAGTGAGACAATTAGTCTTGGTGAAAGTTTCAATACATTGCTTCTACTCTAATTAAAATCAAAATTTATAGATTGGTCTCAGTGCCAGGGAAAATATCTAAATTTTAAGGTGACTTATGATATGGGATTAATTTGTGAATTTAGGGTCATTTTGAGATTTTGTCAATCTTAAAGTCTACGCCTATCCTCATAGTCAAACCATCAATGACATCTAGACCAGCACAGAGCAGAATAAGAGACCTGATATCCTCGCATAGACCTGCCCACAAAACTTAAGTTGCTTAAAACTCTTTTGGAGGGAAGGGTAATTTTCCTCAATTATGACTTTGTTCTGAAGCTATTCAATCTAGAAGTTGAAAAAGGCTTGGTTGTTTTATACATTTTCAACTAAAATTCTGAGTTAAATAGTAATGAAATTCAAATGGAGCAAAACAATTTAAAAATGAGATAATTTTCCCTCTTTTTTGATCATTACTCCACTTAATGAAAACAATATTCATGTCTTCTCAGTGTTTCACCCCTTTCTACTGACATACTGCTGAGAGGATACTTTAGTAGTATCCCCATCAGATGACCTTTCAGGCAAATTATATTTTGAATAAGCCAAATAATCAAATAAAAGTAGGGAAGAAGGAAGAATGAGTCAAAAAAGTAATAGTTATTAGCCATAAGGTACATTAATGAATCCTTTTTTATTTTCACTTTTCGTTTTTTAATTTTTCAAATACATGAACAAAGAGTAACTGTTACAGGTATCTCAACATTTTCTCAGTAATGCAATTACTTTTTTTTAAGTTGGAAAAAGATTGGCAGGTTGTAAGAACCACCATTCACTTTAATGTATATGATATTCAATATTCTTAAGCTCATTACATAGAATCCCCTTTTAGAAGGTTATCCCTTCTCCTGAAATCATTTGGATGATTGACTTACAAGGTAGTGTTATACACCAAGCAGGTAAGAGGAAAACCAATTCAACGGATATTTGACATTTGATAAATGATATTTGATATGTTTTACCTATTGTAAGACAAGCATTTTCTACAGGGAAATGAGAATAATGCAACTGAACTAAAGTATCAATATAAGTTCTTTTATTAGATAAATCTTTACAAGACTAGTAATGCATTACATTACCTGGAACATAAATGATAATCACAAATTACTACATCAATTTTAAGGTTCTCTCTCTTCCACTCTCTTTCACTCTCTCTCTTTCACTCTCTCTCTTTCACTCTCTCTCTCTCTCTCTCTCTCTCTCTCTCTCTCTCTCTCTCTCTCTCTCTCTCTCTCTCTCTCTCTCTCTCTCTCTCTCTCTCTCTCTCTCTCTCTCTCTCTCTCTCTCTCTCTCTCTCTCTTTCGTTCACTCTCTTTTTCTTTTCTTAATTTTTCATTCTTTTGTTCTCTCCTCCTTTTCTTTCTCTTTCTTATGTCTCTCTCTCTCTCGTTCTTTCATTATTCTCTCTCTCTCTCTCTCTCTCTCTCTCTCTCTCTCTCTCTCTCTCTCTCTCTCTCTCTCTCTCTCTCTCTCTCTCTCAATCACACACACACACCATTCACACCTTCATGCACACACCCAATCATAAAATTACACAACACACAACAACATGCTTTGACACACAACTATGTACATTTGATCACTTAAGCCCTCACTAAAGGGGGAAAAATAGGTAATTTGCTGTTATTAGTGATACCTGCACAAAAAGTGCTTCTTTGTTGCATTGATGACAAATACACGCATGATTCTCTTAGACATTTAATCTTCTATCATGCATAGATAAAGATGAGTGCAGGAACACATTCATTCTTAATGTCAGTGATCTAACCAAATCTTCCTGTTAAACATACCAACTAATTTCAAGATGTTCCTGCCTGAAATTTTTTTGATGCTTTTAAAAGCTTAAAACAAAAATATAAATACTCATTTGTATAATTTTGCATATATAATGATTTCTCTATTAACCTCGGGATTTATATTTGATCCCTAATGTTGTGTTATGAATCATTCAATACATTTTAAAAAAAAGCTGCTGATTAGATAATTCCAGTATGTATAAAATACTTTCATATATTTATACCTACACTGTAAGCAGTGGCAGGGAAGATTTACGACTTACTTTGTTATAAGTATATGTAACAAAGTTAAAACTTAACAGTTACACTATAACCCATATTTAGTAGCAGTATAACTACAGACCAAGACCTGTGTGGACTGTGGTAGTAACATTGTTACTTCAGATAAGTAGCATTGTTACCCCGGGCCAGTAAACCACAATTTCTTAATAGTTACATTGTTCTCCTGATATAATGTGCATAACTATTGTTTCTGATCAAAAATATAGTTCCTATAAACCAGTGCTGTCTTTGCATCAGTTCTGGTCCCATATATAAAAGTATATAGTTAAATAGCGCGTCCCTGGTCCTGCTTTTACTGGATACACACAATAGGACGAGATAAAATAAAGTGGATTTAAGGGATAACAACATTTAGCATGACAGAAAAGATGTACACATCATTCAATGACAGTGTTTACCATTAGTGCAAAGCTTTTTGGAATGATAATATTATTCTTGACCATTGTCACTAATGTCTGACTAAAAACATTGCTATCTTTAAACTTTACCCTTAAATGACTGTTCTGTAAAATAAACAGTATACGCCTTTGCCAGAACTTTACTCAATAAGGGTTGGCGATCAGTACATTCCTATTTGAACTGCTTGCTAGAAAGTCTATAAAGCACCACACTAGGTTATGATGACTTGTTCACATCAGATCCATGAATGTTCAAGTTGTGAGTAAGCTACTTTTATAATTAAATCATGACCACATGCTAAATCTGTATTTGCTTATTCATTTGAAAAGATCGATTTTGAGGTGGATATTTCAATTTGGATGTGATATTGGTTATGAAGCACCTTTTGAATAAATAACTACTATTTTTTTTTATAACAAAATTCCCTTCTGTAGTTTTTGTTCTCTGTTTTAAACCTTCCAATGCTGAGCCTACTTTTGTCCAAAATCACAAGGACGCAGAGATTTGTGAAAAACATTTAAACCCTGTCATGTTGGTAGTCATTGAATAGCTCTCGCTGAGTATTCTCAGTTGAGTACCCATGTGCCAGCATTTCAGTCATTCGTCAGGGTTTTGCATCATTGTATATTGGTCAAATTAGCCACCAGAAACAAGGGTTAATATGTAAAGCCATACAAAAGCATGACATTTCTAAGGAAATGCCAAAGATAATCTTCAGGTTCATAAAACAAAATATTTTCAAACACTCCTCAAAAATTTCCAATGTATCTGATGAACACACTCTGTGCATGATGGTCTTGCTTTTAAAAATACTTCTTCTAATTCAGTGTCCAAATAATGGCTGTTATCAGGTTCACACACATAGGCAGCCACAGTCCCAATCCCTCAGATCCACTGCTTAGAGCTGGAAAGAAAGACACATAGAGTATGATATTTTACCAATAGGATAACACCTTACAATTAGATAAGATTAGATAGTATTCCTGCATTTCCTATCCTACATCAGGACATTTGGGTAAGTAGATACACGCCAGTCAACTTTGTTCACAAATATTTCAAATTTTCCTGTGGTCAAAGAAAATACAGAAATTTCTGGGGACTCTTAGTTGTGTTTGGTATGGATAAGTTATAAAATCAATATTTCAACTTCATTTATAGTTGCAAGGTAATAAGTTGATAGAAATCCACAATTTATGGCAAAATTAAAGGTAGTTAAATGTAAGTCTAATGTGTGATTCTATTTCAAAATATTATTCATCAGTATGTAAAAAATCTCCGGGAAGATCAATAAGTTATGAATCTACTTACCACTGACTATGGAATCAGGATGCAAAGATTCTAGGGTTCTGGCTTTTGCAGTATAACATTCCACTTGGAGCTCACTCCTGTTTGAAGAACCTAGAAGTGCAGGAGAAAATAAACATGATTGTCGTTCAGTATCTGATGAATTGCTGCTATGAAGGGTGCTGAAGGGTCAGATGATACTCCTATTCTTATCAAAGTATTAATTTGATAAGGTTTATTGATGTCCAATTGCAGGTTCTTAGTCTATTCAAATCACAGCATTGAAGTTGTGTATTCCCCTAGAAAGGCTTGGTAATATACTAGTTTTTACTATTCCCCATAGAGGGCAGCACTGTCCTACACCGATTTGTACAGGTGTGCTGACATTTCAAGGCTCATTGAAGATGAAAGCTGATGGAGATAATATGAAACTGATATACCCTAATGAGTACAATGCACACAATTTATGCACAATACCAAAACATATGAAAGACTGTCATACCTCATATCTCTCTCTGCCAATGATGTATCAAGTTCAGTTTATCAGAACTAAAATAGAATGCAATGGGAAGTTATTTATGTAGGTTAGGTGATCTGTATTGCTATCATATCTTTCCTCTAGTTTTATACTGATACAATGTGATAATTGATGGGAGCATTTCTTGACATTGGAAAGTGTTTATTGCGGCAGGTTATACTTGGAGTAGAATCTATAACACCACCGAGCTATATCTTATCTAACCTTGTACTTACCTCTTAGTTGTGCCCAAAATCCTTCCATCTTTTTCTGCATAGCTTCTGTATTCATAGAATTCATATTTTTCATTTTCTTTGAAGCTGCTCGATGAAAATGTATCAACAGTGTCTGACCCAAAGTTGTCACATTCTTTTCACCTTTGTTTACATTTCCACAGCTCAAATCTGTGTGTTTCATTTTTCCATCATTAGACTCCAGGAGGACCCAGTCTCGGCACTTCTTGCCATCCATTCCTAGGTGGAGGCTGAAGAAGGAGACATCTATGGTGCCTGTGTTGACCTTGACCTTGCACTCACAGTTGTGGCGGTCATCAAGGTCAACTGGGCTTCTGATGAATGCCTTGGTGACCATGTTGCTCTTTGCCATGCAAATGTCAAAGATACTCTCATCTGAAGAAAAGAGAGGTGTGATGAGGCAGTGCTGGGATGATAAATGATAAGGTATAATTCCCATTTTATCTATTAACTAAAAACACACACACACACTTACACACACACACAATTGGAATATAGTTATCTTAAGATTCATCTCTGTTTTATTAAATGAATGAGGGGAATGGGATAGACATTGCCATAATGCTTTTAATGGCACACTTGATAATCCTTAAGACATGATATCTATGTTTAGATAATGAATATTGAATTCTATTAGTTGATATCATATGACATTGTCTTACCTAATGTTGTCTCTTCTTTTCCATTTTCATCATCCATTTCCTTCATGATGGTCTCTAGAAGTAAAATGTAGATGTTATGCACTCTATTGATTATCCATTTTTTATTAAATGATTAAATTAAAACTTTCTTTACATGAAAAGGATGCATTTACAAACAATAAAATGTTGATCTGCAAGTACTCATTTGCCTATAGATAAAACTTAAAAACTGAATGAATGTGTATTATGTTATCATGTTTATATATTGAATACTGTATACCGTGTTAATACTGCCTTTGATGCGCAGTTTAATTATTGAGCATTGATAACCTCCAGCCAGGGGGCCAAGGGTATGCAACCTACCAGGCTTTTGGGAAGGGTGCTGCTGCTATATTCAAGCCGGCCAGCCCCTTAGGGATGCCTATTGCTGCCAGTGTTATAGGTAAGTGCAATCTCTATTTCGTCACCAGCCACGAACAGTGCTATCTTGGTTGCAATCAGTAACTCTGACTAGTGGTTACCGGCAGGTTTGATCACACTCCGGTGTGTGCAAGTCGTCTCAATCGTAATTGAACTTAGTACGAGAAGAGGCAGCGAACGGTCTTTATGTTGCATGACAGGCCGTAATATCAGTGTGTTGAATGGTACAAGCATAGGGATCCAATATCCAAGTAACGGTGCGCAGTTTAATAAATGCGGACTCCATGGGTGCGCAAAGTACGCATTAATTAAACTGCCTCAAAATTAACATGGTATACAGTATCAAGAGTTTTCTTCTGATGTTTGCAATATTGACTATAAACAGGTAGTATATGATGCAAAGCTGAGGGTAAATAATTTTTGGAAAAGAACTTACCTTTAATCACCTTCTTGGGTGGTTTGACGTCTGTAATGGAAAAATCACTCTATCATATTTAGAAATCAAGTTGTTTTTATTGCAGTATGGCTTCAGAAGAGCTGGATTTTAAAGAATATGCATTCCTTTTTCTTTTACAATTCCATACATTTAACTCTGATTGAGGATTGAGGTCTAATCAGACATGTTCAATAAATGATAATGTGGACAACTTTTATATCTATGAAATGAAAGTCCATTTTCAAACCATTCTATTTCAAACGGGCATGAGCTGCTTTAATGGTTTAGGTATGGTTATGTACATCAATCCAATAATTTCATTTTTACTATCATGCTTATTATCATGTTTATCACTTATTATTATTATTATTATTATTATTATTATTATTATTATTATTATCATTATCATTATTATCATTACCATTATTATTATCATTACCATTATTATTATTATTGTTATTCTTCTTCTTATTCATTATTACTGTTATCATCATTATCATCATTATTATCATTATTATTATTATTATCATTATTATCATTATTATTATCATTATTATTATTATTATTATTATTATTATTATTATTATTATTATTACTATTATTATTATTATCATTATTATTGTTATTAATATTATTATTATCATTATCATTATCATCATCATCGATATCCATTATCATCATTATCATCATCATCATTATTATCATATGTTTTTGATTCAATCCATTTCATTTTGCTTCTCTTGAAAGATATTCATAATACAACAAAAAGTCTGAGTTTCTTGATTTATGTTATATGAATTGACACATATATCATATCATATATTTTGATTTCATATATTTGTATTATGAATAGATTTTCTTTTTCTTATTCATTTTACCTTTTTCACACACGTAGTCAACCTGCAGGTATTTGTTATAATCCTTGCATGTTGGCATCCATGCTTTATTGACTTTCTTGACACAGTGCGAGGAGCCATTGCAGTTGGACCAGTCGTAGCGTTTCATCATATCCTCCGTACAGTCAGTGTTGTAGAACATGCAGTCCTTTCTGGCATTTGTGTGGAGCCCGTGAATGGCCTTGTAGATCATGATCTTCTTCTGGTAGCCACAGTACAGGGTCACAAACGAGTTGTTCTTACTCTCAGAACACTGGCCAACAGTCTTCATCACTAAGAAAGAAAAGAGTCCCACAATTGAAATATAAGGGTTTAATGAACCCCTAGTGACTTGCATTACTTAGAACATTTAATGCATTCTATCTGTACTTGGTTCAAAAATAGTATTACTTTAAAAAAAATACTTTGCTTGCCTTATAATGCATGTCATCACATCTGAATTAATGCCTTACAAACAGCTCGCCCATCTGAAGTCATACAAACACATTTACTCACTTATATGTTCTACCACAGTCTATTTCTGTAATCGTAAATATGACACAATGGAAATGACTGTACCCTTAGATTAGTTCTGTTTTAGATTAGTAAACTGTTGTTAAGTTCTTGTAGTAAATGCATATTCATAGTTAATTGAGAATGTTTTATATCTTTTCACAAAAGAATTGTTCTGGTGAATGCTGTCTAGCTTAAATAGACTTCTATCAATATATGGTTAATGTATATATTAATATTTATAGTAATGTTTATATCTATCTATAGATTTCATTTCATTACTATTCGCTTCACATATTTATTTGCAATGATAATAGGGTGTTTTGATTGCATATGTCATTGCTTAGATTCAAGATCTATTTATTGTTATAAATTTTTGTGCACCAAATAGGAAATAAAACATAACTTACTTTTTTCCTCCATTGCATTGCATTGTCCCAGTAAAAACAATAGCCCCAAGAATGCCAGGCTCCATATTGTATATATAGAGGGCATGTTTAAAGATAGGTCCTGTATAGAAAGAGCTGAAGATGACCGAGGAATATTTTTTCTTGCCTTTTCCCTGGTGAATGTCCAGCATTGGAATGACCAATCAAAACAATTATGTAATTCCTCCGCATCAGCTGTACTAAGATGTCCAAACAACTGGAAGAGGAGTTCACACAAACGAGAGGGTGTGTCCCTTAAAATTCTTTTTAATCCACATGACAGGGCCCATACTGTTTCCTATGTGCTGTCAAACTATAATATTGGAGGAGGTATTACAGTTATCCTATTATAAGGCAATTAATAAAGTTTTCTGTTGCACATAATTACAACTAATTTCAGTTGATGACCTCCTCACCATCTGGTTATTATAATCATAGATTAATTGTTGGTTAGTGCATGTGAATTTAAGGACAATACAATCTGTAATTGATGATGCAATCCAGGCCAGCAAAGCTATCACCATATATGTTCAACTCCCTGTTTCAGTCAAGGAATCAACCAACCTGTTCTTGTCATGATCATGTTGTAATAGCTTGACATCCGTTCAATTATTTCAAAGATCAAAAGTCATTTAAGCAAAAAGTTACCTTTGTATTTAGGTAGCATTTTTTCATAGGATTTCATTCATTCTCATTTTTACACTTATTTCATATGTTTCTCATATAATTTCCTCTTTTAGTTAGACTATTTATATATTCATCAGAATTTTTGCAGGGCTTTAAAAATAGCCAGAATTATCATGTCAATTTGTATGAGCATGAGTGCGCTCTTCAAGGATAAAACATGATCAATTGTATCAATGCATATGCATCATCAAATTTGATTTTGTTTGAGAATTAACCACATCATTACTTCAATGTTGTGTGTATATTTTCTACTCAATTTCTTTTATTCAATGATCCAAATTCAATTAGAAAACAGATAAAAGGATTCATATAGATATTGAAGGTGTACTACTCTGTGCTTTAATATATTAGAAAGTGTGATAGACTGTATAGGTCATATGATTTCTTTATAGACATTTGCTTTACAACTGAAGTAGTATCATTAACACATTCACATCTAGTACATGCTAATGGTATGACACAAACTCAATCATCTACACAATACAATATTTTGACATATATTTATCTGAAAGTTGTTCCTATTGAGTTGACAATCAATTCACGTATTTTTAACATTCTATATTTAAATTATATCAAAAGAGTTCAAGTGCATTTTAGATATAAATGGAGTAAGATAACGATGATGATGTTAGATCAAAGAGTATCATAAGCATCCAACCAGAGCACAAGCCTTATTAGCCCAGACTAGCAGAATAGCAAAAAAACCTTAGGGAGGGCTTGTGAATTGCTCAGCCCAGTAACCTGAGCTAGTAGAAAAGCTGAGAAATTTCAGCATTATAATTGATAATGTCCACTAATCTAGAAATTGCCCTAGTCTCAAACAATTAGGCTCTCCAAGAAAAGAATTATGGATTCCTGTATAAAGGGTGAATATTTCATACATATAACAGTATATTATTGGTTAAAAGAGTGAACTTATCTTTTTTTTTAAGTTTGTTTGTCTTTTTTAGGTCAGGGTAATAGGCGTTTGGGTATAGGGCTAGTAGATTTTAGACGCTTACAGTCCTACCAGACCAGTGGAAGTATATGGTTTAACTCTCAAACCTTGATCATGTTTCCCATCTCCTACCTGGTCCACATCCAAGCCACAACCTCCTTCTAACTCATAAACTACTTTTATACTATCAACGCTATTATTCTTTTACAGGTAGTTCAATACAAAACACATACAAGCATTCAAGCTGTTTCCTTAATATAGAAGTTGATAGTTTGTGATAGATATTGAAAGGCACATATCTGGTAACCTGAGGCAGTTTTCAATTCTTGTGATATGAAACCAATTCTTTTTATTTAGACAGAGATGTCTTTTTATACCTCTCTAATTTAGATGAACTTTTTCTTATTTTTATGCCTTTGTTGGAGGAATTAGTGAGATCTAAAGGTGTATTGCAGACAAATATATATACTGAATACCTTGTTCAGGGCCATTATGTTAGTATTAGGGTAGCTTATGAGGTTAATTGCTTAAAAACTGAAAAAAGACATGGATGGTGTTTTCAAAGTGGACTCCTGTGTAAAAATATGGACTTGGGATCTTCAAATATAACAAATGTGAAATAAAGAACAAGAAAGAACATTAAAACACAGGCAAAGGACTTTTTAATACCCAAAATGTAAGTTTGCAGGGATAGTGTTTTGGTGAAATTTGATCCAGATAAAAGGGCCAAAAACCTTTCCTGCTTGTGTGCAAGCCTATGGGAGCTCCTGGAATAGTTTGTCTCTTACTCTGCTCAGTGATGGCCTAGAGTCGGTCTGATTATGAGGATAAATGTGTAGGCTTTAACACATATAAAAATCTCAAAATGACCCTGTTATTCACAAATTAAACCCATAAGCCACCTAAACTTATTTGAGTTAAGATATTTTTTTTCTTGATAGGTGAATATTTACAGGTCTATATAAGGTTTATCTTAGTTTTGTAAATAGTGTATATGTCTGACTTTTTTGGCATACATGTACTTCACATTTTGTGAATACTCTGAATATTTAACATGTTTAGCTTTCTCTCATTTTTTTTTATCTAAAGACTGTATGGTACATGTGTGTGTTGTCCCAGCTGTATTGCGGTATGGACAGTATGTACCACGGTGGTTTTTGCCTCGTGGCGACCGCTGCTGATGCTGCGGCTGTCGTCCAGACCAGCTGCTAGACCTCCTCACCTATCACACCTGGCCAACACCACCTGAGTAACAGGTGGCTCTCACCTTAGAAGGTAATCACCCAATAAAATGGTCAACGACTTCTCAAAAAGGCAATATACCAAAAACAGCATTGAGATGAGAAGTCCATTTATGGTTCAGAGTTTGTACAGCTGAACTCAAATAAATCCATGCACTATGAATTTGAGATATGCACTCCATAGTTCGTACAAATAAACACAAATAAATTTGTGGAATTCAACTCAATGAAAATGGAGTTTGATTTATGGCATTCAAATTTTATTTCTAAATTGACAGGAAAAATCAAATATTGGTTTGCCATTCATTATTCCTGGAAATTTAAGAACAATGCAAATATTGCTAGTATTATTCACACTCGGTCTGACACCTGATTCTTGAGCTTTTTGCAAGATTGAATTGGGGCACAAGCTGAAGGGAGCAATATAGAAATACTTAAAGTCTTCAAAATGCACATTATAATAGCATTATAAGCAAAAGAGAATATTTCTTATCCATTTGGATTTGATATCAATTTCATTATATCTATACATTTTAGAGATTTGAAAGTCAGGAGAGAGAAATATAAGTTAAGGAATCATTTTAAACACATGGTAGCAAATGCCATTTTAGTTTATAGATATATTTCTATCACTGCTCTTTTAACCAAACCAAACTCATACTGTTTTGGTTTTTGAAATTTAAGAAATAACCTAGATATCTGGGTTATTTCAAAAAAGGTGTGGAGAAGGACTTACTTTTGTTGAGGGCATATATCATGTTTAAATAGAAATGCTGTTGTGTAAATCAATTAAAAAAAAGACATTTTCTATTTCACATTTTATTTCTGATAACAATAATTCTACAAATTAGCATAGAAAGACAAGCATTTGTACAGGTACAAATTGGCCAAAGCAGTGTGAGTTTTCATTAACAGGGTATCGACACTGTGATTTACAGCACCGCTTATGTGAAACATCTTTTTCACACACCAATAAGTTATCCATATTCAGAGTGCATAGTTGATGTGACTCTATTCAAAAAATACAAAATATAAGAAATATTTTGAAAATATTTCCAAATAAGTTGTATTTTTATGTACCCAAATAAAGAAAGCTTCTTTTGATATTACCTTTATCTTCTCTTGTAAAAATATATACTATGTATCTGTCATTCTTGGTAATCTTGGCAAGCATGAATGGGTGAAATACATCATACATCATATTTATAGCTATATATAAAAGGTCCTTGTTCAGAATCTCAATGTATTTTTCAGGGGTTTCTTTAACAATCATAGAAATATTAAAGTACATGTAGTGCTTACTAGAAGGCAAAGTTTGATTTTTGTCAGGTCTCATTTAAAGATATAGAGTATTCATCTTAGATAAGTATTAAACAATCTAATGGGTATTTGGGCTTGAGCCAATATTAATGATTTTTTGTATTCAGTGTTGAAATTTAAGCAAACTTACAGTAGTTTCATTGATAGTTTAATGTCCATCCAATGGTTCTGTTTACCTTAGTTAAAAGTAACCCATATCCTGTGGGATAGAATAAAAACTTTTTTTTTTGCATTGAGTATTTCTATTACATTCTCTCTCTCTCTCTCTCTCTCTCTCTCTCTCTCTCTCTCTCTCTCTCTCTCTCTCTCTCTCTCTCTCTCTCTCTCTCTCATTCTCTCTCTCTCTCTCTCTCTTATATGTATAGGTATTATTGAATGTTCTATTTTCACCTAATACCCAATAAAAGAATAAGCTCATCATAATAAGTAATTGTATCATATAATTTTGAGTGACCACCATGAAAAATGCATATTATTAGAGACCTTCGAAGTTTCTATACTCCTAATAGAAAGCTTATGAATCTACTTTAGATATTCACATTTACAAAAGGATCCAACCCTGTATGTGAATATTAAAAGTCAGTGAAAAATATGCAACTTAACATAAAGCTCCATGAGCTGATATTAGCACCAGTGCAAACTCAAAACCTTGAGTGTAGCAAGAAACCAACATCTTTAGCAAACAGAAATAATACAAAAGCAGTGATATTCATTGATTTTGATGTGTACAGTTCATTCCTGCACCAATTAGGCAGACATGCCAGGTTTTATACACGACTGTACACCTGGTCACTGCCTGGTTGCCTTGGCATAGATACACCCACATGCATGTGATGTCACAGTTATAGATTATGTTAGCATGCAGCTATTTCGGTCATGAATATGCACACCTAATCATCTCATCCAGGCAGCCTGACAGACTAGGGGAGCCCAGTACAATTGAGAAACCAGTCAATCAGTCACTAGGAGATGGCTGATCAACTGGTGCAGGATTTAAATATCTTCACTGTAAAATTATCAAACTTACTTTTGGTTTCTGTGTATTTGAAGCGAGCAATATCCATATTTAATAACCAAATGAGGTTATTACATAACATAACCTAGCTGAGTGTTTTCATTATACAACTGGACAGTACAGTAATGTTACAAAAAATTAGCAACAATGATTGCTTTAACTCTATATTTTGGATCATATTCCTTCTCTTTGAATAATACCCAAAATATTTCATAAAAAGATTTGTTGCAAGACAAATGAGAATACACATTAATCAGGGCTGCAGATATCTCTTCCACTCTGATACCTTTGCAGCAAACTCTAGTAAACAGAATTGCTGGCAAATCTCTTAAGTCCTGACTATTTCACCTAGGTCAATTAACTATTGGATCAATAGATATAACAACATTACCATATGTGTTAATTTTTTCATCAGAAACAGATTTCTTAAAATATTATGTGGTAGAAGCATTTCTCATATCATTTTGACATGCCCATATCATTTTGATATGCTCAAATCTACCACATCTAAATATTTTGACTTTGATTTTTTTTAAACTAAACACTAGCAAGTTTTGTCAGATCACCTGTTCCTCTATTCAAGGTTCAGTTAACATTAAGACAACTGTAGTTGATAACCTAGAGTTTAGAAAATGACATAGAGACAAAGACTGCTTTGCAAATGACTGCTAGGGCAAAGGTAGTCATAAAAGGAGGTTGCTGCAATGTCATTCTTTATATTTTCAGTATCAATGAAATAAGGATGCCTGTTGTCATAGATACGATTGCCAGTTGGTGGTTGCCTTGACTCCCAGAACTGCCCTTGGTCTCGAAAGCGACTGTAAAGAATAAAACATGAACTTTAAGTGAGTTGCATTCGTCTTTATCTGGAAGCTTGTTCACCATACAAGTAGAAATGATGTGAACCCCCTATAGGCAATTATCGCCATATAGACAATGAAAGTAATTATTCAGGTTGCCAATTAATGGTCAATTAAATGCATGATGTTGGTTCACAAGCTGTGGTTTTATTACATGGTTATTATCTAATTATGATCCTGATTAAGTTTCATTATCAAACCACTTGAATAATTTTTAAGAAAAGTGATGAGTATTTCGTGCTTAATAGAAAAAGTAGTTAACAGAAAATGGTAACTGGATGAAATGTACTGGTAAATAAATGATTATTTTAACTACTGGCAGGTTTAATTGTAGATGTCCTCATTCCAATGTTAACACCCAACATCTAATTGTTGTATGATATTACCTGAACCATATGTTACCTAAATTAGGCTAATTGCTAATTGATATGGTCAAAAGAGATTAAAAGTTAATGAAACAGCAAACCTAGCTTGTCTTGTTATGCATAGATTTTACTTGTATTCTATATTGGGGCTTGGTTCTTGTGAAATATCTTAAATAAGCCTTTATTTCATCCATGCCTACACTACTTATGCTGTGAACCAAATGTGATGATATCTAGAAACTAATTCCTGTACTTCATAAAACTTTGTCCAGCAAGAATAGAAGCTGAGAAAGTATAAGTGTCCACTATGATGAAACAGTTCAAACCAACTTATTAATAGCAAAAATATTTTTTAAGTGTGTTGATTTGACTTGAATACAATTTAAACTTTTTCCCATAAAAACTTTTTCCTACCTCTCCTCAATCCATTTGCACCTGGAGCATAACTATTATGTATAGCATGTATGGAAGTTGATTGCAATTTAAGCATTATTTTGAGGAATATATGTATGAAAGCACCAGCCCTCTTTAAATATTACTCTTTTTGATGAGTTACAGATCTTGCACATGCACTCCAGGTTCAAATGGATAAAAGACATTAAGTAAACAACAATGCATACAACAATGATTCATCTGGCCTTCCAGGTTTGACAACAATTGATATTATCAACTGTGATGGAGATATTATTTTATTTGTGTGATAATCAACTCACCTTCATTTTTCATTCCTGCTATTTTCTTCTTTCCTTTTCCTTTGATCAGTATCTTCTTCTTGCCTTCCTCCCTATCCTCCTCTCCTACGGTTGTCGTGGCAACAGTGGACTTCTCTGGCGTTTCCATGGTGGTTTCCACCTCATTGTTTTCCATCCCTTCCTCCCCTGTTATTTCTTCATACTGGCTGTCCTCCTCCTTGATGTTCTTCACAACTTCCTCGTTAGGGTGCAGTCTTCGGCAAGACACTTGGAGATTCCCATGGGGAACAGCTAGATCAAGATAGCAAAAAAGACACCTACATTAAGCTATGTCAGGTCCGGTATAGACATTTGATCAGGAACGAAAAGAAAATCAGCCCAAATACTCAAAAATTGCAGAAGATGGCAGGACAATATATGTGTTCCTTAGAAATTATGTTCCATGAAAAATATGAAAAATGTATTGATGAACTTTGTAGTTATGATTTAGTATTATTGTGTGAGTAAGAAATTGCCTGTAATTAAAAATCCAAAATCAATGACTCCTATGAATTGAATCTAACAGGGTATAGAGGAAAAGTGCGAAAGACATGGTTGTGACCTACAGACATTGCCAGACATAGGTTTTAGGTTGCAGTTATGAAGTGTGCAATCCATTTGGCTTGTAAAATGCTTTTTTTAAATTGCTATTTTACTGGACTTTCCAGGTAAGAATCCAGGTCTCATACATACCTTTGTAGTGAATCCAGAAGCCTTTGAGGTTGCGTGTAAAGTACTGGAACTTCTGTGTCCTGGTATCATTGGCATCGGAATGGAACTGTAGAGTTATAGTATTGCTTGTGGAGTTCACTGTTTTTGTCCCGCTCATGATGGCACCACAGTGACGCTGACGCGCATCCTTCTGCTTAAACATCAGCCAGTCGGCTTGACAGCGGCCATTTTTAGTTCCCAGTAGGAGGTCGTAGAAGGTCAGTTGTATCTTTGATCCCCAGTCTGTGGTGAGGTCACATTGACAGTCTTGGTCAATCGGGTAGTTGTTGGGGTAGTTTGGACTGATGATGTAACCTTCATTTATCCAGTTCTGTCTATAGGTACAAATATCCATCACTTTGGTTCCTGAAATTGATGAGAGTAAAGCAAATTAGGTTAGTCATCTGTGAATAAGCATACTTTATGTAACATTAAAAAAGATCTGAATATAAGTATGTTGATTTGTCTTACTGAAGCAATATTATATTTCCTATAATAATAATAATAATAATAATAATAATAATAATAATAATAATAATAATAATAATAATGATAATAATAATAATAATAAAATTGTCATTTGATATTGCGCCCTTTCCATATAAACATGCTCAAAAGCACATTTATACATTCATTGTCAAAGGATGGAATATCTATTGAAATGCGTGGCCTGCCCCAATATCTCAGTGGTTTAAGGCGTTATCACTCGCTGCTAACTGTCTCTCACCACTTTTGGGATTCAAATCAGGCTTAAGGCATGTTAGAAAGATGCCATTGACTCTTAGTCTATTTCATGTAGTTTTCTCAAGCATTAACACATAGCGTGTCACCATTAAGCCTCAATATCAAGGAAGAGGTGAGATAATGACTTTCAAAATCCAATTCACATATATTGAAATGCATTATTACTATTGTATAAACTTACTTGGCACGCATTCGTATTCCACTTGCAGGTAGTCACTGAATTTCCTTTTGCCATTGGTACACTTAGGCATGTATGATTGCATGACCGTGCGCAGGCATGTGTAGTTGCCCTGGCATGTTGACCAGTCATACACCATGTTCATAGAGTCATCGATGCAGTCATTTTCACAGTAGGTGCAGTTGGTGGAGGTGTGCTTTGGGTTAGGTTTACACATATCATTTGATTCTAGATAGAGACGATCTCTCAGAGCAATGCCATGATAGGCACGGTATATGCGTATCATACTGTCCTTGTCACAGTTAAAGTCCACTGTGGGAATTCCACGACTCTTGAAACATTGGCTGGCTTTCTTGACCTCTGAAGAAATAGAACAGGAAAACCTCACATAAAGGGGCATAGAGGATATCTCTGTATTCAACTACAGTCAATGTTTATCTGGTGAAATTTGAATATAAAGAGAATTGTCCCCATTTAAAAATTCTTATAAATGGTGCAAAATTATTGCAGTGCATTAAAACTAAGATAATTCTAAGTGTGACTGAATCTTCAAATGGCATTTAATATCATTGTAATTTTGCAAAAAAACACACTTGCAGATAAGTTACAGTGTAAAGATATGTGCGGAACTTACAGTTCTACAGTACTTGTAGAACGTAGCCCTATAATTTCCAGTTGATTTCCTACTATTTCAAGTTTATTTTCTTCAATTTGGAAGCATTTTGCACAACTGTGAAATATCAATGAACTAAAAAGGACAGAGAAATCAGAGAACCACCCTTTTTAGATTACACACACAAATTAATTTACTAAAATTTAGAGCTGCACTCACCACTCACGAACTCGAGTGGCTCGAGCCATGGGGCAAACTCGCCGAGCTCGAGCTGAAATGTTCAAATCGTGAGCTCGTCTATGTTGGAAACATTAATGTAACACAGAGCACCTAACACACATTATTAACATGCATAACTGCTTATCGCTGTCATGTCTTCTTTACAATCTCCGATGTATACATTCAAGCGGTGTTTAGTGTTAAACTGACCTTTGTACCTCGTCTGCACGTTTTGAAATTAAATAAACATGGCAATGTTAATAAATCTTTGCCAATAGATATTTATTTCTTAATAGTTGGGCTGGAAAATAAGTATTTCTTTGGAAGATTGGAACGTCCGTGAGCTCATGAGCTCACGAGTCAAACGGGTAGTGAGCTCATGAGTTGATCTCCCTCCGTGAGTGCAGCTCTACTAAAATTTGACACTGTTAGAAGTTTGAAAAATATTGTCATGCCTCTATTAGTATTTGAATATGATATCTCAAAAGGTACTTATTCTCAAGTAAGTGTATACATTGTGACATATGTTTGATTTACTGATTGGCCTTTACTTTGCTTTAATGTATTTAAGGAAAAAATATCATAAGCAGAGTGAAACGATGCCATGCATTGAGAAAGATAAATTGTATTTGAACTGATACAAATGGATTCATCGCTCAGAGTATAAGGTATATAATAAATAAATGCTATAAAAACATGAACAACTTGAAAGATCTCTATAGTTCAGTATAAAATGCTTTGCTTCTGTTTTGAAAAGAGAATTTGTTCTCTTCTTCTCTTTGGTGTTATGTCTTTGAGAAGCATTTCAACGTATGGCAATATAAATATGAGTGCATATGAGTATAACTGTAATATATTGAATATGAGTGCATATGAGTATAACTGTAATATATTGAATATAACTCACCAATGCCATTGGAAACTGCTATAGCTGCTACAAGCAAGGAAAGATAGAGTGTTAGGTATTTCATCCTGATCTCCTAGGAGGTATCCCTTCTGTGCTGGTACAGTAGCCAACAGGTAAATCAATGTTTCCACTTGTATCTGATGTCCGAGAACTTGCAATCAGATTCTTGTTTAAACACCACTCACTTATGCCTCATTACACATAATTCTTGCCAGATCTACCCTAGATTAGTCCATTCCAGAGCTGGTGTCCAGGGATAGATAGGCCAGCCCAACACATGTATACCCAAGCTCACTTCTAGTATACATTAGAGAACATAACCCACCCATAATTAGCCACAGAATGTGTATGTTAATTAGAAACATATGGTAGATGAGTCTAGAAAATGCGATTTGATAATTTCTTGTTCATGACCAGATTAGCCAACTGGTCACCTTTATTCCCTATGTAAGCTGTTACCATACATGTTTTTAATCAAGTGATATAATCAACTGGCCCTGTCAGCTGTATAATGGGCAGGGTATTACAGAAGAAGAGTTGTACTAAAAAGGAGTATGTGATACTGCTATGTGGAGGAGTGTGGTTGGGTGGGGAGCATTGAGGACTCAAGCTGAGTTGGCCACCTGGTGGCTGTAGCAGATGGACGGTGGTCAGCAGGTCAAGCCCATGGTCTCCATAGCTAACATTACTACATGGCTATTATGACACAACCTTAGGTCTGCCAGCGAGCCATACATGGATAGCCCATGAGTAATTAATAAGTTACTCAAATGATTTTATTTGATAAATGAATGAATATAGATAAATATTTCATGCTTTTATAGTCATCCAGAAATACTGCATAATAATGCTGCATACAATAACCTGTATGTGTCTCATTACTCTATATTGTTTTTGGTAAAAAGTCAACTGTATATAAATATATATATATATATATATATATATATATATATATATATATATATATATATATATATATATATATATATATATATATATGTGTGTGTGTGTATATATATATATATATATATATATATATATATATATATATATATATATATATATATATATATATATATATATATATATATATATATATACATATATATATATATGTATATATATATATATATGTATATATATATATATATATATATACATATATATATATATATATATATATATATATATATATATATATATATATATATATATATATATATATATATATATATATATATATTTGTAAAAATACACTGAAAACCATTTTTGAGACCTACTAAACTACTTTTTTTAAGGGTTATAGGTAGTATTGCTCAAGTTATAACAAGAGATATTTTAACTCAAGAGAATGCTGTAACTTGATGTTCAGAAGATGATGTTCAGAAGAAAAGACCACATGTACCTATGAACTAGAGGTGCCACCACTGTTGTTTGATTTCTCCACTTGTACAAAAGATCTGCCTTATAAATGACTCAAGATATTTTAGAAGAATGGAAACTGACAACTGATAGACATTCCTATTTTCAAATAGATATTCAGTTAGTACAGGACAGACAAGTGTTAGGCATTTCCAGTGTGAACTTCAATGTACTAGAGCATAATCATGTGTATATATAATCATATTTAAAATATATTAGGTAGAGACATAAACCCCATGGCACTATAGATAGTAATGTAGATAATTCTACATTCTTTGCAACATTTGAATATGGAATACCCCAAAGACATACAACCGGCATTTTCGTAATGTTATCAGCTGAACATTTCCTTCACCATAAATTTCTAGATCTAATACACTTTGATAAATTGTTTTAGAATCAAGCAAAAATTCACAAAATATTTCAAGGAGAGTTTTTGATTTGGTTCTGAACAACAATTCTCATAAAAATATTTTCTGAAAGAAGCTCTGGTCAGAAAGATATGGCCAAAATAGTCAGGACGGTTTTGGGCTATGCATGCATGAATGGGTTAAGATTGTAAGCATTTTCATTTTCTTTTTTGCAATTGGCTTGAACTGATATTAATAGTTTCATTTTCTCCCACCAGATGGGGTTAAGTGACAACATGTCTGAAAGCAGCTGGCTGTGTTGGCCAAGCAAAACGGGCTGACTATGTCTTACCTCTCTACTGATGACCTTTAATTAAAGGCTTTTTCTACTTAACCCTTTCAATGCTGAGGATACATATCACCAACGTACAATAGACAAAAAGCTTTGAAAACTACCCAAACATGGCAATGTTGGTATTCATTTGAAAGCTCTTGCTTGTTTGCTTGTGCCAGGATTTCAGTCATTTTTCAGCATTTTTGAAACAGATTTTTTGACCAAATTATCCACAGCAGCAAAAGGGTTAATAGCGTTTTTCTCCAACATGGCTGCCATATAACCAACATTAGTTGCTGCATGTCGTTGGCTGAAGACTGACACTGGTCCTCTTTAATCTATACATAGCTGTGTGCATTTTCAAGCTCATTCTTGCCATGAACTTAAGCTGAGATTATCTATTTAGTTTTAGTTTTCCCCACAAGATGGGGTATGGTGACATGTTTCTGAGAATACAGTTTGGACAAAGAGAAAATGTCTATTTTCTCTACTGATCTGAGTATGCAAAGAATTATTGACATATATGAGTCATCTACTGGTAGATGATGTTCATGTTGCTAAGTATTGCATTAAAATGAAACTTAGCTAACGTGAACCTTTTGAAATATACCTAATATTTCTTTTGGCAGATATTGACGAATGCATTGTATATTTAGCTTTCAGTTTATAATCTACAGTAGTTGTGCTTGAGTTGATTGAAAACTAAATGAAAGTTACTTCTTAGGACTTGAAAATGGTGCAAAAACTACCAGTGATAGTCTTTACCTAAACACCTCATCTGTACCCATCTCAAATCTTCCTTGTTCTAATATGTAAATCTGGTTGGTTTATAGTTATTATGAATGCAAATATATGCCCAAATGATCTGTAATATAAGCCAACACTCTGGGTAACCAGGAAGTTTGATATCTCTTGAAAAACTTTATGATAACTATCTGAACAGCCATTCAACCATGCTATATATTGACCACCCCGATAGGCTGACTCAAATGCAAACATTTTGAAAACTATGGCCAATTCAAGGAAATACTGCAATAATAAGTGTCTTTTGAGTTGAATCCTTACTCACATTATTTGAAATGAGAACAATTAATTTCCAAAGTTGTCAAACTGCGTCAGGACCTCAGAAGATGGAATCATAATATGAATATTGTTCAGATTATGAACTAGGGCAAAGTCTATAGTAAGTGTAGGGGTTCATATTGAAAGAGGGTGTTTCACTGCGCAGCCAAAATCAGAGAAAAAAGACATTTTAAGATTTAAAATGTCATTTCCTTTTGTTTGAGGAGTTTTGAGGGTAGGTATATAAGGTTCTACGATATTCCCAAGAATACTAAATATTGGAGTATTAGGAGGGTTATAGAGACAAGGACTTAATCAACTCTGCTGGAGTAATAAACAAAAAAGGCAAAGGATGTAATGTTAACAACAATCATACACAGGTATAGAAATTGATATATTTTGGCAAAATAGGTGTTTACATGCATATATATTGTACAAATTGATAGTAATGCAATGGACAGTGCTTTACAGATAAAGACTGATATAGAGGTACTGTATTAACCTTTTGGACAAATAATGCCACATAATCAGTCTATGTGTAGTATGATGTGCAACTGAACATGCATTCTTCTAGCCATTCAACCACAGAGGGCCGAATAAATGCTTTGACTGTATCTCTCTGGCGAATCTATCTTTGGAAAAATATTTTCAAAAGAAATGAGAAACTGAAAACGAAAGTTTCTTTTTTAGATATTCATAAAAATGTTTTTTGTTTATTCCCAAATCATTCTCTAAAATCAGAGAATCAAAATGAATCACTTTCAAAAGTAACTCTCTGTTCCATCTTAAAATACACAATACGAATATATATATATATATATATATATATATATATATATATATATATATATATATATATATATATGTGTGTGTGTGTGTGTGTGTGTGTGTGTGTGTGTGTGTGTTTGTATGTATGTATATATGTATGTATGTATGTATGTATGTATGTATGTTTGAAAAAGGGGCAATACACATCCCTAGCCCTATATAAACCATCAAAAGTGTATTTTTTATATACAGAAGCAGCAATTATTGGACCAATAAACACAGCATCTAAGCCAGTAATATCCTTATAAAATTCAACCTTGTGTAACAAATAACTTCTTGATTATATATCTCCACAAATACATGGTATTTACATATTCAGGATTGTCTGTATAATGGTAAATGAAACAATCCATATCACATATCACTGACCCATACCAAATGTTTTATACAAATGTTATGTACATGCTTTTAGGCAAGTGTAGCACCTTAATGATAACCCCATTGAAATACTGAGGCAAATACAAATATCTTGAATATAAAAGTAACAATATAAGGATAAATTATTAAATGTGAGAGTATATATATGAACAGAGTATATATGAACTGTCTGTGTAACATTTATGCATGTTCCGATGAAGCTTATTAGGAAGTACATAGTGTTACATTTATAGCTACCACAAAATGTTGGAATAATGATTATATTGCTGAAACACAAAAAGAATCATTATTAATTGATAATATGGCGATACATTTAGGAGTGGACTCAAGCATCCCTTGCTAAAAAGAGCTATGGTAATGATAGAATAAAGTATAACTATCTTAGCTTTCCAATATCATCAGTTGACTCCTACCATTATTTTCAAACTAATGAAATAAATGCATTGTATCTTACATGGGTTATTACACCTAAATCTTGTCATAATTATAGGCAAATATGAATCATATCCAATTCATTTAATTATCATAAAGCATTTTAGAAAGGCATAATACCGATGTACCAGTGATGAGTACTCTAAGGGCTATGTTTTTATTTTATTTAAATGCTTACTGAGCGCTTTGATACTATTAGAGCAATGTAGTAATACTGGAGGTCTCTTCAACTGCTATCCTTCTACCTTCAAAGATTGGCATAATTTTCCATCTAAAATCTAGCCTCCTCAGAGGACACATATATATCATTATAAATCATGACAGGTGTATCGTCCTCAACATTGTTATTGTCACTATTATTCAAGGTGACGTCATCATAATCAGGGAAGCTCCTTGGTTTTCTGGGAGCTTCTGTACCATCCCGTCTTGTGATTCGCGTGCTGTAGCGCTGTTTTATTGGCCCCCCGTGACGGGACAGTCTCTTGGGGTCAGGCAAGGTCGGGGGCAGAGGAGGGGTGGATTTAGGAGGGGATTCAGGTGTTGATTGGTTGGAGTGGATATCCACAGGTGTGTTTAGAGGACTGCCGGGTCTTGAGGGGGGTCTAGGAGGGGCATCTGATGGGCGGTATGGTTCTGGGGTAGAGGGTCTGGAACGGGTACCTACTGGTTTGTTACGCATACTGCCAGATTTAGAGGGTAGTTGGGGAGGGGCATGGGTAGGACGGTACGGTTCTGGGGTTGATGGTTTCGATGGCATATCAGGTATATTGCTTGGCTTAGGTAGTGGTTTAGGTGCCTTTTTTGCTGGTGGGTGGTAAGGCTCAGGAGTTGCTGGACTGGACCAGTTTCCCTCTGCACCTTTAGGTTTAGGGTGTGTTATAGGAGGTTTCAGAAGTGGGCTGTTTGCTCTGATATGGGAACTACCCTGCCTATGAATTTTAGGGCTTTTTGGTAATGGTTTTGGAGATTTTGCTAGAGGTGGGGGACTTGTTTGTGGTTGTGGACTCTTCGGTCGTTTGTCATCTTTATCAATAGCTGCACCTGGTTTAGGGTAAACAGTGGGCTTTTTAGGTGTTGGAGGGTTGGCTAACTTGCCCTTAGCCTCTGCCCCCTTCTTCTTACCCTTATTGGGCTTGGCATACTTCACACTCATCATATTTTCCTTACTTATGTCCTCTTCAACTTCTTTCTCTGCTGCTTTTTTCTGTGCTTTTTTGCTCCTCTTTTTGACAAGATTTGGCTGGGAGTACAAGTGTGAAACATCCATCCCTTTGTGGTTCAGTAATTTATTTTCCACTTTAGGCCCTTTCACATCCTTCTCCACTGCTTCTGGGGGTGGGGGCTCGTAGTATTGACTTCTGGATTTCTCTGCTGTCCGTTTCTGTTTTTTACCCCCTGCAGGTTGACCTTTCGTCTTATCAGGAGTTGCGTAATGATGTGCCACATTGTCATACCCTTCGACAGCACCATCTAGGGCTGGGGGTGAGTAATAATGACCATCTGATCTCCCAGTAGGTCTCCCTTGATGATGTGGTTCATCGTATAGCACTGGCGGTGGCACCCCAAAGTTGGAGTATTCCGGCTCTGCCCTATCCAGTATCCTCGGTAAGCTGTGGAAACCGTCATCCACATTATCAGCTGTTTCATCAACGTCCATCGTCTTATCCCTCTGCAGTGCCTGATTAACGTGGGCAGCAATGTTGAAGGCTGGTGGAACAGTGGAATAAGTGGTGTCGTTAATCCTGTTCTTGTCCTCACTTTTGGGATGTTTTGACCGTGCCTTTCTCAGCTTGGCAAGGATAGGGTTACGAGATGTCACAATGTCGTAGTCAAAATCCGATCTGTTATTTCTGGCATTGTTTTTCCTAAAACAAAACATGAACAGTATATCAGTACAAGCATATTTTATTGGATATTGTTATATGAAATGGTGAAATCATAATCTAATCAGACCTGATGATATATCTAAGATAGTGACAACTGGTGATGATAAATTAAAAGGAAGGGTTCTGAATGTAGCAACGATTTTCTTATCAATAACAGTATAGAGTCCTGAAAAGTTGGCACCACCTAGTGGTAAAAACATGACCTGGGCCTGATGATGCAGCAAAATGCCATATAGTGAGATTGATTATAGCTGATGATCTGTTGAGTGACCATAAAAACTGCCAATTATCTTCATAATTACTGATTGTATTGCTTTGCTTTGGTTCCATCTGTGATTTATATCAAGGTTTATATCTAAGGTAGGTAAGAGACAAGTTCTTATTCTGACCAGCTGCATTCTCAGCTTCTCAAAATGGCTCCTATTATAGTAACTGAGTCATGCACAAATTTGCATTAACCATGCACAAATTATACGTATGAAACCTTTTTAACTTCCTTGTTGCTGGAGTTGCCTCATGCAACTTACACCATGCCTGTGGGAAAACAGGTCATGTGAAACACTTTTTACATGTATATATGTTGCAGCCCAACTTCCGATCCAGCCCATCTTAAGATGGGCCAAGCCCAACTTCCGATCGGAAGTTGGGCTGGATTTTGCTGGCCCATCTTAAGATGGGCTACCCAACTTCCGATGACCCAGATAATACGGCAGCCCAGCCCAACTTCCGATGGCAATGATGTTTTATTAAGTGTTCATCTAGAAGTTTATAGCTTTGTTTGAATATGTGTTTATTGAATAAGATGTGAATTTCATGAGACAAATTACTTGCATTTTATTGTTAAATTTTTACTTAAACACTACTGATTTATACTTCTGATTATGCTGAAATTTGAATATAAGTTGATTACAGATTCTCTCCTCTCCTTTTGTAAAAAAGACTAGAAAAAACAAAACAAAGAAATAATTATTCAAACACAACAGATTAATTTGCACGTGTAATGTTTCTTATTGTGCTGGATTCCAGCATATGTTAATTGCAATCCTTGATTGATTACATTCTTTTCTGGCTACTAGAATGAGTTAAAAAGTTGTATATGCCCTACAATTTTTTTACCTGTCTAACAAAATATAAGTATCTATAACATTATTTATAATAGATGTCTGTAAAAGTATAAACATTTCATAATAATTAGCCAATTAAGGTTACATGGTACATCTATATTACTTTTCTTTATCTACATTCAGGATGAAGGGCTTCTTTCTGACACATCTTGATAAAGGTCTCAATTTTTAAAGTTCAACGACCAGTTTTCTGATATACTCATTGCTCTTCAATATTTAAAAAAAAGAATAATTCAAACTAAAACAAATATTTCTCTCTTCCCTCTTTTACTATTGACTACGAAAAAGATAACTTTCTCAACTGCTTCATCCAAAGTATAAAGTTGGCTAATCCAAGATCATAATGTCTAAATCTTACTAAATTTGGATCTGCCAAAATTTAATATATGTGTCGTTTAGGTACAAGTACCAATTCAATCTGCATACACCTTATCTCATATCAATAACAACTTGAACCATGTATGTTCATTTCTTACTACCTCACCTCATCTAGATACTATAAGTGCCCTGCTCTGATGAATCTTGATAAAGGACACAAAGTTTTTAAAAATTCTGACAAGTTTTTTGTCTATTTCTACTGTCCTGCCAGTCACATGAACCTCCTCAATTAATGCAATTACACTTATTTTGGCACACACATGATTATATAATTATGTCAAGAATTTGCAAGGGGTTAAAGAATACCTAATAATACTAATAAAAAAGCTTAAAAGACAAAAAAATCACTTTTCCCTTTTTGAGTCATTAGAAAAATACCATTGCTATTCCTTCATTCAAATTGTAAATGATTCATCATCTAGCTTATGTAATGTAAGAGCACACAACCCATAAATAACAAAGGTAGTATTGTGCAAATTATCTAATTGAATTAACTGTGAATTACATTAAATCTGAAAAAGCTTAAAATTCCATATTATGACTCTTTAATTTGTTGTAAAAACATGATTCTTTTATTTTGTTTTTCTGCTTACAATCAGCAATAATGTTTTGAGTAATCAGGTTATTCTAGCTACCCATTTCAATTTATTTCTTGGACTAATATTATCTTGTAATTTAAAGTGGATGCCCTATGAAAGAGTTGAAAATTCCATATTTATAAGAGTGCAAATATTCATATGAATATTCATGAAGGGTTACATCCTGGTATCTATAATGATCGGAAGTTGGGCCAAGCCCATCTTAAGATGGGCCAGCCCAACTTCAAATGACCTACATCCTGGTATCTAGAGATCGGAAGTTGGGCCAAGCCCATCTTAAGATGGGCCAGCCCAACTTCAAATGACCTACATCCTGGTATCTAAAGATCGTAAGTTGGGCCAAGCCCATCTTAAGATGGGCTAGGGGTCATCGTAAGTTGGGCCAAGCCCATCTTAAGATGGGCTACCCAACTTACGATCGTAAGTTGGGCCAAGCCCATCTTAAGATGGGCCAGGATCGGAAGTTGGGCTGCAACATATACATTGCAAAATGGCTTCTTTGTAAACTAGTACATACAGCGGACTTCCAGTATTAAGTCTATATGTCTCTGGTACATATAACCAGTGTAATAGCACAAAATTTAAGATCAAGATGCATTTAAGTACTTTCATTTAAAGAATATATAAGAAGAAATTTTCATGCTATTTTGTTAATTACTTATTTAGGCATTAAAACCTAGATAGGATTGTTTTAGCTAATTAAGAAAGCCATTTATTCACCGGGAGCACTATATAGTGTCAAAAGTAGGTGCAAGCAAGTTTCGGTTTATCTTATTCTGTAGTTACTTAGAGGTAATTAAGGCTATATATATAGCTCATTTAATACTGTGTGGAAATCAATGTATGCAGAGTTTCTTTCATGAGAGATCAGTGAACAGTATACTGCATCAAGGAGAATAGTTCACGTTCAGAGTGTTAGTAATTGGGACAACAATTATAATAATGATGATAATAACAATGATACTACTGATTAACACAGCACCTTAACAATGTCATCTTTTACCTCATATCATCTTAGATGACCAAACACAAGTGGATTCGAAACCAGCCGGTCTACCTGAACATGCTAGCCTCAACCAGTGTCAACTTATAGCTGCTAATAGGCCAAAATTAAGGCACTGGGCACCCCCAGCTGGTGGTGGAGATAAGGTTTCTCTGTAATGCAATCGATGTGAGAGCCCTGATTGGTCCTTGTTCCCACGTGACCTCGCTGTGATTCCTTATCTGGTACTCCTGGCATGAGTCCAGCATGTAACTATAGGGCATATAGTAATTGGTCTCTCGCTACATATCCATTCTTTAAAATTCTTCATCCAAGATATCATCAAGGGGTGAGAAGTATGGATTTCCCTCTGGTTATCACTAGTGTACCAATCACAGGTGATGATGATGATGATGATGATTATCAACACAACTCCTACAAAGGTGTCACATATTAAGTACTAGTTATATCATCACCAACTGGGAAGAGGAGTTTGGCTTACCTTTTGAGTATCACTAGTGTGACAACAATGATGATTATGATGATGACTAACACAGCTCCACCAACAGCGCCACCTATAATATACGCCATGTCATCCTCGGGGCCACCTTGATTAGCCTGTGTGGCACCAGCTGGACTTGTACTGGTGCTCTGTGAGGAAATACTGGGGGTTGTTTGTGCTGCAGGTGGAACAGGAGTGCTGGCAGTGGTAGCCTTTGTTGTTTGTGATGCAGGTGGAACAGGAGTGCTGGCAGTGGTAGGCTTTGTTGTTGGTGTTGGTGAAGTTGTTCCAGGTGCTGGTGGTGGTATTCCTGTTCCACATGTGACTCTAACTGATCCAGAACCTTAAAGTAATGAAAATTGTGGATATGTTTTAAATTAAAAAAAAAAAAGATAGGTCTGAAATTGTTATTTTTTATGCTCAAATATAGCAGCTAGTTTTCTACTGTTGTAGACTATTTGAGTGTCAGATTTAAATATGATATTACATCAGCTGATCATGGTATCCACCATTACAATGCTGCAACAAACAGAACATCGTAGCATATCTATCCTCCCTGTTAGGTCGATTATTATCAAAGCAACTTTATTCTTATTTAAACCTTGGATTAAGGTCTTCTAAGTTTAAACTAAGTTGAATGATTTACAACCACAGAATACCCAGATGGATACAGTAAGGTTACCAGTGTTTATGGAATATTTGTGTTATTAGTTTCTCATTTGAATTTTTTTATCAGATCATTTCATTTTGCAATTGTGCAGTGATTGTGGTCTAAGATCAAGTTACCATACAATGTCATTCATACTCAACAGATGATAATTTAACTATTGCTAGGCCTGAATTGATCAAATCAATTTATATCAATCATTTTGTAAGATAAGGTACATTTTTGAGGCAGGTGCATTTTTAAAGCGTAATTCAAATTACTGGTGTCCTAATTAACCCACCTTAAGCTAACAGGAAATGAACCAGGATGCTCACTCTAAAGAACAGTGCTTTATCATATAAGTCACATTGGCACAAATGGGAAATTCAACCATGTTCATACATACCTATAAAATGCAGCCAAAGTCTGCCGATTGATATTCCTTCATTGAGTAGTTGTAGATGAACCCTTTCTGTGGTCTGATGGACAAGTGTATAGTTCATATATCCACCATCTTTAACTCCATTGATTTTATTTGGCCATTCTGATCCCCACCTGGCAGTGATATTAACCCCATTTTTTGATTCTCCTTTAAGTTGATTGTAGTAGAACTGCACCACCTGAACAGTGACATCGCCCCCTAGTGGCTGAAGCGAGCAGTTACAGTTCTTGTCTGTGTCAGGCACCCAGTCAGGGAAGTTGGTTGTACTGAGGAATCCCTCCTTCACAGTGCTGGTAAACTGGCTGCACATGGATCTTATTGAAGTTCCTGTAATGATAATGTGAATTATTATTTATTCATTCATCTCCAACAAAACCAATGAATGTGTCTAAAGGGCCTGTGCAAAAAGTAAAAATTGAATACCAGAATATAAAAAAATATGAATTTATGATAGTCATTTTTGAATCATAATTTCAAAACATTTTAGGATATTACAATATTAGTAGAATATTTACTAAATAAGGTACCATTACTGCTTTAAATATGCATTAAGCATTTAGAAAGTGTGAATTAGATGTTTGCATGATATTACAGATGTGCCAATATTCCTTCATTGCATTAAAGAGAAAATCTCTTATGCCAACAGTTACATCCGTTATTTGTCTCACTAAGTGTTGACAGTTAATATTCTTACTCTTGACACAGTAGTAGTAGTCCTGTCTGTAATCTGCCCGCCCTCCACATGTCTGAGTACTTGCTACATCTGTTCCATAAGACTGAAATCCTGTGGTACCCAAACCTATCTCTTTAAAGAGGTTGGCCTGCTCACTATTGCTAGACACACAGTCTCCAGGTGTGTAGGAACAGACTTTTGGTTGTCTCGCACTGACTCCATAGAAGGTTTTCACAAACCATATCACCTCGTCAGTTTCGCATGATAGCTCTAGCCTTTGGCCACTGCATCCATAGGCCTCTCTCCACCTCTTCTCAGTACCTACAAATGTTTGTAAAATATGATTCTATTGATAAAACATAAACAATCTAGTACTTGATTTTGGCCAATTTGCCATTACAATTTGGCATCAAGAATTTGTACACAAAATTCCAATGTGTTTTTTTCTCTAGCCTGTCTGGCATTAGATATTTAGCTTGTCGACCATGTTTGAAACATGGTCGACCATGGTGTGACACCGTTTTCTGACCATGTTATTTTGACCCTTTCCTGACTGTCTTTTGACCATGTTCATAGTTGACCATGTTTCATGTTTGTAACATGGTCAACACTGTTTTCTGACTTTTTTATTTTGACAATAACAAAGGACCATTATTTTACAAAGATTTTATGGCACTAAATGGCCTTTTTGTGCCAATGTGCCTTTAAGCAATTATTCATTCATTCATTTTTTCTGACCATGTTCATAGTTGACCATGTTTCATGTTTGGAACTTTAAAGTCACAAACAAGAAAGAAATATATAAAGGAATTTTACTTAAATATTAGAAATTGAATACTTCTGAGGAATTTTTGTATCTTTTGTTTACAATTCAATTATCTGGCATAGCTGTGGATATTTACTAAGAATTGTGTATCAGTGGCCTTTGTTATAAAATGATCACAATCAATTAGACATATTTGACCACTGTGAGTAGATGCTTGATTATGGAGTGGCAATGTCATAAACTATTTCATCATATTATCATATTGGAGTCATGATTGGCCATTAAGTTTAACCATAGGCTCTGGTTTGACCATGTCCTAAGTTGAAAGTGTTTTGACCATGGTCGACCATGGTCAAAACATGGTCACTTATGTGAATAGGTCGCAATGTTGAGATCCAAATTGTCATTATATTTCTTTTTCTTGTGTTTATTTTTGCTTTACGTAAACAATTTTCCTTAAACTTTAATAAAATAATTTTCTAAAATATTATGATATGATGATTATATGTCAGCTAATTGTTCCAGTGTGTTTACTACTCTAATAAGATGATGGAAATCAAGGGCAGGAGTTTGGTCTAAAATAGATTGACAACTACTTTATGGCTTTGAATGAAATATGTATTTCTGTAATAATCTACTTGTCTAATCAATTAAAGATTAATTTCAATATTAAAGAAAGATCAAACATGGTCGACCATGGTCCAAAAATGGTCGGGTTGAACATGGTCAAACTCAGGCCCAACAGCATTTCTGACCATGGTGGACTATGTTTTAACCATCAACCTTTAAATGACCACCATGGTCAAACCATGGTTGACCATAGTCAATTCTGACCATGGTCGACCATGATCAGAAGAACATGTTTCAACCATGTTCTCACAATGGTGGACATTTAATGTTGATGTTTGAAACATGGTCGACCACGTTCCTTGACCAATATTGTTTCAACCATTGTCTGAACATGGTCAGCCATGTTTAGACAACTTGGCAGGGTATAATCATGCTCATAGAATTTGCCAGCGATACAAGTCCTAATCCAAAATATTGAGGTAGTGGTTGATGTTAAACCAATGTTACCCATCATTGAAATTGCCCCAAAATATAATGATTAAAGGACAATTCCACCATGAATAAAACAGCTGTAAGGTCGCTGCTAGTGACTTAGTTGCACCAACAGCCAGAGATAAGCTATTAACAGGCTAAAATGGCCGCCCCCAGTGCCTAAATTTTGTGTCTGTTAGGAGGTGTTTAAACAACAAAATACTTCTTGTATGAAGGTTGGCACTGGTGGGAACTTGGGTTTAAGTAGAGAATACCATAAGAAACTATTTGGGCCTCTGTTTTATTCATGGTGGAATTGTCCTTTAAGTCTTGTCTTGCATGCATGTGAACACAGATTTTGAAAAACAAAAGAAAGAAATAACAAATCAGATATCAGCTTTAACCCATTAATGCTTACAGTAGCCAAAACTGCCTGCCTATTTTGGTGATATCTCTCCAACAAAAGTTATTTTCTGAAAATGTTTAAAAGGGGAAATGTTGATCTCAATCCAACATACAAATCTACTTCAAATATTTTGTGAATTTATGATTAATCCCATTAAGTTATTTCAATTTATAAGTATCTTATGTCCAGGTGACTCTTGTCAGGGAGATCAGCAAGCATTAATGGGTTAAACCACTGCATTAATCTAATTATTATATTGTAAATTTGGACAGTCAATCTTTGTGTTGCATGTTTGATTGACTATAAATTTCAAAACTTAAATGTGAAGCCATGTGACCATGTGTCCACGTTCAGACATTTCTTGTAATCCTTGCAACCTTTAGTTTCCATCATAATTTAAGATCTCCCTATGATATCATTTTGTGTCAAACTAAATAAATTATTTCAAATCTACTACACCTGAAGGTCATTATGGTTGGTCATGACCACATGTATTGGGTGATATGTACTTATTGCATTGTCCATCTTATGAGTCATATTTAATCCCACCCCTTGCCCATGTTCCTATTGTATGGATGTGGTTGAGAAGAGGACAGCCGCCTGATATAGCTGGGTGGGTCATGCAAGCTGAGCTATAATTGGTATTTTCAGTACAAGGTACTTATCCTAGATACTTGGTAAAGACCCAAAATACGGCATGCATGACATTTGGTTCAATCACGATCAGATACTGAATATTCAATAGAGCTCTCGATCTATTCATAACTGAGTGTTGATTGTACAATGAACAAGTATGTGCTATGATAAGTATACTTCGCAAAATCAAAAGGAAAATTCAAAACAGAAGTTTACTTGACTATTTCTTAAGGCAGATGTTTTACCTAAATGACTGTTTTTTTATATAAGGGTGATTTTTACATGAAAGTGATTTCCTCTCAAATTGTGACCACTTCCAGAATTTAAATCAGTAGCTCACATTCCAGGAAGTAGGCATAGGTAAACTACAAAAGCTTGACCACAGAACTTGAACCAGAAGTACATATGCATGAAAAATAAATTAGAGAACAAGAGCTTGACTCATCACCAGTTTGCATTGACACAAATAAGGCATATGCTTCTCTAGGTATTATAAACTAAAGGCAAATTTCACAGATAATGAATATCACTTGACCACTTCCACAACTCAAATTGGTATTTCAAGGGAGGTAGTTAACATAACTATGATTGGCATAGGCTCAATAAAAGTAAATGCTTTTATCTTAGAAACTTAACTCATTCATGCCTGTAGCAGTCAAAACCACTTGCCTATCTTGGTGATATCTCTCTAACAAAAGCATTATCTAGAAAATATTCATTCATTGAAACTCTATCAACTATGCTTCTTCAAATAGTTTGCGAATGTATTTTTTAAAATATGACAGGTCCAGACAACATTCCTCAAATACATCTCCAGGTATGAATGGATTAAGGTGAAATTCATTTTTGGACAAACACTTATTGAAATTGGGATGGGCAGTGCAGTAGTACTGAAAATAGTTAAGGTATTTATGTAAGGTAGTAAGAGTTGCTGACTTGAATCAGAATGCTGGAAGGGAAAGGGAAAAGTGTTTATCATAGGCAACTCAGACATGCTTTAGGGCATCTCTCTACCAAAAATATAAAAAAAATCCAAAACTATTTTGTAAAACTGTATCCCCCGCCCATACCTAAGAAAGTCAAAATAAGGCATTGATCTATAATAAAATGTTGTTTATTAGGCCAAAACTCATGCACTCTATATAGCCAGCAACAAATTCTTGTCAACCCATAAAGTGCAAGTACACCCCAATGTAATGCTAAACTGCTTGATTTACTTTTTTTTTCAAAATCATTCAACCAAAATGCTGATTTGAATGCCTTATTGTGTCAACGTTATCTCAGTCAGCTGTTGCACGTTACATTGATTTCACCAGAAAAGCTACCTCACAGTGTCATATTGCATATACTGGTAAAAAAGTACTTAGTAAGAAGTTTGCATTTATAAAGTATAAAATGAAGATATTCTGATATCAATGCTAATAATTATCTTTTGGGTTGCTTTTTGTCAGGGTCTGGGTGATGTATGTTGTTATTCCCTTTTTAACTGTCTGAAGGCATATTTTTTGTAAAATATGAATACAAGCTTATTTTATTGTTGAAAAATAGTTCACCTTGATACTTAAACTCGATCCATATGTAGGGAGACATTCAATTGGTCTCATGAGCAAGCAAGCCCCTATAACCCCATCAATGGGAATGTTGGTAATATTGTGATTGGAATGGAATGGAATGGTAGCTATTTCACAACTTAAGTTATAAAACATTTAACCTCATAGAATTACTAGGAATGTTATGTACAGGAAAAAGGTGTTTATCTACGTATAAACTGCACAGTTTTTAGGTCTTATATTTGGTTGCCTTTTTCAAACTGTTTATCAGTGTTGCATAGTACAATCTTATTGATAATCATGACAGTTTAACAGATTTCACATATCCCCTACGCACCAAGCAATTTCTAAGTACCTTAAAATACTATTTCCTGACACTTGATATTCGTCATAGGGCATCATTTTAAATTAAAAGTCTATAGAATCACAATGCCCTTTGGTGGGAGCAAGTGTGGAAAATAAGATGTTCCTCAGTATGATAAATTGATATGTTGTAATTGAAAAGTATTAATACTTGATTTGTAAAACCTATTTGGTGTATATGGTTAACCTATTTAGGCTAGCTAGACTGAATTTCATTGAAAAATAACACCAGAATGCCAAAATGTGCATGAGGATGACTTGGTAATGATTCAATTTAGCATGAATTTCAGATTTTATTTGTTGGTTATGTTGTCTAAAAAGTTGTTTTCTTCTGATATTGTGCTGCAAACTAGTCGGTCTGTTTTAACCATTCTTGATATGAAAGTTTTAAATGGATATATTATGCTCCATTCAGGAAGTACATACCTTATCCACGGTTTTAGCCATTCTTGGTATGAATGTGTTAAATGGATATATACTTTACTCATGTCAGGAAGTACATACCATATACATGGTACAGGTATACATGTACATGTGTATGAACACGGAAATGTCTATAAATAGCATAGCTACAGTAGTGCCTAGTGCTTTATTAGTAAAGATTTCTCAAAAGTTTATCAACTTTCTGGGTCCCAAATGGACAGTAGATGGTAGATGTTTAGGTCCAAATTTACTATGAAGTTCAAACTTGATTTAAAGTTCAAACAATTGTTCACTTGCATTTCCCTTATAGTTATGCAGTACATAAGAATATATACCTGAACATGGGTATAGCATATAAATAGTATTATTTTGGTAGATCAGTGCCTATAACAATATTGTTTTCTCCTGATTTTGATTGATACATACTAGGTGGTTTCTACGGATATTCAGATGGTTTTGAGTTTGTATAGTATGGTATTAATTGACTTCAAACTTAATTATGTCATACCTTCTTACATCACTAAAACATGGATATGTATGACAATGTATATGTTTATTTAAACAAACCATGACAGTATGATAGAGTAAAGTAATATAGCACTGCATGATCATACTGTGTTATGATAATGATGAGTGTAGTATTCAGGTAAAATTCTAACTGGAATTAGTGACTCACCTGTGACTAGAGACCCGCCTGTTATCATCACCAAAAGTATAAATGTAAATGTGAAATCCATGACTGTCTACCTCGAGAAAGTTGAACTTTCCCCACTATAAAAGTACAGATAGGTGTCGATGCCAACTATGTCACACCTGTAGATATTCTGCCATCAGGTGACACACACCTGTGTAGGTGATAATCCAATCACACTACCTTCATAGCTTCTCATCACTCAGCATCTCGGAGGAAGAAGTATTTCCCCTTCAAGTCAACCAGGATAAGGTTGGCAGGAAATACACACTGAGCATGCTCCAGAGCGGTGAGGAGGAAAGTAGCATTTGGGTTTGAATGGGGTCACGGATTGTGCGCTTGACTTGTTTGCTTTTGTGAGTGAACTTGGGAGTATTCATCATGCTAAGGTGTGTTCAGGTATGCTGAATCATCAGGGGGAGCTGAGGATGCTGATGCAGACGGCATTCTCACAACCTCTCCCCCTCAACCCTGTAGTGACATGCACTCACCCATTGTCTGGCTCACATTCAATTAACTTCAATTAGCTCATTACCTTTGTTGTAGGCAATAGGAAATACAGGGGGCTCGGTTAGCACCCTCTTCTCATGAAATAATGTTTATACTAACAGCTAATGCAATTATATGCCTTAGTAGCAGTCTATGTACTTATATGGCATGCGAGGCATACTGTTCTACTTCTGGTTAATAGCATTGATCATCAGATGAGCAGTTTCAGGGAATTTTATTGAAAAAATTCTCTCTGTAGATTGGAGTGTAAAGTAATCAAGCATAGGAAACTATGGGAATGATACAGGCTGGCTCAGTTAAAGGGAAAATATATGGAAAGTGGTTGAATTGTTTTGTACATTTATATCAAGGTGAGTGGGAGTGTACATGTAGCATCCAAAACAGGTTGTACTTTTTTGTATTCATGCTGAAAGCTGGGAAATATTTGAAGGAAAAAATAACTTAGAGATCTTTTAAGAACTCTTAAATATTTTGTGACTATGTTTGATTCAGAAGACATTTCAAAGTACATTCGTTATCACATAGACATAGACTTACTGGAAGTCCCTGGTTACATAAATCCAGATGACATGTGTCAGGGCAGACATGAGGCCTGGATGGGCTAACTCATTCATGCCTAGCAGATTAAGTTGCCTAGACTTATTTTGCAAATATATTTGTGACCAGAGCATTTTCTAAAAAAATTTGAAAGAGGAATATTGATCATAACATTTTAAATCATGCCTCAATGTTATGAAGTGGTCACTAAAAGTTTTGTAGGTCCAGACAAAACTAGTCAAGATCTCCAGGTATGAATGGCCGTGTTTAAAGCCCTTCCATACCCAATGCTTTTACACATGTAACTAAATACACATACATGTACATCATGGGTCCCTGAATAATAAATTACTGTTCCAATTGGTATTCTACACATATCACAATGATGGTGAATGTAACAGTTTCTGTATAGTCCTCTTTTTTGATAGTTATAATCATTCATCAAGAATCTTTAGGACAAATTCTGAAGAATCAGGGAAAATTAGCATGTTCATCTTTGACACCCAATTATCATTTAGGCAAAGGTTTCTTTCCAGACAGGATGTTTTCCCATAAAATATGGTAACTGAGGTGATTTTGAATATAAGGCAGAATTTATGTTGTATAAGGCTTATCATGCATGTTGCTTTTTCATGATTTGTAATCTAGGTTTCCTACATGTACTTAAAAGGTATACAGGAATGCCTTTCAGGTAATGGAGCATGCAACCCAGATTTATCTGATGAGGACATTTAAGTAGCTGTGGCAAAACCATATATCACCATACCTAGCTGACAAAGGTGACTAAGCATTATAGTTACAGCATCCTGTAGGGCAAAACTAAAGTGCTAGTGAACTACAGCAGTTTTCTGTCGTTTTAACTATTTCCTTGGCGTTATCATCCTCAACTATGGTGCACTATTGTGGCAGGAGAATTATGTTTGAAAGTCACAGATAAATAATTTCGCTAAAGATAAAAAAATATTAAAAATTACAAAGAAAAGATCTGAGAGCACTACGAGAAAATTTATGAAAAGTAGAAAATATATTTGGACCCCCCCCCCCCCCTCAAAAAGGAAATAGGAACAATAAAAAGAAAACAAACTCCCAGGGTGCTGTTATCAGAAGTTAATCCAGCAATCAACATCAGTGATGGGCTCCAAGGCTGTTCATACCTATGAATTTCTGTAAATACACACACAGAAACACACACACACACACATATGTATATATATATATATATATATACATATTGAATATATATATATATATATATATATATATATGTGTGTGTGTGTGTGTGTGTGTGTGTGTGTGAGAGAGAGAGAGAGAGAGAGAGAGAGAGAGAGAGAGAGAGAGAGAGAGAGAGAGAGAGAGAGAGAGAGAGAGAGAGACTACATAGCTACTCTGAGTTAGTGTTGGGTTAAAAGTGTTCATCTCATTCAGTTACAATGCTGACTGCATAATAAACAGTTAAGCATGACGGGGGCTCTGAGGTGTGACTGCTTGTGGTTCTCCTGAGTATATGTCTTAACCCTTCCAATGCTGAAGCTACTTTCATCCAAAGCACAATGACGCAAAGACGTTAGAAAACCATCTCAAACCTGTCATGTTGGTATCCATGGGATAGCTCTTGCTAAGTATATGGAAGGCCAAAGTGGACAAAAAGAGCATTTTCTAATATTAATAAATGATTTATTAATATTAATAAATGATTTATTAATATTAATAAGTGATTTTATAATATTAATAAATGATTTATTAATATTAATAAATCATGCCATTTATTAATATTAATAAATGATTTATTAATATTAATAAATGATTTATTAATATTAATAAATCATTTATTAATATTAATAAATGATTTATTAATATTAATAAATGATTTATTAATATTAATAAATCATTTTATAATATTAGAAAATCATTTCCATTTATTAATATTAATAAATGATTTCATAATATTAATAAATCATTTTATAATATTAATAAATCATTTATTAATATTAATAAATCATGCCATTTATTAATATTAACTAGCAGGCCCCCGTGCACAGCCTAGTTTGGATTCTAAGTCATACTCAATGATGCGCAGGAAGGTCAGAGGCCGAGATTAAAAAAACACACAATCAAACTACCTTTTTCACTCAACACATAGGAACCCTTACTGAACCATTGGCGTCGCTCTTGTTTTTTTAGTTTCTAAATTTCAGTCATCACCAGGAACTGTGATGACAAAAGTATTATAAATGAGTCTAAAATGCATCAATCCAAAAAAAATTGAAAAGTTCAGGGCCACCTTCTAGCATCCCCCAAGCATAGTACAGGATTTGGTTTTAAGCAATATTGAATTATGTGCAGGAAGTTAAGACTCAAAAAGCTCGGCCTTAGTGAAATCTTAGTGAAATATAAAAGGGACTCGCCACCTGACCTGGGCCCCAGGGTATGGGTTATAACAGGGGATCCACTAATATACCCTGCTTGCAGCCAATAGGTATGCTAAAACTTTGCTAGTGCTACATCGATTACATTGCAGACATTTGGTCACACTGGGCAACACACTATATGACCACTGCACACTGGGTGTTATGTAATCACACACTGACATCTCGCTGTCTCTCACCACTAACCGTGTTTAAATCTCTGACAGGGTATGTGAGAAAGTTGCCAGTGACTTGGGGTTGGGGGTGCACAGCACGGGTTTGGATTCTAAGTCATACTCAATGAAGCTCAGGAAGTTCAGAGGCAGATAATAAAACAAAAAATGCCTTAACCACTCAAAAAAATAGAACCCTTACTGAACCATTGACCTCGCTCTTGTTTTTTCACCAGGAACTGTGTGACACAAACACTATTAAAATTATTATGAAATGCATCAATCAAATGGTGCTCTCACAACTGCAAGGCGTCTTGGATCTACGTCAATGTCGTCAAATCTCTACCTGGGGTATACGTCAGGGAGGGGATCCCCTTATATACCTTGCTTGCAGCCAACATGCATGCTATAATTATGAAAGTGCTGCATGTCCGACCCGAGTGCAGCATTGACTACTCTGCAGACATGTTAGCCGCACTTGGCACCACACTATGTGGCCTCATAGTATGGTTGTACACTGACAGCTTGCTGTCTCTCACAACTACCTGGGTTCCCAACTTCCCATGCACATGATAAAGTTGCTAGTGACTTGTGGTCTTCGCCAGATACTCTGGCTTTCTCAACCACTAACAACGTGCTAGTCGCAAATAAATTGAAGCGAGAATACACAAAATGCCAATGAGAAGGAAATACAGCAGAGATGGAATGCAAAAGAGAGAAGATTTTAAAATAAATGAAATATAGGAGACTGGATATAAAAATAAGAGAGAGATATAGAGAGCGAGAGCTAAAACAAAAGAAAATACTGCCAGGATGCATAAGTGCATATGGGTGATAATGCAAAAAGAAGGTGGTGTGGGTTTCAGACACAGAGTTTGAGTGGTTCAGCAACACCCTTTACGAATTGATTTTTTGTG
Organism: Maea johnstoni; assembly: GCA_963942565.1. NCBI lineage: Eukaryota > Metazoa > Annelida > Polychaeta > Spionida > Magelonidae > Maea > Maea johnstoni. The sequence continues at coordinate 85,470,908 of OZ012684.1, read as the reverse complement.
TGAGAATTGTCATTTTTCTCTACTAATGCTCAAAACCAACACAGTACAATAACCTTACTGTTAAAACGAACCCCCCCCCCCCCCCCCCCCCGTCCTGATACAGAACGAACCCCTACACCGAAATCCTGGACCAAACCCTGGGGAGAGATATACAAATGTACAGAATACAAAATCCAGGGAAACACATGAAAGAGTGTAAAAGATGTGTACAGGAAGTACAATGATAGGGAAGAAAATTATAGAAGTGACCCTGTAGGACCAACAACACCGAGGATCTACTGGTCCTCACAGACAACATTTATTTCATCTTCATTTATTTCAAAAACATTTAGGTACACCGATATCCTCAACCACTTATAACTGGCTAGTCACAACTTAGCTGAAATATGTCAGAACGGTAATCAAAATTCCAAATTCCTATGAGATTGTATGTAAATTGGCTCCTCGCTACCCCCCCCCCCCCCCTCGAGATTCTGGAACACACATACATGTGAGAGAGAAACAGAGAGTTTTGCTTATGAGGATCCCGATTTCAACTTGACCAATACCACACCAAGCCCCACACACATCTACTCTCACAAACACATATACATGGAGACAGAGAGATTTTAGTCATAATCGATAGAAAGTTTGAACCTTAATTTTATAAATAGTTCAAAGTACATCCCACCAACATGCCAATGTTATTCTTAAGAGTGGGAACATCAGAGAGAGAGAGAGCATCTAGGTCACATGCAGAGAGAAAGGAATTTTGATCGATCACATCCACCGCATCCCCATCGTGCTCCTACAACTGTACCGATTGCAACTATGGCATGTGAGAAAGTTGTCAGTGACTTTGGGTTAGGCGGTGGTCTCAGCCTCAAGCAATATGGCAGATAAATGGACGATAATCGAAATTCTGAATTCCTATGCAATTGTATGATAGCTAGTACCACATCCAGGGTCTTAGCCAGGATTTAGAAAATGGGTGCCCAAAATTGGCAATTGCAAAATTTTGGGGCGTCCAAATTTTTAAGGGTTACCTCAGGTTTCAACCATAATTATCTATAAATACAATGCCTTTGGAATAATATGGTGATGAAAAAAATCAATTATATGTCTGAGATAAAGATTTTAAGAAATTCCTCACAAAAAAAATTGGGCCGTACAAAAAGACACCCAGACACCCTGCTGGCAACATACTAAAATGTTATAGAACTATAAATGCGAAAGAGAATATAAGCAAGTCTGGGAGAGAGAATTTTCAAATGAATGAAATATAAAAAACAACAACTGCTAAGTGGAAGTGCAACCTGCAAATAAAATAAGTCAGTAATTTGGAAATCAGGAGATTTTGGAGATTTCAGTCTAATAGCGAGCGAAGCTCGAAAGGCCGTAGGCCTTTCGCGAAGCCTCGCAATCCGTCAATTGAGCGTGTGTGTATATGAGTGTATATGACGTCACTATCACTATAAGAAATACATACACGGACCAAGAAAGTTGTCACCGTCCCACGTGCGGGACAACAATATCGTCCAACGTGCGAGGCAACGTGCGGACGACTTCCGTTCTGGAGGAATCTTTAGTAGGTTAAGTAACGACCGATTTCATTGGTCGACAATGACGTAATGTGCAGTACAACAATACCAAACACTTACATTTCATCCCATTGGATGAAATGCATGAATGCACGTGCGTGAATGAAAGTGGCCGCTTCTACATGTATATCCACGTTAAAACTTAATTTCTCGCCCGTCCGCCGTGGCTCAATTCTAATGCAGTTTAGAACCGCCTGAATTCATTCTACTGACCATTGCGGTTTAGATCGATAGAACCGCCAGGATTCATTGTACTGGCCATTGAATTCTCGTCAAAATCAGTTGCGAAATATGAATGCAATTCAATTCTAATGCAGTTTAGAACCGCCTGAATTCATTCTACTGACCATTGCGGTTTAGATCGATAGAACCGCCAGAATTCATTGTACTGGCCATTGAATTCTCGTCAAAATCAGTTGCGAAATATGAATGCAATTCAATTCTAATGCAGTTTAGAACCGCCTGAATTCATTCTACTGACCATTGCGGTTTAGATCGATAGAACCGCCAGAATTCATTGTACTGGCCATTGAATTCTCGTCAAAATCAGTTGCGAAATATGAATGAAAGTGGCCGCTACTACATGTATATCCACGTTAAAACTGAATTTCTCGCCCGTCCGTGGCTCAATTCTCGGCTCGCTTCCTGGCCATACCACGCCGTGGCCGCTACTATATCCAAGTTAAAACTGAATTTCTCGCCTGTCCGTGGGTCAATTTTAATGCGGTTTAGATCGATAGAACCGCCAGAATTCATTCTACTGGCCATTGCATTCTCGTCAAAATCAGCTGCGAAATATAAATTTTAAGACAGTTTAAAATCGTAATGTTTTGTATGCCATTAATTTACGGTCAGTCAATGCTGTATTTTGGTCAAAAGTAAAAAAAAAAAGAAGATCATCCAAAGCTTCGCTCGCTTCCTGGCCATGCCAGCGTCATATTAACCAATAACAAAAAATAATCAAGGTGTAGCCCCAGCAATCGGAACAATGTTATTTCAAAGTTAAGAGTGAAGAAATGCAAATAATAATATCACCGTTTTCCTACGACTATGCGCACAGATCTAAAATAAGCGCAGCCCCCTTTTTAGAGAAATATTGTTTGATTGGGGTTAAGTGGTGGTACTCCAGTTCCCTCCATCACATACAACTGGCTGGTCATGACTGAAAATATGTCAGAAAAAAATGATAAATGAAATTCCTAATAATCCAAATTTCAATGTGAATGTATGAAAATTGGCTCCTTGCTTCATCTCCCAGGTATCTATCCCTCTGTAGAAATTTAGAGATTTAAATCAGTAAATCGTTATATTGCTCTATCGAAATTCTACTGAATTATGTATACACCCCCCCCCCCAATATTAGAATTCAAATCAAACAAATGTCAAAAACCTGCTCCCCCCCCCAAAAAAAAAAATTTGAGTTAGAGAGAGTGAGCTAGTCTCTGATCCAGAAACATTTTACTCAAATAAACAGGTAAAGAGAGAGAGAGGTACAGGTGGACTATTAAAAGATTTTGTAGCTGAGAGATCAGCAGCATTGATGTCGGGGAGCTCATTTCAAAGCCAGGTAGTCAGGCAGTTACAATTGGCTAGTCATGACTTAGCCACACAAAGGCAGATTTAGTGACAATTTTTTTTTTTTGAAATTTCAAAAACAATGGCAAGTAGTTATTTTGTCTGCATGCCAATTTAAATTCAAGAAGAGAGGTATGCCAAAATGATTTTAAAGGTTTATAATATACATGTAAGTTGAAAAGTATGTACACATGAAAAGAAAAATGCCTCAAATATAAGAAAACAATACAGGAGAGAAAACAAAAAAAGTACTGTGAATGAAAGAAAGGAAATATAGGAGTGCTACACAATAGAGGGGAGAGAAAATGAAACACAAATAGACAGAGGATATAAAAGTGATAAACATGGGAGGATAACTAAAAAGAAAGAAATTCCTAATTGCAAATAAAAACAAAAGCAAACTTACCAACTTGGAGAGAAGCAGAAAGATGCAGGTAAGTGAAATTGCAATACAATGTATAAATGAAGGGGAGGAAGACAGACCAAAAAAAAGGAAATAATAAGCATGAGAAAAGACTCAATACATGAGAGAGAACCGAAAAAGTAAGGAAAGGAAAGGAAAACAAATTTGGGACAGAAATGAAATGATTAAGTAACCAAAGACTCAGAACAAAAAATGAGAAACTTTATTAATCAAATAGACAGTATATATCAAAAATAATACTATATTACTAAAGATTCCATACAGGAGGGAATTGACAAAATAGAACAGAAAGAATTTGCAAAATGTATAGGACAGAAAAAAACGAAAAATATTAAGATAAATCAAAGAGGTTGAGAATACAGCAAAGGGGAGGAGCAGAGTAAACAAACCTATAGAAAAAATGACTGCCATGCACAGTAATCAGTATTGAACATTTCATTTGCTACATTATTGAATGACTCAAATTACCTCGCACAGTTCAATCTTTTCCTGAGTCAAATCAAGTAAAAAAGAAACAACAATAGTGAAATGCATGAAATATATAGAAAAAATGACTGCCATGCACAAAAGCCACAATATAATCACTCGATCTTGAACATTTGCTACATTATTGAATGACTCGAATGACCTCGCAAAATTGATCCTTCCTTGCGTCAAGCCAAGCATTTAATGTGGTAAAACAATGAAAAACAACAGTGAAATTTAATAAATACCTTTTATCCACGGCAAAGGGTGTTTATACTCAGAAATGTGTGACTGATTCTGTCCGCACCAGGTCCGAGTTTACCGATTATCGCTCACTCAATCTTCTTGCTGTGGACGTATTTTCCAGCCAACTTTGACTCAATCAGTAAGCCGACTTTGGTTGGAAAATACCTCCACAGCAAGAAGAGGCGGTTAAATTCTTCCTTCAAAGGTACCCATGTATATATGATCCGGCGATTCAGGAAATGTCAGGGTCCAGATGTCACATCGCAGCACTTCAAGTTTTGGCGTGTTTCCACGCTTGAAAAATAGATGGCGCAATTAATGACGTCACCCCTCACATTAATGACGTAACTCAAGCCGGTCCGAGGGGCATAAAATTCACATTTCTCAAGATAAAACGGCCAGCAAATATAATTTTGAAAAAATAAATAGTTTCGCACCATCTACACACCCCTGGCAAACGATCCACAGGGGCAGTTCAACTCGGCATCGCGTGTGTGCCTCGGAGTCGGCAATTTAAAATTCCAAAACTCCGAAATTATGTATAGATAAATGATTTATTAATATTAGAAAATGATTTATTAATATTAAGAAATCATTTATTAATATTAATAAATCATTTTCTAATATTAATAAATGCTTTGTATTTCTTAATATTAATAAATCATTTCTTAATATTAATAAATCATTTCTTAATATTAATAAATCATTTTCTAATATTAATAAATGCTATGATTTATTAATATTAGAAAATCATTTATTAATATTAATAAATCATTTATTAATATTAATAAATAAGTGACATCTATTGGAGGAACCTTGAACTATTCAATTCTTTATGAAATAATGAATGCTCCAAAGCACATGGCAGTTGCATGAAAATGGCAGAGGTAGTTGTACGCAGTCATTTTTAAGACCTCCGTATGTCCGTGATTTTGTAAAGGAAGGCTACTTTTTTGCACCCTGGTACGAAGTATGGGGGTGAAAATCCCCTTACAATCCACGAAATATACTCGGCTCTGACGCCAAGTGACTCCCGAAGTGACTGGGCTTCCACTAAACAGGCAAAGAATTATAACTTCAAAAGTTAAAATGCGTGTTCCCGTTCGTCCAATGTCAGTGTTCTGATAAAAGAAGGGGTGTTTTTATTGGAAAAATTGCGTGTTTTTTTTAAAAATAAGGGTGCTTTTTTGGCCTGAAATCAGTGCTTATGGGGTATTTATTCATTTTGATAACGAGCGTATGCGTATAGCTGAGCATGTTATATTTGTAGACAGACATGTTGCGAACACATTGAGCGATAATTGGGAAGGATAGTGGTAGTAGTATCTTGTGGATGAAGACAAGGTTAAATTTTCACGCTTATCCCAAGCACGTGTAGGGGGTATTCATTATTTCACATGTAAAGATTCCCTCAGCAAACAAAAGATGGCGCTCATTTATTAATATTAGAAAATCATTTATTAATATTAGAAAATCATTTATTAATATTAATAAATGCTCAACATTTATTAATATTATTAAATGATTTATTAATATTAATAAATGATTTTCTAATATTAATAAATGATTTATTAATATTAATAAATCATTCCATTTATTAATATTAATAAATGATATATTAATATTAATAAATGATTTATTAATATTAGAAAATCATTTATTAATATTAATAAATGATTTATTAATATTAATAAATGCTGAGGATTTATGAATATTAATAAATGCTTTATTAATATTAATAAATGATTTTCTAATATTAATAAATCATTTATTAATAAGTCATGCCATTTATTTATATTAATAAATGATTTATAAATATTAATAAATGATTTATTGATATTAATAAATGATTTATTAATATTAATAAATGATTTATTAATATTAGAAAATCAATTATTAATATTAATAAATCATTTATTAATATTAATAAATGGAAATGATTTTCTTATATTAATAAATGATTTATTAATATTAGTAAATGATTTATTAATATTAATAAATGATCTATTAAAATTAATAAATCATTTCTTAATATTAATAAATACTTCTTAATATTAATAAATATTTATTAATATTAATAAATATTTATTAATATTTATAAATCATTTATTAATATTAATAAATGATTTATTAATATTAAGAAATGATTTATTAATATTAGAAAATGCTCTTTTTGTCCACTTTGGCCTTCCATATAAGTACGCTGAGATGACAGTACCCATGTGCCAGGGTTTCAGTCATTTTCTATTTTTTTCCCATTATTTTGTATTGGCCAAATTAGCCACCAGCAGCTTAAGGGTTTATGGCTGTGGGGAAGGTACTAATGCTGAAAGTCCTTTATAGTTTCAAGGTCAAATATCTAAATTCTTCACTGGAGTCAAAGATAATTGATGGAAATATATAAACATGTCATTGGCTACTTGTTTATGTATTAAGAGAGACATAAGGGCTTCAAAGAACATGCCTTTACCCCAAGGGAAGTAGGTGGGTCTCTTGGAATATAGCTCCAGGTAACCTCAAACTGTGATACAGGGAAAGGTACACCTTTGTACCTATTGTTTCCTTTATTATCACTAGTACTAGATAACAAACTCAATATTGGCGTCATTACAGGAACAACTTGTGACATGTTCTTGTTCCACTATTTAAAAAAGTTTTTTTGTAAGAGTTGGCTCCTAATTCACTTGAAATCAAATGTGTGAGATGTAGTAGAATATGTATTGCCGGTAGTCAGGATTTGGTACAAACATGTACAATCAAAATATGTTGTTTTATGATTATTGTGTGTCAAGGGTTAATGCAAACTTATTCACTTGTTTGTGATTCAGCAGTGTTTTTTAGGGAAATTACTAACATCCTCCTTTTAGCTAGCAGTGATGCATGGATGATTTCAGGTTGAACTGGCCTCCATGCTATATCAAATTTTGTTTGAAGGTCCATGGACATTGATTGCATGTGAAAATGGAGTACCATTAGTCAGTGGTTATAGTTTAAAAAAAATTCCAGCTAATCATCAAACAATCCTGGGATGTTACTATATATGTGGATTTTGAAATGCGGTATTGGAAAACTCTAACCCTGACAGTTTTGCCATGTGCAACGGTGTGACTAGGTTGTTACCACTACTGCGTTGCTTGTTTAGAATTTAACCCTATCGTCTGAGGCCAAAAGGTTTGAGGGTGATTTCTAGACCAGAATTTTTTGTGGAATCTGAAAATCTATTTTTTACAAATGGCACTGGGTTAATTATGGGTGAAATTGGTATTTTGGGGTGAATTTGACAATTTTTGTATGTTAATTTTCATAATGTGTCATTTTTTCACACCAGTGTCAGATCATGACAAATATGATATTAAATTAAAGCTCACAGTCATGGGACTTCAATCGTGTGTAGTTTTGGAATGTTTCAGTGGTTGCCATAGCAACAGGAGCCAAGAATTAGTCAAAAACGAGGGGAAAATGGTCATTTTCTTAATTTGTGTGATACTAAGTGCGATTTACCCCCAATCAAGACATCTAAGGGCATCAGTATGGTTATTGAAATCTTCCTTGCTCTGTTATTAATCAATTCATGCCAATTAATTACAAAAATAGCCTCCTTTTAACCACAGGTCTGCCACGGGTCTATTACTAGACCTGTGGCAGAAACGGTCTGACCACAGGTCAGCGGTAGACCCGTGGCAGACCCATGGTTGACCATTACCACCATTCTACCATGGGTCTGCCATGTGTCTACCACGATGTGTGGTTAGAAAATGGTAGTTATGTGGCACTGCCTAGGTTATGTGGTTAGAATGTGATAATTCTGTGCTGGACCCAAGGTTATAGACCAATCAATGGACACATTTATACCACCGAACAACTTAGTTTCTGCCACACATGTGGCAACGAGTGGCACAAAATGTTCCTATTTCTTTTGTAAGGACATGATGTTTTGAAGCTGTCAGGCAGCAAAACTCAGTTAAATCTTTTAATATTTGTCTGGTCTGCAATAGGTGTGACAGACAGGTTTTATACTGCAAACCGGTAACTACATGTATAATTTCTCATGTAATTATAATCGCATTAAATGAACAAAAAATTGGATTATCTTAAATGCCAGGCCCCTATGCTCCTCATTTATGAATTGTTGAGGTTGGCTGCACCAGTGAGGGGATTAGGATTTTTGTTGTTACATCATCCTGCACCAGCTGTTGCTACAATCACAATTAGGGATCAGAGGAAGGGCTCAATTTAGATAAAGCAGGATGAATATCACTTGGAAAATTGAGTGAACTTAAAGGATCCAACACCCACTCACACTGGCACGTGGCTGACTGAAATAACTCTTTCACATCTATTTGATTTGGCTATCCATAATAATCAGTTAAAGTGTTGTCAATGTAAATCCCACTGTTTTAGTTCAGTTACCTTTGATATAGATAGAAACACACACTAAATCCCTGTTGGTAATCCAAAATGTTGACAATCAATATATGCCGTCTAATACTCTGCATTCACAGTCACAGTATAGCCACTCTATTATGGACATGCCTCTATTGTGGACATTTAGGCTGGCGTAGATTGCTCAAAATATCAGTAACTTTAAGCTATATTTTGGATAGACTCAGCATTTGCAGTATCGTCATTTTCAAAGGACTGTACTTTAGACCCAGAATATTTCAATAATATAAAATTGGCAGGAATTGATCAAGAAAAGAGCAAGGATTTTTTTAAATAGTCATACAAATGCCCTTAGATGTGTTGATTGTGGGTAAATCGCACTACTGAAGTATCACACAAATTACAAAAATGACCATTTCTCCTCTGTTTTGACTAATTCTTGGGTCCTGTTGCCATGGCATGCAGCCACCTGAGCTTAAATTTGATACCACATTTGTCATTATCTGACACTGATCTGAAAAAATGACACATTATGCAAATTAACATACAAAAAACTGCCAAAATCACCCAAAAATGCCAATTTCACCCATAACACACCTGCCATTTGTAAGAAACATATTTTCAGATTCAGCATAACATTTCGGTGTAGAAACCAACCTCAAACCTTTCGGCCTCGGACGGTTAGATAAAAGTGCCCGGGCTCTTGGACCATAGAGTTTACAATATATGTGATAATATGGATAAACTTGCATTTGAGACAAATTTTGTATGAAAAGACAATCTGAATAAGGCACTCACTCTATAGTCTCTCGATCTATTTCAATTGGTAAGTTAACCTTGATTATGCTAAGTTGGCCCATACAAAATGATGCAAAAAACCTGATAATGGCTGAAACCCTGGCTCATCAGGTAGTCATATCTGAGAGTGCTCAGCGTGAGATATATCAAATGAATACCTAAATAACAGGGTTTGGTTGGTTTTAAAAAATCTTTGTGTCCTTGTGCTTTGGACAAAAGAAGCCTCCGCATTAGAAGGGTTAATTCTGTTCTAGTTTGACTCTTATCAAAGGCCTCATAATGGCCAAACACTTTTTGGATTTTTTTCTAACAAAAGCTGTATGTGTTTCCAATTGTGGGAGAAATGTTATATAAAAAAAACTTCTTTTCTTTAAAATCATTATTTTATAGCCAAGTCATTCACCAAACTATCAATCTATCTATCTGTCTTATGTATATCTATATACACATACGTAAACTGTACATATAAATATGCTTGCATACTTGCATACATAAACACATACACACATGCATACATACATACATACACATACATATACATACATACACACACACATACATACATTTGGTATTTGGTAGAGAACTGTTGCCACCTTTCAGGAATGTAGTAATTATGGTTACTTCCTTCTTCAAAAGTATTCATGTGTGAAAAGAATTTTGAAAGTGGATAAATCAACCTTCATGTTCTCTTGATGACGGATTTTAGCCAAGAAGGAAGTTGTTCATCTGGTGGTGGTTGGGGGGGGGGGGGGGGGGGGGGGGGGGCAGACAGTCTGTTCTGTATGTTAATAGCTTTCATGATGCAGAACTCGATGTAGCATAGATCACTATTTTATCAGCATCAGGTCACACCTGGAGAACATGGCAGAGAACATCAAAAGTTATCGTCCTTAACCCTTTCCTGCCTGTAGTGTCCTCACATTTTTGATGATATCCCTAGGACCAAAACATACTTTGGAATTATATATGGTGGAGAATTAAGCTACTTTCACACATACACGATTGTGAACACGACTGAACACGACTGTTGAATTTTGACAAAATTGTGTTCGGTCGTGCTCGTCATGGCAATTAGTTGAGTAAACACGGTACAACACGTGTGTCATATGACGTTCATACGTCTCTCATACGGTTGTGCGCGTTCTTCATACGGTTGAACACGATATCCATACGCCCTTCATACGGTGCAACACGATGTCCATACGTGTGTCATACAGTCAAACGCGATGCTCATACGATGAGAACAGTGAACACGATTGCCATACGCCGGAACATGTGTGCCATACGCCCGAAAACGATGTCCATACGACGTTCATACGATTTTGGGTTAAATTTCATTCAAAAATAGATTGAAATGGACCTTGATAATTCTTCCTAAACAGGTTTAAACTGGGGCTCTATCCGTGGTATTTTGGGTCGAAATACCCCACAGCCGTCTTCTCCGCAGCCCCTTCATGTTGTTATATGTAAATAACAAAATGGCGGGCGCAAGCGTATATCACGTGACTAAATTTGGCAGTCGTATGAGGGGCGTGTTGAGCCGTATGAGAGGCATGTGGAACCGTATGAGAGGCGTGTTGAACCGTATGAGAGGCGTGTTGAACCGTGTGAGAGGCGTATGAAGGGGGTGTTTGATTGTGTACAACCGTATGGCCAAATTCGAACACGACTGAACATGCCCTTCATACAGTTGAACACGTTCGAACACACCCTTCATAGGACGCTCATACGACGCTCATACGCCTCTCATACGGTCAAACACGTCTGTTAATGGGCCATAAAACGCGATAAAAGTCGTGTTGATTATTTGAACATGCTCAAAAATTCAGCCCGATTATTTCGGCCACACAATGCTCATACGCCTGAACAAGACCCAACACGATTGTGAACACGCCCTTAATATGCCTGAACACGACTGCAAAAATTATGTTCAGTCATGTTCACAATCGTCTATGTGTGAAAGGGGCTTTACTTATCTGAATGCTACCCACATCCTCCTATCATATGTTTCATGAATTTAAGCTTGATTGAAAAAGTTATTTTCAAAAAATGCAGGTCCAAAGATTTTGTATTATGGAGATCTCCATGCATGAATGGGTCAATCAGATTATGCATGTGTTTTTCATTATTTTCTTTTTATCATGAATAGTCAATTGATTTTTTGTAGAGATTTGTAGAGATATTTTGGGCTCAGTTGATTATAGCTTTTAGACCTGGCTTTGATCAAAGAATCGGGATGGATATTGGTCCAGGGTATTTGGATATCTGAGCAAGACAGTTTACCTCAAAATTTCCTCAGTACACCTGGCTGTCATAGGAGGTACCTCAGCATTCCACCTTTTTGGTGATAGACCTATAACCTTAATGTGCTGTATTGTCTGCTGAGATTGCTGATGTCTTCCAGGGCAGGTGAAATGGTTCAGTCAGTGGGAGTTGATAGATTAAATTAATTGACAGAAAATATGTTTTTGAAGATTTATTCATGTTTATAAGACTGCTAGCTGTCTCTGACCACTGTTCGGGTACGAATCCCACCTGAGAAAGTTGCCAGTGACTTGGGGTTAGGCAATGTTTTTTGCTGGGTATTCCTGTTTCCTCCACCAGTTACAACTGGCTAGTCACAACTTAGCCGCAATATGGCATGGCAGAAAAAGTTACAAAAAACACAATTCCAAATTCCAAATGTATACATCAAAGCAGTGCCTATATTTGTTTAGTGTTGCATGTTTTCTATTAACCTATTATGTCACACCTTGTGTATATAGCATGGTCACATGGCTTGATGGAAAGGAACATTTACAGTTGTTCCAACTAAAGAGACAAATACCAGGCAATGGGAAACTTATGCAGCTTCAGACCACCATGCCGAACAATAATACAAAGAATAAGTGCAAATAAGATCAGATAAATGTGGATGCTATGATGCTTTAAAGCATCATAGCATCCACATTTATCAGATCTTACTTGCACACAATTGTGGCTGAGATAGTAGCCATGTGTTACTTTAGCCTTAAATGACCTACTCTCTCAACAATGGGAGCATCACACATGCACATGCCTCTGACAATAGTAAATCCTCGTGTTAGATGTTGTTCTGATTGTTTTAATTTAGATCTTTATTTAGAAAAAATAACCAAAAATATGTGTATAAGCTTTGTGATATAATGAGAATCAATCACATGAGGTAGGTGATTGTGGCAATACCATTGCCCTCCCAGTCAGCAGCCAAAAACTTGCCCTATGGGCTTGCTTTTGCCTGGTGAATGGGCCGGGCACTGCTATTTCCACAATCACCTACATCCCTTGATCAGTTCCTTCATTTATATATGGGTCATACAAAAAATACATATTGATTATGTTATATACATATATCTACAGATTACTGTATAGATATGATGTAAATGATATAATAAGTATTTTGACAAAATAGTGCCTTTTCAGAGAAATGCCAAAGAGTGTGAACTTTCTTTTGCTTCTGAATGATGCTATTTGTAGCAGATACTATTAACAACGTAGCTAGTTATATGAAATGAAATACAGGACATATCAACTGAAGGTAACTTTATTTATTTCCTTAGGCTTATATACATCATTGGGAATCAATTACCAAATATCTCATTTAGAAACTAATCAATTGTAAAAATGGAGATTTAATTACAATCTCTTTTTGGGTGTAATTATATACATACATCAATGCAACATGGCATTTTGATATATGTGACAAACTAAATAAAAATGAAAAAAGAATTGATTTCCCCACTTCTTGGTATATATGTCCATTAAGACAAAATTTCCGTAATTACTCCTACAGAGTCTACTTTACTTCACAGTAGAAATATCTATGATAAATTCTACTTTTGTTTTGAATTCAGTCATGTTTTGTCCACCAGTATTTTTATATCCTGGCCCAAATGGGAATATGTGTATTTTGTTATATTTCAAAATTAAATTTCCTGCATGACAAATGAGCTCAGGTTCCATTCCCTTTTTATTCTTATTTTGTTTAGCATAAGGACTATTTCAAGTAGATTAGGTAACATCAGTATTTTCTATAACCCTGCTAGTAATGAAAAAATGGCATCTCGCCATAAACACTCTGTATAGATGGTGCCATTTTACCTAAAAGCTAGCACAGAGACCCCCTTTAAAAAGTTTTTTAGAAAGGGCACAAAATTGAGGGTTTTTTACTAAAGAGTTTATAAAAGATAATAAACATAACATTTTAAGCTAGTTTGTCCGTAAGTTTGGATTTTTGGATACTTTAGGCATAGGCTAAACTATGACATTGCAACGGGCTGTTCTACCCTTAGTCAATTGTAGCTGCTGTAAAAGGCTGAAAGATTTTATACAATTAGTAAAGCTGCTGAAATATGGCAGGATATCCTTCAAATTGCCTTAGAATCACACTAGCTATGAGTTCAATCCCAATTCTTAATTAGGAAATATGCTGTAGTCGTGTATAGGTATTTTCACCCTCACGAGTGTATGTTTGTGAGAGGTTTGAATAGGTGCTATTATTAGCTGCCTGTGGTCTTAAATTGTAATAAGCGACATCCTCAGCCCTCGGTTCCCCTGTATCGGTGCCAGGTTGTGAGAGCTGTGGTCTGGGTGGAGAATCCTGTATGTCCTCATATACACTATCCGGTATTGTAGAGTGACCAAGCATGGTAGGCTGGGGTGGGGCACCACTTTGTGTATCTTGTGTGGCAATGTTGTCAAGATGAACTTCATCTTTATTTACTTTCTTCCCTTTCCTGCAACACATTAAAAAGAAGTTCAGAAATGCTGTAATATTAGTTCGAAAGATGCTTTTCTTTCTCCTGCAATGCAGTGATACATTCAAATTTTTGAGACTTTCTGTCTTGAGTTTTCATTTTAATCTGATTTGCACAAAAGAAATGATTAATGTGTTTATTTGCAATAGTGAAATTGATTTAGATTACTGCGAAACATTCATGGTGGGATTTAATCAAATAGACTAGTTTATAACAAATTTCAGATAAAGACAAGCAGTAGATGATACTGTTGAGATGCATGTTTATTTACCAATTACAGAGCAGTACAATGACTGCAAACAGTTTCAGTAGTTGATAAGCTTTCCCTTTCAAATCTGTTTATTCATAAACATCTCTTAAGGACAATACTATTCATTTGGTAATCAATCCTCAAATGTATTTGAGCTATATATACTCACCATCTACTCAGCAGTACCAGGACAGTAGTAATCAAGATGATGATCATGATGATAAAAACAGTGCTGCCCCCTACAACTCCTCCAATAATATACCTCTTGAAAGCTGTTTCATCAGTTAGACATGCAGTAGCGCTTGGAGTTAGAATGGGATTGGATGTAGCAGTAGTTCTATATGTTGGTGCAGATGACTGTAGGCTTAGTTTTGGTTGAGTAGAAGTTTGAGGTTGGATCGGTGGGGTGCTTTGTGTGGTGGTTCCTGTTGTAGTTTGTGGAAAAGGGAATTGACATGTCACCCTCACTGATCCTGTCCCTTGAAGCAATACAAAGAGTAATCACGTTATCTAAGTTACACTTATCAGCCTATGTAGTGCAAATATTTCACTTTATTTTGATTTTCAGATATCACTCATTTGAATACATTTTTGAAATTATCAACTATGGTAGATATAAACTTTTTCATTTTTTTTTCAATAAAGGTAAATATTTAAATCATCATAGTAGTGAGATCTTCGTTGGGTAAGATATCTCTAATATAAGTGGCTTTTCAGGTTAAAAGATAAGACAGTTCAGATGCTGTTGCTGCTTAATTTGCTTAGCACTTCTAACATCTTCATTCCAGGAGCCAGACTGGTTCACAAATATAGTCTTAACATTTAGCAGGAGCTGAAATCCACATTAATTATTTTCTACCGTTTTTTGATATTGCACTATGAAACAAATATGTTTCAATAGCATTGTAGCGATGTTGATTTCGTCTAGTCCTGTATTTATTTCAGATAGGGGGCCCAAATGGCTCCTTACTCAGAAAGTTACAGTTGGACTTTGTTATTTGCTTTGAATCTTATCATTTATGCCCATGTAATACATTTTTCTACCTTTAGAATATCAGATTCTGGAAAAAGATTAGACAAATATTGGATCAGGGACATAATCGAAAAACCGCCAATGACTGCCACTAATTAACACATTAACATAAATAAGCCCTTATTCATTTAATCATTTAGTTTTCGACAGACTACCTAGACTTGGTATTTTTGAATGACAAAGCTGTTATTAGCAGGCTGCCTGTAATATGTATTTTGAATATATTTCATGAAATACTGCTATTCTTTTATAATGCATGTGCCAACATCAATTGTATAGTGGGAATAAATTCAATTCCCTTAGGATTTCATTTATGTGGTGACTTTGAGGATGGGGGTCACGGTTATTTCTTCAGTATTTGTTTATCAGGAGAACTAGCTGTCAAACAAGTACACTATTTACAAATTGCTATAATTTCTAGTTTTGTGAATAAAAATGCTCTATAGAGACTTCTCAATTGATCCCTAGCATGGCTGTAATTACCAACCCCAGTTCAAAGTTTGCTCTACCTTTGTTCAGCAAGTCTATTTTATGAGGAAATTCTGAGAAAAATTCATCAATATCTTTTTCAGGTCACATCTTTTGAGGAAATGTAATTTTCAGTCCCCTAATCAATGGACTTTTTTGGTTTGTGATGCAATATTCATACATAGCCTGCAACCTGCAACTAAAGGTAATGAAACTCATCTAGCATTTAGTATGAATACTGTAGATCTGGTTAAATTGCTGTCCGAAATTTGCCGATCCTGCCTTTTTCAGAATTTGCCGAATCTTAATTTACCAATCGTGATCACATATGAATGATAAATTAAAAAACGCAGTTAGTTGTTATCACATTGAAAGTATCATAGCACCCGCTGGAGGACAGAGCGTCATATCCTCTTGGATTTTAATTACATCACAAACCCTTATCAAAATGTAACGAATGTGTCCTGTTTATCTGTCCTAGACTCTCTCCTCTCTGCTGAAAGAACAGGGCAGACATACAGTTTGTTACTAATTCTAGATAGGTGATTTGTATTTGTCACATTCTTTTTCTTTGCTTGGTAAGATATCTTTACCTAGAAAATGCAGCCACAGTCTGCCAATTGATATTCCCTTATTGAGTAGTTGTAGATGAACCATTTCTGTGGTTTTATGGACTAGTGTATAGTTCATATATCGACCGTCTTTAACTCCATTGATTCTATTTGGCCATGCTGATCCCCACCTGGCAGTGAGGTTAAACCCATCTTCTGATTCTCCTGCACCTCGATTGTAGTATAACTGCACCACTTTAACAGTGATATCGCCCCCTAGTGGCTGAAGGGAGCAGTTACAGTCCTTGTCTGTGTTAGGCACCCACATAGGGAAGTTGGTTGTGCTGAGGAATCCCTCTGTCACAGTGGTGGTAAACCGGCTGCACATGGATCTGATTGAAGTTTCTGTAATGATAATTTTAATGGTTATTTATTCATTCATCTCCGACAGAACCAATACTATGTTTAAAGGGCCTGTGCCAAAAGTAAAAGAAT
Organism: Maea johnstoni; assembly: GCA_963942565.1. Classification (NCBI taxonomy): domain Eukaryota; kingdom Metazoa; phylum Annelida; class Polychaeta; order Spionida; family Magelonidae; genus Maea; species Maea johnstoni. The sequence continues at coordinate 85,453,865 of OZ012684.1, read as the reverse complement.
TAAACATTATAATATAATTTCTTTTATAAAGGAATAATGGTTATTTCATAACCATTACTGCTTTGAATATTCATTATTAGCATCTAGAAAGTGTGAATTAGATGTTTGATATTACGGATGTGCCAATATTCCTTCATTGCATAAAAGAGAAAACCACTTGTGTTAATAGTTACATGGGATTATAGTTTAAAAAAGTATTGACAGCTTATATTCTTACTCCTGACACAGTAGTAGTAGTCCTGTCTGTAGTCTACCCACCCTCCACATGTCCAAATACCGGTTGTTGATACATCTGTTCCATAAGACTGATGTCCTGTGGTACCCAAACCTATCTCTTTGAAGAGGGTTTCCTGATCACTATGGCTAGACACACAGTCTCCAGGTGTGTAGGAACAGGCTTTTGGTTGTCTGTTACTGACTCCATAGAAGGTTCCCACAAACCATATCACCTCATCTCTTTCACATGATAGCTCTAACCTTTCACCTCTGCATCCATAGGCCTCTCTCCACCTCTTTTCAGTACCTAAAATTAAATATGGCTGTGATTTCTCTTGAGTATATTTTTCACAAAAGTGGTAAGCAAAGGTTACTCAGATATAAAATCCAACATAAACTTGATCATTTGAATAATATACAAGTAACTTGAATAATGACCACTTTTTTCTCAGCTGATGACCATGCTGTTTATATTTAGCGCACTAACTGGTATTATACTAGTAATGTGTATACTCATTGACCATTTATTAAGTTATAGCAGTAAGTGTTCTCGAAAACCTGCATCTAAAGCAATTGATAACTAACTTTATAAACACTGAGGATGTTGGAAGCCAATCTAAAGAAGGGATATATTCAATATTTTGGACCTTTAAAATTCTGATTGAAGCTATATTTTGCCTTTTTGTATTATTGCAAATTTACACATCTTCCAATAAGTGTTACCATAGTTGCATCTCTATTAAATCAGCCTTTGAAATATAATTATTTTCAAAATGTAAATAGCGTTAATTATATAACTTTAAATTCCAAGTAAAGACTTTTGAAAGATTTGATTTTCCTAATTTGAAGTACATTCTTAAAACATTTTCTTATGTAATTTGTAAAGAAATATCTTGAGGAAATTTTAAATATTTCTATAGAATTAGAAAAAAATGACTCACCTGAGACAGTGTGTCCACCTGTAATTACCACTAAGAATAATGTAAGAGTTAAATCCATGGCATTCCTTGGGGTATTTCCTGTGTAACCAGTCTAGTTAAAGATGCAGTAAAGTACTTAATGCAGAGAATAATTGTCAGCTGATCTATATGTATAGTCCCTCATAGAATACAACCTCTGAATTCATCTGATACATATAAAAAACAACTAAACTCAACTTTATCCTGTAAGTAACATTTGATTCTAATAGAAAAAAGTCAGACTTTTGGGAGTTACAATTTGCTATTGCTAAGGGTTGAGCCATACTGCTGGCTGTCATCTGACAATCTGAACAAGGAAGTATATTTAAAAAGATTGCTCAAGCATGCAACCTAGCTGAGTTTTGGCCTATTAAATATTAGGCGGGGTGAGGTTGTTTAACTATTTTTGGCCTTATTGTATTTTCACCTCATTTTCTTCCAGGTACTTTGGCTTTAGCTTTTTTAATCCAGTGCAATGATTGATACATCGGTAAATATTCAGCATATTGAAGAAATACATGAAATATTGATTAGCAGTGTCTCTTCAGCCTACAAATAGGCTGGTATAAATAGGTTCAGCAATGACCGCAATACGGCAAAGAAAGAAAAAGAGTTGTTAAAAACACAGGATTTCCAAAATAAAGTATGCTCTTCTTTTTGTAGCCTACAGTCAGGATTTACCAGCGCTAGCAGATACTGAGGAAAGCATCTGACAGTCAATTCAATACTTTCATGAACATGAAATAAGCAAATTGTGCTCCACATCCTAATGTTATTGTCATTGTTAACACTAGAATGTGGTGGTTGATTTGCTCAGCACAGTATGAATTAAGCCATTGGATAAATGTATATTATCATAACATCTACAATCATTATGACCAGAGAAAAATCTGTTGTTTATTTTTACAAATCGTGATATGTGCCACAAATTATATCCTGATGTGTGGGATTGACCTTTATCAAACCATAGATACATATTCAGATATCAGAACTGTTTCATACAGTAGAATCCATGTGATCATCCTATCCTGAAGTATGTATCATGGTGTCTGGTGACAATTAAGGGGCTGATTAGGTACTAGATAAGGCCTAAAAAAAAGTTGTTTGTTTCCTGTAACCCTACCCTAACAAGTTTTTATTCCAAAAAATCCCTACCCTAAATTTTTTTCCACCCTCCCAACTCCCAATCAACGTAAAACATGCATAAAACACACATTTTTGACCAAAAAGATAATGCAAAAAAAAGATTTTACCGACCTACCTACCCTATTTTTTTTCAGACCGTTACAGGAAACAAACAATTTCTTTTTTTAGGCCTAACCATTTGTGAGAAGGAAAAGGTAAAAATAAGGATGACCATCTCCACTCCCAGGTAAAATGTCAGCCATGTGATATCATATCCTGTTAGCAGAGATGACTTTTAAGCCTTGGATATCAATAACTGATTAATGATAAAGATTGCATTATTGCCTGAATTTTGAGCATAATTTATGTTATTCTTTTTCTATTTTTATGTTCCGGAATAAATCATGCATCCTTCAATTCAATTCTTGCTTGTAGTATAGGGGATGAGGCGTGTGATAGTAAATGAAACACTGGCATAATCCCCAGCATATTTATAGGGGCTAATAGCAATCCCTGGGGCATATGGGGCATATTCTTGAACCACTTATGACAAAAGTATTATCATCCGCTAGTGGGACATTCTGAGTTGAAGCCACTATCCCAGCACACATATTCGGATAGTGAGACTGAATTTGGTGTTACTTGATTTAACAAACAAGTTAGCCATTATTACACATTAGTAATCAACTGTAATTAACATTGATGAATTCACATAAAGAAATTAATAACAACTCCTTACATAGTTCACTTTATCAGTATTATTTCTTCATTGCAGAATCTGGAATGGAAACTTGGTAAACCCAACACTTCGACAGGAATGGCAGTCTGGGGTCAAAGTGACCTTTGATTGCTTAGAACTGGGAGGTCACTGTCATATCTGTTACACCAGGTAGGTATTTCCTGATGAACTTTTCCCTGGTCTGCCCCTCTCAAACCTACCTGTGCATTATTATTATTATGATATTGATTTACATAAGGACAAACATATTTACCAATAGTGTAGTTTGGGGTTCTCAAATTTAAATTCTAAATTCATTTTTACTCACTTACATTTTAAAAAACTTAATCAAGATCCAGCTCTAAATATAAAAAAAGTATTCGAGATGCAGATTTAAACAAATTCTGAATCAAGATCCAAATCTAAATCTTAATCTCGATCCAGATTTAAATCTAGAATAAGAATTTGGCCGAGCAAGGAATTCCATGTGGCAGTATGGATGGTCTTTCCCCTTCACCATAGGTTCCCCCCTTTAGCAGCGGCATTCGGGAATGGCCAAAACGAATCGTTTTTAAGTCAAATTGAATTCTTTTTGCATGTAAGTTGAATTTTTGTCAGTCAGCTTGAATGTTTTTTTACAAGTCTTCTATTTTGATTTATTAATTGATAATTTTCAAAATTATTCAGTATCATGTCAGTATCATTGTAATAGACCTAATCTTAAGGTGCTGTGTGAATAAGTGGCTGCTGAGGTTGCTGGTATCTTCTTAGGCAGTGAAATGGTTCAGTCAGTGAATACAGACTTCATATTAGGAACAGCTATATACAGGAAGTTAAAATGTATCATAACGTTTCCTTCCATTTTAGGCTAAAACTTGACTGTCCAGTTAATAGTTAGGTGTATACAATGGAAAGGAAGTTCACTTGATACTAGTCTGCCAGCCCTAACATTCTTAACATATCTAGACTGTATATAGGCTTGAGTGCTATAATTGCTGGATGAAAATGTCTTTTGAGTATTCATACATGTTGAGAAGAATTTGAAAATATATACATCAATGTAGTGTGTATATGTGTGTGTATTTAGTACTGCATGTTCCCTACGTACCTATTTGCATCCTGGTCATTTTTAATGGGATGAGAATCCACATTGATTGTGTTATATAAACATTTAGGGATTGTTAAATGGATATGTTGTGAATGATATAAAAAGTGAGTGGATAAAAGAATGTCTTTTCAGAGAAATTATATAAAGTGTACATTTTCTCTTACATAAGCTTACATATGCTATTTGTATGAAATGAAACACAATATATTAACAGGAAGTAATTTTATTTATCATTATTGGGAGTCATCTGGCAAATATCTCATTTAAAATCAAATTAGTGCCAAAACAAATATTTTGTGTTGATTTCATATTGTGTGTAATCCTATAAATTTATGAATACAACATGGCATTTTGATATCTCTGACAATTGGCTAGATGAAAATGGAAGAATTGATTTCTGTATTTCATGGTATGTATGTAACCATAGATAAAGTGTCCAAGTCTTCAGTTAATGAATGTAAATCTACTTTACTGAACAATAGAATGGCAAAATAGTTCTGTCCAAAGCTTCAAAAAGTGTGCCATTGCCCGATTTAAGCCTTTTCAACAAGCTTTTCTTAAAAATTGGAACATATATGAGAAGGCCTTTGAAGGTCTGATTGATGCATAGTAAAGTCTCAGCCTCAAGATGCATCAGCCCCATTCTGCATGGCCTTGGATTTTTGAACATTGCTGCCTGTCAGACTTTATTTTAATCCTTATATTTAATGTTATCAAAAGTATATCCCATATATTTTGTTTTGAATTCTGTCATGTTTTTCCACCAACACTTTATATCTTAATTGGCCCAAAAAATGAGACTTTTTTGCTATAAATTAAGATTAGCCCTTGCATGACAAATGGGGAGAGGGACTCTTCCTCTAATTTAGCATAATATAAGGATTATTTCAAGTTAATCTGATAAAATCAGGATATCTTCTATGCCACTCTTTGTGATGAAAATATAAAAGAATTTCGTTTCACACACTTCATACATTTTTAAACATTTATAAAATTATTTCAACATTCCTACTGGTGTTTGAAATACAACATATTTCTTTTAAAGATATTTTTCGATATGGCACTAAATTAAAGGTGTCTTTATGAAAGATTTTAAACTTTCCACTTAAATGAGCAAGCTAGTGCATCCTTTAAATAGACAAGTGCAATTTCTTAAGAATTCTATGTCTGTCTTTTTAATTCAACGAAATGTTTTATTATGTTATAGAGAAACAACTCCAAAATGTTCATTCTCAAAATCAACAGTTCTGAGTTGTTTGTCAAACTTAAACTTTCACTGGATACTTCAGAAATCCTCTTCCATGTTTCATTATAATATCATACATTATATTTGTGTGTAAAAACAATGTAACTCATCCCTTGTTTCTAAACTAACCCAATCACCAATGCATTTACTCGCTAAGGAATAATGCTTACTACGTAATTATACTACACATGGCATTTGGTCTGGATATTCGTATAGGATTATAATGCACAAAAATATATACTGTGAAAAAATGTTGCAGCGAAATGAAATGTAACCTAGAGAGTCAGTGACGGAATAATGTGTTTAGTCTTTTTGAATAGGTGTTGATTCTCTAAAGCTAACCAACACCAGATGAATGGGGAAATCCTCCATGTGTGTAAATAAATATTTTGAATATATTAAGCCATAATGAGGACATATTGAAACAATTCTGATATGCTTAAAGGAATTGCATGAACAGCTTTGTTTTAGGAAACAAGCATCCATATGAGTGCCTGCAGACATACACCACTGTATAGATCAGGCTTTATCTGGGCGTATTTGAACCAATTTGATTGACCCATTAATTCATACCTTGAGGTGTCCTTGTCCTATTCTTGTTTGTTGTAGCTGCTTTTTAAAATCTTGAGATTCCTTCATACACTTAATAAAGCTGCTGAAATATAGGAGGATATCCTACAGCATATCATAAACCCTTTCAATGCTGAGGCTACTCCAAAGCGCAATGATGCAAGATTTTTAAAAACTGTCTAAACTCCATCGTGTTGGTAGCTATTGGATACCTCTCAATGAGTACTCATAGATGACTACCCATATGCCATGATTTCAGTCATTTTTCAGGTTTTTCGCATCATTTTGTATTGGCCAAATTAGCTACCAGCAGCATAAAGGTTAAGTCACACTTAAGGTATGAATTCAGTCCCAAGTCCCAATTATGAAATATGCTGTAGTCCTGTATAAGTATTTACACCCTCATTGGTGTATGTTTGTGAGAGGTTTGAATAAGTGCCATTATTAGCTGCCTGTGGCCTTAAATTGTAATAAGTGACATCATCAGCTCTTAGTTCCACTGTAGAAGTACTAGCTTGTGAGAGCTCTGCATTGGGTGGAGAATCCTGTATGTTTTCGTATACGCCATCAGGTAATGTAGAGGGACCAGGCAATGTAGACTGGGGTGTGGCACCACTTTGTGTATCTTGTGTGGCAATGTTGTCAAGATGAACTTCATCTTTATTTACATTCTTCACATCCTCAGGCCTCGGTTCACCTGTAGCAGTGCCAGGTTGTGGGAGCTGTGCTCTGGGTGAAGAATCCTCTATGTCCTCATATATCCCATCAGGTACTGTAGAGGGATTGGACGTCATTGACCTGGGTGGGGCACCACTTTGTGTATCTTGTGTAGTAATGTTGTCAAGATGAACTTCATCTTTATTTGCATTATTCCCTTTCCTGCAACACAATAAGAACATTCAGAAATGCTGTAATAAGTTTGAAAGGTGTTTTTTTCTGCAACACTGCAAAGAAACTATTCAGAAATACTGTAAAGAGATTTAAAAATGGTCACTGCGATAATCTTTTCCCTGCATTACAGTAAAAAAGGTTCATAGGTATTGTAATAAGCTTGAAGGTGGATGTGTTTATTTTTAGTTTTGGTAGTGATGTTGATTACTGTGAACTATTCATGGTCTGATTCAATCAAATTTACAACATTAATACTGTAGAACAGGCAAAGTTTGCGAGTGCAATTATTTTCGCGAATACGCAAACTAGTATCGCGTTTGCAAACTTATCACACGCGATCCATCTGTTTAGTTACGCTATCACCTAGAGCTGCACTCACCACTCACGAACTCGAGTGGCCCGAGCTCTAGGGCAAACTCGCCGAGCTCGAGCTGAAATGTTCAAATAGTGAGCTCGTCTATGTTGGGAACACACACGTAACAGAGAGCACCTTACACACATTATTAACATGCATAACTGCTTATCGCTGTCATGTCTTCATTACAATCTCCAATGTATACACTCAAGCGGTGTTGAGTGTTATACTGACCTTTGTACCACGGCAGCACGTTTTAAAATGAAATAAACATGGTAATGTTAATAAATTTCCGCCAATGAAATATTTATTTCGTAATAGCTGGGCTGGAAAATAAGTATTTCTTTGGAAAATTGGAACGTCCGTGAGCTCATGAGCTCACGATTCAAATGGGTGGTGAGCTCATGAGTTGATCTCCCTCCGTGAGTGCAGCTCTACTATCACCCACCGGAGGTGATGGCGCTTTGGTCGGTGAATTTCACCCCTAGCTGGTTGATGCTGAAATGAAGAAAAAGATGTGCAATAAGTTCACAAAACCATTATAGTATGATACATTGGTAACTAATGAATAAGTTACCAAGACATCATATTATAATTTGCATATTTACCTGTTAGATATTTGGAAAATTGTGCCGTGTTATGGATTTCATACAAAAACAAGATGGCCGCAGTCATCGTATGATAGAAAGAGAGAAGGCTGTTGCAATGTCAATAATTGATCAATCAACAACATGCATATATGTGTATGTCGATGATTATCAACCATAATATATATGTCAACGAAATAAGGAAATTGTTCGCGTCACGATTTGAACTTTTGTCAATTTACCCCAAGACTTGAATTTGCAGTTGCCCAGTATATGGCACATAGCATGAATTTCAACCGTAGCCGTTCCGAGGCTGAAACAAAGAGCACATGCAATAACTTTACAAAATCATAATAACAGAAAACGCCATCTCTTTACCACCATCCTGACATGTTTCCACCACCAAACCCGTGGCAGATGTGGGATGACGTTCCAATTCACATGTCTTGACCACTGGTCACCGGTAGACCAGTGGCAGGCATGTGGTGGTGCATTGCCACTACTCCACCACCTTATTACCCATATTAACCACAACGTGTGGTTAAAAAACACTAGCATATCCAACCACAGGTAGGGGTAAAGTAGGGGCATGAGCATGGTATTCAAAGGGTACACCGAGTTATGCTATTTGCCACATATAGATGGCAGCACTAGTTCATTTGTGACCAGGAGTGCTTTGGATTATGCCACTAGCCACATATAGATGGCTCCACCGGTTACAAATATGGACAGGGAGGGACGCCCCTATGGGTGAGCCAACAAACAGGGAAGGACGCCCCTATGGCTGATCCCTCTAGCAGGGAGGGACACCCCTTTGGCTGAGCCAACTAGCAGGGAGGGACTCCCCTATGGCTGATCCCTCTAGCAAAGAGGGACGCCCCTATGGGTGAGCCATTTAGCAGGGAGGGATGACCCTATGGCTGATCCCTCTAGCAAAGAGGGATGCCCCTATGGCTGATCCCTCAAGCAGGGAGGGATGCCCCTATGGTTGAGCCCTCTAGCAAGGAGGGACGCCCCTATGGGTAAGCCAACTAGCAAAGAGGGATGACCCTATGGCTGAGCCCTCTAGCAAGGAGGGATGCCCCTATAGCTGATCCCTCAAGCAGGGAGGGTTGCCTCTATGGCTGAGCCCTCTAACAAGGAGGGACGCCCCTATGGCTGAGTCCTCTAGCAGGAAGGGATGACCCTATGGCTGAGCCCTCTAGCAAGGAGGGACGCCCCTATGGCTGATCCCTCAAGCAGGGAGGGATGCCCCTATGGTTGAGCCCTCTAGCAAGGAGGTACGCCCCTATGGGTGAGCCAACTAGCAAAGAGGGATGACCCTATGGCTGAGCCCTCTAGCAAGGAGGGATGCCCCTATAGCTGATCCCTCAAGCAGGGAGGGATGCCCCTATAGCTGATCCCTCAAGCAGGGAGGGATGCCCCTATGGCTGAGCCCTCTAACAAGGAGGGACGCCCCTATGGGTGAGCCAACTAGCAAAGAGGGATGACCCTATGGCTGAGCCCTCTAGCAAGGTGGGATGCCCCTATAGCTGACCCCTCAAGCAGGAAGGGATGACCCTATGGCTGAGCCCTCTAGCAAGGAGGGACGCCCCTATGGCTGATCCCTCTAGCAGGGAGGGATGCCCCTATGGGTGAGCCCTCTAGCAGGGAGGGACGCCCCTATGGCTGTGCCCTCTAGCAGGGAGGGATGCCCCTATAGCTGATCCCTCTAACATGTTGGGATGGACACTCTTTAGTACTCACAATACAGTTAGTACTCTTTTGATAGTATTCAGCGAGTGCTTTCTAATGAATTCCAACATGGATATGTTCAGATGTTTTTTAAAAATCTCTGCATCCTTGTGCTTTGGGTGAAATTAGCCTCAGCATTGAAAGGATTGATCCATTAATGTCTCTAGGTTGTTAGGCATTCCAACTATTTTGGTAATATCTTTGTGACCAGAAAAACCTGTGGAAAATATTTGAAGGGGAGATGTCGGTTAGAATCCCACCCATAATGATACATGAAATATATCACAAATTTATGCCTAAATTAAGTTATTTAGGCCAAAATAAAGTCATCTAGGCCAAAATATCCAGAGGTTCAGACAACACCTGTCAGGTGAAGGGATGGACACAATAGGGGTTTCTGATCTGGCGCATCAGCGTAAGGTCACTAGGGAACAAGGACAAATCAGGGCTGTCGTATCATTTACGTTACAGAGAAACATGTGTGCCATCATCATCTGAATATGTGCAGAGCACAAATTTTGGGCTACTGGTTGAGGCTAGCCTGTTCAGGTTGACCGGCTTGTTTCATATCCACTTGTTTTTTATTTATCTAAGATGTAAACTGATACAAGAGCCCTCATGGTCTTTGTTTCTTAATGACATCACAGCAGAGAAATACATCCCCTTGATCCGCAACCCCATAGGCACAGCATGCTAGTACCAACGGTATGTGCGCCTCGGGTTACGCAGTGTAACCTGGGGAAGTATTGGTCACGTGATTGGTTTCGCGGCAATTTCAGTCTGACCCAGGGCCTGTGAAACCAGCAGGCAGCCAATCCTGGGGTACACATGTTATCTATGACTCATAGTGGTGTGAGGTAGCGAAATTTGATGACGCATGCACAGTGCCCACTCCCTGTCTACTACTCCCAGATCACAGTAAGACTAGATTTGGCAAGATTATCCAGGGTCCAGTGTCCATGGCTGTATTATGGGTCTATGGTAATTAGTATGTGGTGATCAATCCATGTTTTATTCATCTAAGACAAAATTACCATGAAAACAGGTAATATTGGTACATTTCTTGATGTTTACCTATAGCAGTTTCAGTCAATACCCTCAAAGAATACTTGTGGGACGTTTGCAGTTTCTACTCAAGTATAATTTTTTAGAGTCAGATTCAAGAAGTTATCCCTATCTGAAAATGGGGTACAGCCTGATGTCCACCCTCAGTCATTGGTATCCCCCAAGGGGAAGTCAGACAGGTCACTACCTGACCTGTCTGTTGCACCCTGCTGGGAGGAAGCAGGAAATTGGATTACTTACCTGATAAGCACAAGACAGGGTTGGTGCCAGGTGCCTGACCTAGATTCTAGGCTGACCAGAGTAGACAATTCAAACCTCACACAAACATTCTTTAAAGGTTATTGATTATAACTGCTTTAAGTAAATTAAGCTTAATATGGAATGTACCAATAGTGCCTGATTTTAGAGAAATTTTATTGAAAGATGACGGAAATGGGATATTCTCATTTGGCATATTTTTCTCTGCAGCAATGTATATATTTTTGGAAAATCTAGTTCTTAGTGCCATGGTGTTTATGATGATGATAATGATAAAGTTGACCTCTAGACCTTTAAGCTATTCATGATGATGATAATGGTAATGAAATTGACCTCTATACCTTGGCTATATAGTCATGATGATGATGATGATGATAATAAAATTGACTTCTACACATTAGCTATATTCATGATGATGATGATGATGATGATGATGATGATGATGATGATAATAAAATTGACCTCTACACCTTAGCTATATTCATGATGATGATGATGTTGATGATGACAATGATAAAATGGACTTCTGCACCTTAGGTACATTCACGATGATGATGATGATAAAATTGACTTATACACCTTGGCTATATCCATGCTGATGACGATAAATTTGACCTCTACACCTTTGATAGCTATATTCATGATGATGATGATAAAATTGACATATACACCTTGGCTATATCCATGCTGATGACGATAAATTTGACCTCTACATCTTCGATAGCTATATTCATGATGATGATGATGATGATAAAATTGACTTCTACACCTTGGCTATATTCATGATGACGATGATGATATCGACGATGATGATGACGATGATAAAATTGACTTCTGCACCTTAGCTATATTTACGATGATGATGACAATACCGATTGATGATGACGATGATAAAATTGACTTCTTCACCTTAGCTATAGCCATAATGATAATGACAATAATAAAATGGACTTCTACATTGTAAGGCCCAGTCACACTATGGTCCGACTATCGCACGATTTTAAAAGGGCGGACTTGAATTTTCACCTATCGACTCCGTCTGAAAAGTCGGTTCTGGGTTAAGATTGTGTATGCCGACTTTTTAGACGGAGCCGATAGGTGAAAAAATCGAGTCCGACCTGCCGATTTTTAAATCGTGCGATAGTCGGACCCTAGTGTGACTGGGCCTGTAGCTATATTCATTATGATAATGATGATGATGCTGACAGATAAAATTTACTTCCACGCTATAGCTATATTCACAATGATGATGATAATACTCAGCGAGAGCTATCAGAATACCAACATGACAGGGTTTAACTGGACCCACTTCGGCATCAGACGTGCTGTAGGGTAGCACGTACCTCGTCCGCAGGACATTCATAGATTCAGCATGCTGCCACTCGCCAAGTTAGCAATATACTAGGTGTATAGGGAAAAGTGCCAGAACAAAATTCTTCGTAATAACGGTTTATGGCAGCGAGTTTATTGATGAAACTGAGCGGCCAAAAAATCAAGTGATGCGTGCGATTGAAACATTGTCTGAAGCTTATATATGGGAAATTTTTTGGCATATTTTCGCGCCCGTGTACTTTTAGCTAATATGTCGAAAAAGGGGAACGACTTTACGGTAATTCCGCCTATAGCGAAACAGCGAAATATGTATAGGACGTACACCTACGGTATACTATTATACTACGGAGATGCCTCATTCTGAGAATATCGCTAAACTGGCCATAAGTTCTTAAATCATGGTACGTGTGTGTTATGAATTGTTCAATTGATATTGTGCACGTACGTTGGCATACCCGTCAGCATTCAACAATCCAAAATCAGGATATTTCACTTATCAGGCGGTTTACTATACTGCGATGTCTTTTGGTTTCATTTTGTTTAGTTCCAATTCTGGGAGGGGCCAGGTTAGTACTTTTGCTTAAGGAACGGGCCTTTAGAGTTGGTAATCATGGAAACATATGTTAATAGGATAACTTTAATTTTAGCAGATCACAATTGCTGCATGATAATATACACACAGTTTTCAAAAACATGCAGATAGCTTTGGAACTGAAAATGTCTTCATCAACAACATTTACATTGTGTGATCTTTCCAGACATTGTGTGATCTTTCAAGATCAAATACTTACTATGTTCATCATATTATGAAATTCTTGGCTCTTGGCTAGAAAATAAATTTATTCTTGAGGAATGGTGGATGATTTTTGAAAGTTGGCAAATCAGTAGCTAATCTGAAGATTTCTGACCAAGTTATATAATTCATACCTGTTAACATTCAACCATCCAAAATCAGGAGATTTTATGCGGTTCCAATTCTGGCCACCAGGGGTCAGATTAGTTTATTAGTTTAGGAGTGGGCTATTATATTTTACAGGTGTTGGCAAATTGATAACCATACAAGTATCATTATGAAATAACTTTAATTTTATGTAGCATATCACACATGCAGCATGATGACAAATTCCCAGTTATGAGAAACACACAGACATTGCTTTTGAACTGAATACATCATAATAGTCCATGACCCAGCGGGTGGTCAGTATCATATTGGGGGGGGGGGGGGGGGGGGGGGCAAATTTTGGTTAATGTTTTTGAATTCCCCATATTCTCACCTTTATGGTATTTCAGTAACAAATATTTTCCAAATCAGACCTTTTTTTCCCAGGTGAACAATAAAATAGCTTTGAATATTTACACAATCACTAATTTGCTTTTACTCACTACCCATATTCCTCATATTTCATAACTATTACATCTCTATCCATTACCCTTGAGATATGGATTCGTGCGCCGGCCTACATATTTTGGCGCCCGGATCCATTCATCTACCATACCTGCCTAACCTCTGCGCTGTGTTGCGCCCAGCGCACTAGCTTCATACTACTTTCCATTCCTTTCATTTCCACTCCTATCACCTTGTATCGGACTTTCTCTGGGTTAAGATCGTATATGCCAGCTTTTTAGACGGAGCCGATAGGTGAAAAAATCGAATCAAATCAAAAACATATGTATCTGGAGTGAATAAATAATCTGACAACATTTGACATAACTAATAAGATAAATTGAGAATTATTTGAAGAGCACTAGTTAAACTAAACACGAACAGTAACTCTCAGTCAATTATCTTAAGTACTAAATATTAACCTTTCCAATGCTGAGGCTATACTATCGTCCAAAGAACAAGAATGCAAAGATTTTTTGAAAACCATCTAAACCCTGTCATGTTGGTATTCATGGGATTGCTCTTGCTGAGTACCCATATGCCAGGTTTCCATTACAGGAAATAAGCAAATAGATAACCGTCCCTGGGACGGTAACAGGCTATGCATCCTGTCATTCGCACTCCCCAGAGAACGCTACCCACCTGGCAGGTACTGGCATGCAGGTCCTTATCTATATGGGTCAAATGCGGCCAGCTAGTAGCAGTGTAGGAGGGAGTGTTGACGCAAGATTTAGACAGTCATACAGATTTCACTTGCAGCAGAATATTGAGAATTAAAGCGGTTTTAATGGAAATGACAACAAAAAAAGTGGTGTATTTAGGTTAGGAAGTTAGGTTAGGTAGACCTCTACACTTTCCGGCGTGCAGCTTAATATGGGAGTTTTAGCGTGCTCTTGAGGGTTGAAAGTTTTAACTAGTGACTTTAAAAAGTTTATGATGATGATAATGATAAAGTTGACCTCTAGACCTTTAAGCTATTCATGATGATGATAATGATTATAAAATTGACCTCTTTACCTTGGCTATATAGTCATGATGATGATGATGATGATGATAAAATTGACTTCTACACCTTAGCTATATTCATGATGATGATGATGATGATAATAAAATTGACCTCTACACCTTAGCTATATTCATGATGATGATGATGTTGATGATGACAATGATAAAATGGACTTCTGCACCTTAACTATATTGAGTATGATGATGATGATAAAATTGACTAATACACCATGTACCACGGAAGTGGCTACATCCATGCTGATGACGATAAATTTGACCTCTACACCTTTGATAGCTATATTCATGATGATGATGATGATAAAATTGACGTATACACCTTGGCTATATCCATGCTGATGATGATAAATTTGACCTCTACACCTTTGATAGCTATATTTATGATGATGATGATGAGAAAATTGACATATACACCTTGGCTATATCCATGCTGATGACGATAAATTTGACCTCTACACCTTTGAAAGCTATATTCATGATGATGATGATGATGATGATGATAAAATTGACTTCTACATCTTGGCTATATTCATGATGATGATGATGATATCGCTGATGATAATGACGATGATGAAATTGACTTCTGCACCTTAGCTATATTTACGATGATGATGACAATATCGATTGATGATGACAATGATAAAATTGACTTCTTCACCTTAGCTATAGCCATGATGATGATGATGATGACAATAATAAAATTGACTTCTACATTGTAAGGCCCAGTCACACTAGGGTACGACTATCACACAGGGCGGACTTGATTTTTCACCTATCGGCTCCGTCTTAGAAGTCTGTACTGGGTTAAGATTGTATATGCCGACTTTTTAGATGGAGCCGATAGGTGAAAAAATCGAGTCCGACCTGCCGATTTTTAAATCGTGCGATAGTCGGACCCTAGTGTGACTGGGCCTGTAGCTATATTCATTATGATGATGATGATGATGCTGACAGATAAAATTTACTTCCACGCTATAGCTGTATTCACAATGATGATGATAATACTCAGCGAGAGCTATCCGAATACCAAAATGACAGGGTTTAACTTGGTTAAGATCGTATATGCCGACTTTTTAGACGGAGCCAATAGGTGAAAAAATCGAGTCCGACCTGCCTATTTTAAAATCGTGTGTTAGTCTGACCCTAGTGTGACTGGGCCTGTAGCTATATTCGTTATGATGATGATGATGATAGTGATGATGATGATGACAGAGATAAAATTTACTTCCACGCTATATCTATATTCACAATGATGATGATAATACTCAGCGAGAGCTATCCGAATACCACCATGACAGGGTTTAAATGGTATTCAAAAATCTTTGAGTCATTGCGCTTTGAACAAAAGTAGCCTCAGCATTGCTGATATCTTGTTGAATAAAGTATATTTTGAATGATATTGAAGGAAAAACGTCAATTAGATCCCAACCTAGCTCTTTTGAAATATTTCAAATAAATTTGTCTATAATCAGATGTTATGGGGTGAAAGCTTCATTCACCCTTCCTATGCTGAGGTTACTTTCATCCAAAGGACAAGGATGCAAAGATTTTTGAAAACCATCTAAACCCTGTCATGTTGGTATTCATTGGATGGCTCTCACTGAGTACTCTCAGAAGAATACCCATGTGACAGGGTTTCAGTTATTTTAAAAGTTTTTTTGCATCATTTTTGTTTTGGGCAAATTAGCCTGCCGCAGCATAAGGGTTATACCTGTACCAACCAAAAAGACCTGACTTGGTCGTTGAAATCATTCTTCTTAACCCATTTATGCCTGTAGCCCCAAAAACTGCATGGCTATTTTGGTGATAATCTCTCTAACAAAATCACTTATCGTGAAATATCTGAAGGAGAAATTCGAGCAGAAAACAATAAGCAATGTTCTGCAAATATTTAAGTAAAAAAGTTAATTGTACCGTTACCTACAACTTTCAAATACATTTCAAAATTAATGCCTCATCCTCAGGTCATGTTGAAAGTGTCGGAGCAATTGACATCACAACTCTAAGCATGGATAAGTCAAAACAATATGTATCTGGAGTGAATAAATAATCTGACAACATTTGACATAACTAATAAGATAAATTGAGAATTATTTGAAGAGCACTAGTTAAACTAAACACGAACAATAACTCTCAGTCAATTACCTTAAGTACTAACTATCAACCTTTCCAATGCTGAGGGTATGCTATTGTCCAAAGAACAAGAATGCAAAGATTTTTTGAAAACCATCTAAACCCTGTCATGTTGGTATTCATGGGATTGCTCTTGCTGAGTACCCATATGCCAGGTTTCCATTACAGGAAATAAGGAAATAGATAACCGTTCCTGGGACGGTAACAGGCTATGCATCCTGTCATTCGCACTCCCCAGAGAACGCTACCCACCTGGCAGGTACTGGCATGCAGGTCCTTATCTATATGGGTCAAATGCGGCCAGCTAGTAGCAGTGTAGGAGGGAGTGTTGATGCAAGATTAGTCATACAGATTTCCACTTGCAGCAGCACATCGAGTATAAAAGCGGTTTTAATGGAAATGACCACAAAAAAGTGGTGTATTTAGGTTAGGAAGTATATGATACTCCGGCGTGCAGCTTAATATAGGAGTTTTAGCGTGCTCTTGAGGGTTGAAAGTTGTAACTATAGTGACTTTAAAAAGTTCTATGTGACCATTTCCTGTCATGTCAGTCATATTTAAGCTATTTGTGTCATTTTGTATTGGCAAAATTATAGCCACCAGCAGCATGTGTTAAGGAAATTTAAAGTATCATGGGTCCAGAAATCACTTATCAAGGAGATCTACAGGCATGAAAGGGTTAATTATGGGGAAACATGTATGGCTTATAAGAATTCAATTTGTTGTGGTCTGACAGTGGCTTAGGTTATTCACCTTCTTTACTCTAATCAAAATAACCCCCAGTCTTGCAAATTCAATACCAGCAGCTACTTCAAACCTAGGCCTAAATCTATCAACTACTACTGCTACTACTAATGATAATAATGATAATGACAATAATACTAAAAATGAAAATGATAAGCACAGTGAGACAGTGCCTGCTGGTGCAGGAGCCTGACCTAGATTCTGCTGGGGTAAAACAGGAAATCAGTTTATTTTTAAAATATCTACACTATCTGCCCTAATGGACCAATCAGAACAGGTCCTGCCTACCATGTGACCAAGCTGTGGGGTAGTTTTTATACACTCATACTTACATCATTGATGAAGCAGCATCTCCAGGCTGATCTCCACCATTTTGACCTGCCCTAAGGATGTTCTAGGATGGATGAACTTCTCAGATGCAGGTATGTACTAACCATTATTTCAGGACTTAGTTAAGGAAAATCTTTAAAATGACAAAAGCCTGACTTACATGGTAATCTATATCTTACATTTTCTTCTACATTAACATGTTCAAACATAAAATACGTAACCTAATTAGGTTCAGGTACTTCATTATAGGTAATTCAATCATGAAATATTAGTTTATATATAAAACACTTATCAATACATATTCATTTCATTACATAATGTTATTTATTCTGTATTAAACATGCATTTAGTGGTCAATACTATTACCTTTTTGCATATCAATTTAAATGTTACACCTGATAAAATACATACCCAGATATTAGTATGAAATGATAGGGTGGGCCCTAAGATTATGGACTTTTGTTGCAGAGTTTGCATTTCACCACTGGTGGCGGCATTTAGATGATGGTTGAATGGGAAATGAGAGTGACTACCAACAACAGGGGAAACAATTACTCAGGTGAGTGTTTTGTATGTACTGTCTTTGTCTAGTCTAACACCATGCCTTTATCAGAAGATGACCATAGTTCCTAAGTATATGTTTTATCAGAAATATACAGAGTTGCTTGAATTATTCTAGGAATAGCATTTAAGGTATGATATACAACTTTAAATGTTAATGCTTCCTAAATAATCATTTGGGTATCTTGACCTAGATAGGGGGCACACATACAGCCAAGATTAGTGCAGGTCAACAGGATGCTTGACCCAGATAAGCACACAAAGACAAAAGGATGCTTAGGAAGATAATGGGTTAACTTAATCCTGAAGAATTGACCATTAGCAGAGGGCTGTTTCTCTGCTGGGGCTGCCCTGATGCATGGGTGGTCCAAGCATAATAAATCACCTACTCTTGTCTCGCCTAACTTTGAAAGGATTCATGCTTATTGTTATCATATATATACAGTGAGCATTATAAGCAGAGCCCTCTTTCTCCTATAGCTGTGTGGTCTAAGCAGTCAAAATCAACTACTCATGTCTCTCATAACTATGAAGGATCTCCATCAAAGCTTATCAAATATCATACTCACTCTCTCTGTCTCATCACTATAAATTATCTCCCATTACTTTCCTATTAATGTATGTTATATCAACAGTGATCCGTGGTTGGGACGTGGCAGAAACGTGTCTTGCCTGACCGGTACACGTCTCTGCCACGCTCTGACCACCACCTGACCACGTCCTGACCAGGCAATTTTCCAGATACATATAGTTCCATAACTAGAATGATAAGAGACAGAGCAACCCTGATTTGTTTCTGTATGAGTAGAGCACCTAGTCACTGTATCTAACTATGACAAGTCAACTGTACTCATTTCTGTTTGGGCTGCCCCAATAGCCCAGCTGTCTAACTATACTGAATCAATTCCTCGTCTGTCCTCACCATGAAAGGTTTCCCACTCCTACCCTGCTAACATTAATATAGTATATAGACAGTGAGCATTATAAGCCTAGCACTCTGTTGGGGCTGCCCCAATAGCTGGGTGGTCTAAGCAGTCAAATCCAACTACTCATGTCTCTCATCACTATGAATGATCTCCATGGGAATAAATATGATATAGTGATCCCTATTATCAGAAACGTGTCTTGCCCGACTGATACACGTCTCTGCCACGCTCTGACCACCACCTGACCACGTCTCTGCCACGCTCTGACCACCACCTGACCACGTCTCTGCCACGCTCTGACCACCACCTGACCACGTCCTGACCAGGCAATTTTCCAGATACATATAGTTCCATAGCTAGAATGATAAGAGACAGAGCAACCTTGATTTGTTTCTGTATGAGTAGAGCACCTAGTCACTGTATCTAACTATGACAAGTCAACTGTACTCATTTCTGTTAGGGCTGCCCCAATAGCCCAGCCGTCTCACTATACTGAATCAATTCCTCGTCTGTCCTCACTATGAAAGGTTTCCCACTCCTACCCTGCTAACATTAATATAGTATATAGACAGTGAGCATTATAAGCCTAGCACTCTGTTGGGGCTGCCCCAATAGCTGGGTGGTCTAAGCAGTCAAATCCAACTACTCATGTCTCTCATCACTATGAATGATCTCCATGGGAATAAATATGATATAGTGATCCCTATTTTCAGAAACGTGTCTTGCCCGACTGGTACACGTCTCTGCCACGCTCTGACCACCACCTGACCACGTCTCTGCCACGCTCTGACCACCACCTGACCACGTCCTGACCAGGCAATTTTCCAGATACATATAGTTCCATAGCTAGAATGATAAGAGACAGAGCAACCTTGATTTGTTTCTGTATGAGTAGAGCACCTAGTCACTGTATCTAACTATGACAAGTCAACTGTACTCATTTCTGTTTGGGCTGCCCCAATAGCCCAGCCGTCTAACTATACTGAATCAATTCCTCGTCTGTCCTCACTATGAAAGGTTTCCCACTCCTACACTGGTAACATTAATATAGTATATAGACAGTGAGCATTATAAGGCTAGCACTCTGTTGGGGCTGCCCCAATAGCTGGGTGGTCTAAGCAGTCAAATCCAACTACTCATGTCTCTCATCACTATGAGTGATCTCCATGGGAATAAATATGATATAGTGATCCCTATTATCAGAAACGTGTCTTGCCCGACTGGTACACGTCTCTGCCACGCTCTGACCACCACCTGACCACGTCTCTGCCACGCTCTGACCACCACCTGACCACATCCTGACCAGGCAATTTTCCAGATACATATAGTTCCATAGCTAGAATGATAAGAGACAGAGCAACCTTGATTTGTTTCTGTATGAGTAGAGCACCTAGTCACTGTATCTAACTATGACAAGTCAACTGTACTCATTTCTGTTTGGGCTGCCCCAATAGCCCAGCCGTCTCACTATACTGAATCAATTCCTCGTCTGTCCTCACTATGAAAGGTTTCCCACTCCTACCCTGCTAACATTACTATAATATATAGACAGTGAGCATTATAAGCCTAGCACTCTGTTGGGGCTGCCCCAATAGCTGGGTGGTCTAAGCAGTCAAATCCAACTACTCATGTCTCTCATCACTATGAATGATCTCCATGGGAATAAATATGATATAGTGATCCCTATTTTCAGAAACGTGTCTTGCCCGACTGGTACACGTCTCTGCCACGCTCTGACCACCACCTGACCACGTCTCTGCCACGCTCTGACCACCACCTGACCACGTCCTGACCAGGCAATTTTCCAGATACATATAGTTCCATAGCTAGAATGATAAGAGACAGAGCAACCTTGATTTGTTTCTGTATGAGTAGAGCACCTAGTCACTGTATCTAACTATGACAAGTCAACTGTACTCATTTATGTTTGGGCTGCCCCAATAGCCCAGCCGTCTAACTATACTGAATCAATTCCTCGTCTGTCCTCACTATGAAAGGTTTCCCACTCCTACCCTGCTAACAATATAGTATATAGACATTGAGCATTATAAGGCTAGCACTCTGTTGGGGCTGCCCCAATAGCTGGGTGGTCTAAGCAGTCAAATCCAACTACTCATGTCTCTCATCACTATGAATGATCTCCATGGGAATAAATATGATATAGTGATCCCTATTATCAGAAACGTGTCTTGCCTGACTGGTACACGTCTCTGCCACGCTCTGACCACCACCTGACCACGTCTCTGCCACGCTCTGACCACCACCTGACCACGTCTCTGCCACGCTCTGACCACCACCTGACCACGTCCTACCCAGGCAACTTTCCAGATACATAGTTTCATAGCTAGAATAATAAGGGTCAGAGCAACCTAGATTTGTTTCTATATGAGCAGAGCACCTAGTCACTGTATCTAATTATGACAAGTCAACTGTACTCATCTCTGTTTGGGCTGCCCCAATAGCCTAGCCGTTTAACTATAATAAATCAATTCCTCTTGTCTGTCCCCACTAAGAAAGGTTTCTCTTCATGGTCTTAGCCAGCAGGGTGTCTGGCTGTCTTTTTGGACAGAAACCCTTAAAAAGCGCCCCGCCGTACTGACCAGGCACCTTACCAGATACATATAGTTCCATAACTAGACTGATAAGGGACACAGCAACCTTGATTTGTTTCTATATGAGCAGAGCACCTAGTCACTGTATCCTTATATGACAAGTCAAGTGTGCTCATTTCTGTTTGGGCTGCCCCAATAGCCTAGCCGTTTAACTATACTGAATCAATTCCTCTTGTCTGTCCTCACTATCAAAGGTTTCCCACTATTACCCTGCTAATATTAATAGTATATCAACAGTGAGAAGCAATATGATAAAGTAAATCCTATTACCAGTGCGCTCCTTCTCTGATGGTGCTGCCCAAAAAGCTGGGTGGTCCAATCTTACTCTATCAACTACTCCCTCCCCTACCTTGCTATATATGAATCTCATTAATACATGTCATATCGACAATGACCCGTGGTTGGGACGTGGCAGACAAGTGTCTTGCCTAACCGGTACACGTCTCTGCCACGCTCTGACCATGCCTAGGCCACGTCCTGACCAGGCAATTTTCCAGATATTGTAGTTCCCCAACTAGAATGATAAGGAACACAGCAACCTTTATTGTCTACATTTGAGGGGAACGCTTAATCAATATATCTTATTACAAGTGTGTTCTTTCTCTTTAAGGATTTACACAACACTGAATGATCTTAGTACTCTTGGTAAATTCATTGCTGTCTCTCATCACTGTCCATAACCAATATCTCTTTAGAACAGAGACAGTGATCGGACACTGCAAATTGTACATCATATGGCCTAATGATATTATGTTATCCTAAGCATCTATTTATAGTCCTGAAATGCTTTTACTCATAAAATAAACCTCTTTAAATCATACTTATCAATGCCTGCTTTTGACAGATTTATTCTTTATATTACAGGATGACATACAGAAGGGAGGCGCTCCATTCAAGGTCCAGACACAGAAGAAGACACACAGTTCAGAATACACTTTAAATCGGTGAAAAAAGTGGAAATAAAAAGTTCACCAAATGTGCTGGCTGTACATGGATGTCTTTTCTTTACATCTGCACTCTGTTACTTCGAGTGCAAAAGAAACTTCTTTTTGTTAAAAAATACTCCTGTAGGTGATTTTGAGGAGATTTTGTATTTGATAATAAAATCATAATTATGCTCTGAAATTATTTTTTATATAAAATGAATTTTCATATATACCATGGTTACTGTCTGCAGGACGAGTTTATTTTTAGTGGTTAATAAAAGAATGTAATGCAACCTCATTTTGCCTTTTCATGCCAGATATGATACTTTCGATGTTTTAATGAAAATTGAACTTGTACTGTATTGAAAATAAAGACACACTTACAAGAAATCTCTGACAGATAAAACTATTTGTCACTACAATATTTGCTTAATATATATTTTGGGGTGGTAGTTATAGAATTATAGAATTTGTATAAAGAATAACAATAAACACAGTATTGAATACCATTTACATTTTTGTTCTTTGTTCAGTATGTGAACATAATGATGCCATTGATAGATAGAAATAATAGATTGGCTCATTTTGCCCATTAAAGGCAGATATGGCATTTTTGAGGTTTCATTTCCAATTGTTCTTTGTCTATGTTGCAAATAAACATTTCTTTAACTTTTGTGAAAAGCCTAATTTCCTGAAATAAAAGAATGATTACCATTTATTGTTTTGTTCTTTGTTCAATATGTGACCATGGTGATGCCATTGATGGAGAGTTTTAGGTAAAGCAAGTTTCTGATATGTGGGGATTCAACCTGCCACTGAAATATTAACATTTCTTTAAAGATACTAAAAGGCATAACTATTTTGTTAAAATTTTGATAAGAAAAAAATCAAATGAGTGTTATAGAATCATGGCACTTTATTATTTCCCAATATTACACAACACATGATCTTAGCCAGGATTTTGAAACTGGGTGAACAAAATTGGCAATTGTCAAATTTTGGGGTAAACTATTTTTTAAGGAAGACCAAAATAGACTAAGATTACAACCCTAAACATGTATTACCTTATTGAAATGAGGTATAATATCCGTATACAATGTCATGAAAATTGTATTGAGGTTAAAAATAACTTATTTCCCTTATCTGCCAATACTTGGTTAATTTTCTGTAACAACATCAGGCAAGAATGTTGGTATAAGATATAATATACCTTTGTTCAGATATGAGAAATTCACAAAAATCCTAATATTTTATAGATTTTTACCCCAAAATGTATCACAGCAGGGTCAGATACATTTCTTACTAACACAAAACATTCAATAATTATAATATAAATCCTTATGAAATCATTTGTGGCAAGTTTTGAGTTACTACTATGAAAATTGCACTTTCCAGAAGCAAATCCCTAAAATCACCTGTTTTATGCCATTTTTTCTGTAAATTAACCCGAAATGTAGCATGTCATGAAAATATGCAAACATGACTCACTATCTCTATCTACACCTTCTTGGGTAATTTTCTAAACCAAAACTATTTCGTTGAGAGTTTGGAATAGTCCACAGGATGACATTCAAGTTGTGGGAGATTACAAAAACCCTACTATTTTATATGTTTTAACCCCAAAATCTCTCACAGCAGGGGTAAGATACATTTCAGATTAACACAAAACATTCAATTATTGTAGACATCCTTATGAAATCATTTGTGGCAAGTTTTGAGTTCCTACTATGAAAATTGGACTTTCCAGAAGCAAATCCTTAAAATCACTAGTTTCATGCCATTTATTCTGTAAAATGCCCCAAAACGTTGAATATCATGAAAATATTCAAATATAATTCCTTTTCTGTATCTACACCATCTTGGGTAATTTTCTAAACAAAAACTATTTAGTTGAGAGATTGAAATTGTCCACAAGATGACATACAAGCTGTGGGAAATTACAAAAATCCTACTATTTTATAGGTTTTTACCCCAAAATCACTCACAGCAGGGGTCAGATCCATTTCATACTAGCAAAAAGCATTTGATAATTATAGACATCTTTTTGCAATCATTTGTGGCAAGTTTTAAGTTCTTACTATGAAAATAGCACCTTCCAAAAGCAAACCCCTAAAATCACTAGTTTTAATGCCGTTTTTTCTGTAAAATGCCCCAAAAGGTTGCATATCATGGAAACTTTCAAACATAACTCGCTTTCTGTATCTACACCTTCTTAGGTAGTTTTCTAAGCCAAGACTATTGGGTTGAGAGTTTGGAATAGTCCACAGGATGACATTCAAATTGTGGGAAATAACAAAAATCACTCAATTCTGGTGATTTTTGACCCAAAATCACTCACAGCAGGGGGTGCATTGAAGTCACGCTAATGCAACATATTCTAAGATCAAAAGCATCCTCCTGAACACATATGTAGCAAGTTTTGAGTTTCTATCACGGAAAATGAATTTTTTAGACGGAAATCCCAAAAACATGCTTTTTTGGTGATTTTTTGCATAAATGCCCCAAAATTACCTATGTAGAGATGAATAAGCATGGATGACGACTTGTAACAAGAAATGCCATCCAAAAGTATAATTCTGACATTTGGCCACCTGCCTAACACACAAACAAAAAATACTCATCCACATCATATTAAGTATTTCCATGTC
Source organism: Maea johnstoni (assembly GCA_963942565.1). Lineage (NCBI taxonomy): Eukaryota > Metazoa > Annelida > Polychaeta > Spionida > Magelonidae > Maea > Maea johnstoni. The sequence continues at coordinate 85,428,414 of OZ012684.1, read as the reverse complement.
AAATCTGGCTGAAATCTGAAAGCAGTTCTTTAGATTTAGGCAAATTGAGATTTTTTCCTGAAAAAATCAGGATTTAAGCTTTCAAGATATTGCCCCCTTCACTGTTAGTAGGCCCATTAATATATACAATATATGATATTTTCAAACCATATTCAAAGGACACAAATATTATGAATAGTAAAAAATATACTTTAAAGAATATACTTTAAAAAGGTATGTATTCAGTATTTGAAATTTCATTTTGTTTCTATAAAGAAGGAAATCATGTGGTACATGCCCAAAAAATGGCCAAATAGTGGTATTGGAGTGTCATGTGTAGTCACCCCTTTCTATCCAGCCATGACCACTCAGTAGACCCAATCCTGATGCCACCTTGTAGTCACCCCTTCCTACCCATCCATAACCACTAGTTGACCAACCATAGTGCCACCTGGTAGTAACCCCTTTCTACCCACCCATAACCACTTGTTGACCCAGTCTGGTGCCACCTGGTAGTCACCCCTTTCTACCCACCCATAACCACTAGTTGACCCATTTACGATTTGATAAACCTATGGTGCCACCTGGTGGACAGTAAATGAAATAAAAATTGGGTAAAATGTACATACTCTTTATGTCAATTCTAGTTAAATGAGGAACCACCAGTTAGCTATGTTCCTACCAATGGTTGGTAATTGTGTGGCACTTTTGAGGTTATGTGGCAGAAACGCTGATACCACACATCTACCAAGTAGTGGTTAAGTTGTGTGTAGCGTTTCAATTCACGACTATAGGCCACTACTCAGACACACTTGTACCACAGAAAAACCTTCTGTGCCACACTCCGTGGCACAAAATGTTCCAATTTTTTTGTAAGGGTATGATACATTGGTAACTTATTAATATGTTACCAAGGTATCATATTATAATTTGCATATTTACCTGTCAAATATTCGGAAAACTGAAACAAAGAGAAGCACATGGAATAACTTTACAAAATTATAATAATATGATACATTGGTTACTTATTAATAAGTTGCAAATGTATCATATTCTAAATCGCATATTTACATTTCCAATTTTGGGGGAAACTTATGGCTGCAATATGGCCGCCGAATGTTTGCATTTTCCGATTACTGCTTGGTACAATAGATGGCGCTGTAGAATTCACTCACTCACAAAATAAAGTACACACAAAAAGCCGAAAAGTCGGCTTTTCTCGAATTTTTTGTAGCGCGATATATACCTATTCTACAGTATCCAAATTTTCAAAAATAAACAAACAGTAATTGACACTTTTGCAATGCATATTTTTTTACCAAATACAAAGCAGTACAATAACAGGAAACATTTAGCTTGTTAATTTAGCTTTCCCTTCTTAAAATGTTTGTTCACAAAAAATCTCTTTAAGACAAATAAATTAATTTGGTAATCTGGCACTGAAAGAAGTCTATTTGAGATTTACTCACCATCTGCTGTGCAGTACTAAGACAGTAATAATCAAGATGATGAGCATGATGATCAAAACAATGCTGCCCCCTACAACTCCTCCAATAATGTACCTCTTGAAAGCTGATCCATCTTTTAGAGTGCTTTCTGTGATGGTTGCTGTTGTAGTTGCTGTTGTAGTTTGTGGTATTAACGGTAAACCTGAATTACACGTTACCCTCACTGATCCTGAACCTTCAATGATGCAATGAAAAGAGTAATCATGTTACTTGGGTTACACTTAACAACCAAGGTAGTGTGAACTATTTACTTTATTAAGGGTTTTCAGATATAACTCATTTGAATATATCTTCATCAATTATTTTAGACATAACAATAATTTGAGCTTAATCATCATAATTAAGTGAGATGTTAATTCTTTCGGTTAAATATCTCTATGTTGCATTTTTAGTTAGGATGAGAAAATAAAATAGATGTTTTTGCTGTTAAATTAGCAGGATGGTTCACAAATATAGTCTCACCATTCATCAGGAGCTGAAATCAACATCATATATTTTTTCATAATTGTGTTAAGAAAAAGTTGTGTTAAGGAGTCCCTGATGAAAGAGACCACCTACCTCTTAAGACTGGCCAGAACAAAAAAAAACGTAATAAAGATTGCCTGTATTCAATAACTATATGTCCCATCCACAATCTGTAAACCAATCAATGCCTTGAGATTTCCTTGAAAATTGTCTTCTAAACATAATACTTTTGAAAATAACTTTCATATTTAATCATAAGAAGGAAAACTATTTCAAGGAGACTAGTAAGTTACCTTCTGTTCAACGTTTCTTCTTTTTTTTCAATATTGCAGCTTTTGCTTAAGAGATATCACTAACTTTGTCAGGCGTTTTTTGACACTGCAGGCAGGAACAGGTTAAAGTAGTAGTGACTGTATTTTGGATATTTCAATGGTCAATAGAAGTCGTCTATTGTCATAATTAAAGTCATCTTTATTTTCAGGGCTTTAAGTCATCACAAAGTGATTGATCATTATAAGGATACGTAAAGTTTTACCTTGAAAAGGGGGAAATGTTTACAATTATAACCATCTATATAGCCAGGTGATATTAGCACTATTATGTACGATGTTGATTTATAGCTTTTAAATGGTAGAATATGTGGAAATAGATAGAATTCCAAATTCTAGATCCAAATCAAGAAAATTATCTAGGTTTTTGAGGGCAAAGATTGTTGATGAAGCTAAGGTATGATATGAAATATATTTGCCTCCAGATAGCAGTAATAATAAATGAAATTGCAATATCCAAATCTTAATTATCCCATTATTTGCTCGCAGCAGCCAAAAGCAGACTGACAATTTTGATGTATTCTTAAAGGCAAAAGCATATTTGGATGATTATTGGAGGAGAAATGTTGATTAGAACATACACCTCTCCTTCAAATATTTTGTGAAATCATTCTGAATTCCAAAGTAGTGGTCGAAAGAATCATAAATCCTGAAGACAATTTCTAAAGGAACTCTTAAGCATTGTGTTAAGAAGATTACTTATACATAAGGTAGGGATGGAGGTCAACTCATTCCTAAGTTGGCTGATGAAACCTGATTAAAAGCTGTCAAGATCTTTTTATATTAATGACCATAACTGAGAAAAAATACATTCACTCAAAATTAATTGAAGAATAGTTATTGGTTGGGTTCTGATGAACACTTCACCTTGAGATATTTTCCCAAGAAAGGTTTATTAAGAAGGATATATTCAAAACTGTAAGATTTCTGATGTTGCAATCATGAAAGGGTTATATCAAAATTGTGGCTAAGGCTGAAATATGGTATGCTGGTTTTAGCCTCTAAATGGCAGAAAATATGACAATAAATAAACCTCCAAATTCCAAATTCCATTCAAGAAGTGCTCTAATAGGTGGGAAGGGGTGGCATCTTTGTGCTCGCAATGCTGTCGTTGTGGCAACGCTGCGCCTTCTTAATTGTCGTACCACCATCTTTACTACCGCTACGGTATCGTTGATGATTGCTATGCATTTGCTATGTTATCGTACTGACTTTGCAACAACATTGTTGTTCAATCAGTTTTGTGTCGTTACACTCACATTGATATCAAAATAAAATTGTCACATTTCTATGATGCCACAATGATCTTGGACCATTTCCTGATTCGTTATGGTCTCAATGCTGGATTTCATATGTGGGACAGGGGCTTTAAAAGTCTGAATAAATCTCAGTTACGAGGCCAAAATTGAATTGCACCTTTTAAAAGTCCCAGGACATTCACACTTTCCTAGACACAGTATGTGAATCTTTTGGCCTGTCCGGACTAATCCCAACTTTTGTAGTATAATGTAACTTCAGGCATGTAAGGAAAAGTTCGGATTTGTGGTGACTAATTTATCCATGGAATTAACCACACTTCTTTGTCAACTGAGAGCTTGGACTAAGTGTGCATATTCTTGGACATCAATGGATTTCCATGTTTTGTGCATATCTTTAAGTAAAATAAACCCCAAATTGCGTAAGATAGGTTACCTCTTTAAAGGTTTCTCAGTAAATGTTGGAATTTATATTTTTATGTATACTTTTGCAAATTTTTTTCAAATCTTGGATATTTTAAGGATATGTCAGTGATTACACATATAATGGGCAATCAATTTTGGGTCAGAATACACCAAAATGTAGGACCTACTGGAGTAGCTAAAACATCTTTTATGCACTTGATGTTATTTAACAAGATATTCAGTACATTCTAGCAAGCACTGCTTAATGTAACTAGCCAGAATAAAATAATATGAATATATCACAAAAGTCACCCGTTTTTAGCAATTTTGCGCTTGAAAATGTCCAAAAATATTACTTTCACAAGTCATTTTTCTTATAAACTATAGCTAGTATTGATTGTCTTGTTATTCATCACCTCTTTGCAAAGAAATATTAAAATCTACCCATGCAAGAATATTTTAGAGCTGTTAAAAATTTAAAATCTTCACCCATATTTCACACTTTTTTTTATAAAATACCCCAAAACTAGGTGGATCCAATGGCCAGTGCGATTTAGCCATATTCGGAATTGATCAGCATATTTGGAAGTATACTACTAACAAGTTCCTTGCTTTACTATAAATACACAATTTGGCCCAGAATGCTGCCTTAGCCACCTCCCTTTCAAACAAATCGCTATATCTATTGTACATATTGGACAGTGTCAATTCAGATCACATTTGACTTTTGATAATATTGAACAGCCAAAACAGTACTAATTATTTTACCATTTCTCAATTTGGGAAGGTGATCTGATTTCATCACATTCTTTTTCTTTGCTTTGTAAAATAGAAAAATATTTTTACCTTTAAAATGCAGCCACAGTCTACCAATTGATACTCCTTCATTAAGTAGTTGTAGATGAACTGTTTCTATGGTACGTTGAACAAGTGTATAATTCATATAACGGCCATGGCTACCTCCACTGATTCTATTTGGCCATTCCAATCCCCACCTGGCAGTGAGATTGAACCCATTATATGATTCTCCTGCACCTTGATTGTAGTAGAACTGCACCACCTGAACAGTGATGTCGCCCCCTAGTGGCTGAAGCCAGCAACTACAGTTCTCATCTGTTTTAGGCACCCAGTTCGGAAAGTTGGTTGTGCTGAGAAATCCATCTTTCACAGTGGTTGCAAACTGGCTGCACATGGATATGATTGAAGATTCTGTATAACATATACATATTTGTAGTGTGTACGCATAATGTGTAACATTTTTTTAAAAGGTGTTAGTGTTGCCACCATCATAAAACCCTTCTTCTGATATCTTCAAAGATTTTAACTTTATTCCTAGTACATTTATAACACTACTTATTCTGTGCTTGCTCAGTGTTGAAACCTTAAATGCCTGCCTGTAGCACTTAAGCACTTCACTATGGAATCCCAAATGACCAAAAATTCTACTTATAAAAAACATTCAACCTGTCTGAAAACAATTCAACTTACATGCAAAAAGACCTCCACATGGCAAAAGCAATTCATTAACCTGCAATATCATTTGGCCAGATATAGAAGAATGCAGGTTGAATTATTTCTGCCTGTGTAAGTTGAATTGTTTTGGCCATTCACTAATGCACTTGGAGGGGGGAACTAATGGTGAAGGGGAAATCCTTCCATACTGTCATATGGAATTCCTTAATGCTCTGGTTTTAGATTAAAATTTAGATCTGGACCTTGATTACTATATATTGTATATTTAGAGCTGGATCTTTATTTGTTTTTTTAAATGTTAATAGGTACAAATGGATTCTAAATTTGAATTCGAGAACCCCAAACTACACTTTTGGTAAATATCCTTGTGCTTTTTAAAAATTGATATCATGATAATACAGGGAGCAGGTTAGTGAGGGACAGGCCAGGGGTGCTAAAGTATGCTCAACCGTCTAATCTATGGCCAAAGCAAGGTTAGATGCTAGGCACTGTGCTGATTTGTAGAGCTACAGTAGATATGCAAACCAAATGGTCCATTTGTGAGCCCTACACATGAAAGAGTATCATTGTCTCTCAGTACAAAAATATTTACCAATGGTGCAGTTTGTGTTTCTTTAATCTAATTTTTTTTAAATTCGATTTTACCCATTTACATTTTATAAAACTAAATCAAGATCCAGCTCCAAGTATAACAAAAATGATAGAGACCCTGATCTTTATTAATTCTGAATCGAGATTCTGTCCATTGGGGCCCTCAGATAGCTTAGAACTGGGAGATCACTGTAATTTGTTACACCGGGTAGGTATTTCCTGAAGAACATGTTAAAACAATATCTTTCCCTGGTCTGCCCCTCTCAAACAGACCTGTGTATCATTATGATATTGATTTACAAAAGTACAAAAATAGTTACCAAAAGTGTAGGTTGGGGTACTCTAATTTAAATATAAAATTCGTTTTTACTCATTTACATTTTGAAAAACTCAATCAAGAACCAGCTCTGGATATAAAAGAAAATAAATTAGATGCAGATCTACACAAATCCCGAATCAAGATCCATATCTAAATCTTAATCTAGATCCAGATCTAAATCTGGAATCAGAATCGGGCAGAGCATTAAGGAATTCCATATGGCAGTATGGACAGACTTTCCCCTTCACCATAGGTTCCCCCTTTGAGTGCGGTATTAGTGAACAGTCAAAATGAATTAACTTGCACATGCAGAAATAATTCAATCTGCTTTCTTCTATATCTGGCCAAAAGATATTGACGAATGCAGGTTTAGTTGTTTTCATCATGTTGAATTGTTTTTAAGTCCAGTTGAATTCTTTTTGCATGTAAGTTGAATTGTTTTCAGTCACCTTGAATGTTTTTTCACAAGTTGAATTTTTGTTCATATGGCATTCCATACCTTACATTATTGCTGCAGGCAAGCAGTGATTACAAAAATGATGAATGACACACCTCAGGCAACCCTCAGATCCCCAGTCACAATAAGAGGAGTGTCTTTATGACATGCATGGAAACTACTGGCTAAGCTAAGATATGTTCCTAAGTGCCCCTATCTAGAACTGCATAGGATTCTTGAGGAGAACAAGAATCTTTGCCTATGTGTTATACGACCATTGTATTTGCTAATGCCAATGTAAAGATAAGCAAGGTCAATACATGTAACTTATTTTCCTTACTTTTGACACAGTAGTAGTAGTCCTGTCTGTAGTCTGCCCACTCTCCACATGTCCAAATATTTGCTACATCTGTTCCATGAGACTGATATCCTGTGATACCCTGACCCAACTCTCTAAAAAGGGAATCCTGGTTACTAGACACACAGTCTCCAGGTGTGTAGGAACAGACTTTTGGTTGTCTGTTACTTATTCCATAGAAGGTTCTCACAAACCATATCACCTCATATCTTTCACACGATAGCTCTATCCTTTGGCCAATGCATCCATATGTCTCTCTCCACCTCCTCTCAATACCTAAAATTCAATATGGCTTTATTCATATAACTTTGAAATCCAAGTAACAAATTTCGAAAGATTTGATTTTCTTATTTTGAATTGCATTCTTAAACCATTTTCTTAAGTTTATTCAACTTCTGGTATAACTTCTCGTCATTGTATAGAATGATTTTGAGGAAATTTCAAATATTTCTATAGAATTAGAAAAAAATGACTCACCTGAGACAATGTGGCCCCCTGTAATTACCACTAAGAATAATGTAAGTGTTAAATCCATGGCTTTCCAACTTGAGGTATTTCCTGTTTAACCAGTCTAGATAAAGATGGAGTAAAGAACTAAATAGTATGGAGATGATAATTGTCAGCTGATCTGTATGTATAGTCCCCTCATGGAATACAACCTATGACTTAATTCATTTATCTGATACATATATACATGTATATGCATTGAAGCTAAAACTCAACTTTCACCCTGTAAGTAACATTTGATTTAAATAGAAACAAATCAGACTTTTGGGATTTAAGGTATGATTTGCTAAAGCTAAGAGTTGAGCCCTACTGTCGGCTCTCATATGACATTCTGTACAAGGAAGTTTTCAAAAGGTTGCTGGAAATTACTCAAGCATGCAACCTAGCTGAGCTTTGGCCTGTTAGATATTGGATGGGTTGAGGTTGTTTAACCCTTCCAATGCTGAGGCATTTCATCGATGAAAATATTTTTGAAAACGATCTAAACCCTGTCATGTTGGTATTCATAAGACAGCTCATGCTGAGTTCTCTAATATGAGTACCAAATTAGCCACTGGCAGCATAAGGGTTACATTTTCACTGAATGTTTGGTTCACTAAGAGGGGAGGGTTAGCTAGGTTGTGGGTTGGTAAGTGAGCTGAATCTTTTTATTATTATTATTCTTGGCCTTATTGTATTTTCTCCTAATTTACTTACTTGATACTTTGTCATTAGCTTTTTTAATCCTGTGCAAAAATTAATAAACAAAATAGATGTTCAGCCACATTAAAAAGTAAGCTAAATATTGGAAATAAGTTGATTTAAGGAGTGTCTTTTCAGCCTGCTAGTAGCCTGGTATAAATTAAGATACAGGAATGACTGCAATACAGCAGAGAAAGAAAAAGGTTTGTGAAAACCACAGCATTTCCAATATAAAGTCTGCTCTTCTTTTTGTAGCCTACAGTCAGGAAAGGGTCTGACAGTGAATCAATCCTTGTATGAACATGGAATAAGCAAACGATGCTCCACATCCTATTGATATTGTCATATTGTTAACACTAGAATGTGGTGCTTGATATGCTCAGCATAGCATACATTTAGCTTTTTGGGAAAAGTGCATTATCATGACATCTACAACCATATGACCAAAGACAGATCCGCAGTATTTTTTTACAAATTATGGTGATATGTGCCCCATATCCTATCCTGATGTGTGGGATTGACCTTGATCAAACCATAGAGACATTAGAATATCAGCACTGTTTCATACAGCAGAATCCATGTGATCATTCTATTTGATAGTATATCCTGCTGTTTGGTGACAAGAGGCTAATTACGTACTATATAACTATTTTTGAGAGCAGTCGTGATACATACCTGAATTCTAGCAGAAATATATTAGACTCACTCCTATTACCTGAATGAAAGGGTAAATACAGGATCCATCTCCACTCCCAGGTCAAAGGTCAGCTATATATGATATCTTTTTAGCAGAGATGACTTTTAAGTTATGAATATTAATGACTGATAAATGCTAATGATTGCATTATTGCCTGAACTTTGAGCATAATTTATGTTATTCTTTTTCTATTTTTATGTTCCGGAATAAATCATGCATCCTTCAATTTAATCCTTGCTAGTAGGCGGCGAGTCGTGTGATAGTAAATGAAACACTGCCGTAATCCTCAGTAGATTTTCAGGTGCTAATATCAATCACTGGGACATAAGGGGCAAATTCTTTAACCGCTTATGACAAAATTATTATCATCCGTTACAGGGACATTCTGAGTTGAAGTCACCATCCCAGCACACATATGTTGGGATAGTGAGACTGAAATTGGTGTTACTTGATTTAACAAACAGGTTAGCCATTATTACACATTAGTAAGTAACTTCTATTAATATTGAAGAATTCACATAAAGAAATTAATAACAACTCCTTACACAGTTCACTTAATATCAGTATTATTTCCTCATTGCAGAATCTGGGATGGAAACTCTTGGTCAACCCAACACTTTGACAGGAATGGCAGTCTGGGGCCAAAGTGACCTTTGATTGCTTAGAACTGGAAGGTGATCGTCATCTATTACACCTGGTAGGTATTCCCTGAAGAACATGTTAAGGTGATAATTTAGTACAGCAAGATCATCACCACTAGGTGGTGTCTTTGGCTGGCCCCTAAGCATAGATATCAAAACAAAGTGCCCAAATGAATCAACTTGCACATGCAGAAATACTTCAACCTGCATTATTCTATATCTTGCAGAATGATATTGATGTGTGCTGGTTGAGTTGTTTTTGCCATGCTGAATCGTTTTTAGTCAAATTGAATTCTTTTTGCCTGTAAGTTGATTTATTTTCAGTCAGCTTGAATGTTTTTACAAGTTAAATTGGCATCCTCAAATGATTCTGTTGTTCAGCTTTACCTCAAGAGTAAAGAAAACCTCAAATTAGCCCAGCTACTAGGCTTTACTGTGTTTTTTACTTTATTATATATAAATGTATGTCTGCACCTGTTCTACATAGGGACTACTGTTGGCCATTTAATTCTCGCAATTGCCACACAAGGGGGTTGTAATGGTAGTAGTAATATTTCCAACGACCCTCCTAGTATAACCGCAGTGCCATTTATCCACAAGGGATGGCATTCAGATATGGCCTGGCACGCAGGCTAACCTCAGGTTAGATGTTCATTTTTATGAGAAAAAAACCTTCAAATGACACCAAGACATGAAATATCACCATCTTAACTATATTCACGCATCTGAACTACACACTGGATCTGAATATCTGGATCCTCTATTTTGATTTATTAATTGATAATTTTCAAAAATATTCAATATCATGTCTCCTGTAATGAACAACAGCTAAGTACTAATCCTAATGATTACTAATTCACTTTCCAAATGACGTTATCAACAATGACATCTTTTATCCATTTTTACGTTAATCATATTAGTCAAGGGTATAAATTGCGATCACCTCTCAATATCATAATTTTGTAAAATATAAAGATAGAACCATATTAAATGTCACAGAAAACTTTCCAGTCTTTAAATCTAGGTAGAATTCAAATTACTCATTGGTCACACTTATAGGGCCAATTTCCTTCATAAGAGTTGACTTCTTATTCATAGATTATGGGGGTATATTGCTGTTGACATGGAATATGTGAGATGTAGAATATGTATTCCAGGTAGTCAGGATTTGGTACAAATACATACAATCTAAATTTGTGCTGTTATATTTATTGTATTACGATTTAAGTGTGTCAAGCATTTATGCCAACTCATTCACTTGTTCGTGATTCCGCATTTCTTTTTTTTAGGGAAGTTACTACATCCTCCTTTCAGCCAGGAATGATGCATGGGTGATTTTAGGTTGAACTAAAGCCTGTATGGTATGTCATACTTTTTTATGAAGGTCCATACAGATACAGATATACATATCATATAGATATAGATAGATTATTAGAAAAAGATATAGATGTGGTTAGTGTTCATGGATTTGGTAGAGAACTGTTGCCACCTTTTAGGAATGTAGTATATTGTTATTTCCTTCGCCAAAAGGATTCATGTATGAAAATAAAAATGAATCAACCTCCATGTCCTCTTGATGAAGAAGGAATTAAGCCTAGAAGGAAGTTGTTCATCAGGGGGTGAGGGGGGGGGGGCAGACAGTCTGGTCTGTATGTTAGCTTTTATCCTGCAGAACTAGGTGTAGCATAGATCACTATCCCGTCAGCATCAGGTCACACCTCGAGACATGGCAGGGAACATCAAAAGTATCATCGTTAACCCTCTCCTGTCTGTAGTGCCCTGACTATTTTTATGATATCCCTTGGATAAAAACATACTTTAGAATTATGTTGAGGAGAAATACTCATCAGAATGCTACCCACATCCCTCCATCATATAGTTCATGAATTTAAGCTTACGTTATTTTCAAAAAATGCAGGTCTAAAGATCTTGTGTCATGGAGATCTTCAGGCATGAATGGGTCAATCAGATTATGCATGTGTTTTTCATTATTTCCTTTTTATCATGAATACTCAATTGATTTTTTGTAGAGATTTGTAGAGATTTTTTTGTCTCAGTTGATTATAGCTTTTAGACCTAGCTATGATTAAAGAATCGGGATGGATATTGGTCCAGCCTATTTGGATATCTGAGCAAGACAGTTTACCTTAAAATTTCCTCAGCACACCAGGCTGTCAAACAGGTACCTCAGCATTCCACCTTTTTGGTGATAGACCTATAACCTTAATCCCCTTTCACACATTCACGATCTTAAACACGACTGAACACGACTTTTGAAGATGTGTTCAGTCGTGTTTGACCGTATGAGCATCACGGACATTTTCGTGTTGCATTTGGTCACGTGATACGCTCGCGCCCGCCATTTTGAAATTTCCAAATAAATCAATAAACATACAATAAAATATGTGGGAAGGTTGCCAGTGACATGGGGTTGAGTGGTGGTTTTGTCCCCGGACACTCCTCATGTTTCCCCCCAACATGTCCAACTAACTAGTCAAGACAAGCTGCAATATGGCAGGAAAGATGACAATAAACGAAATTCCAAATTTTGAATTCTAGTGTCATTTTCTATAGCATTACATACATACAAGACTTTGCGAGAAGCAAATCAAAGATTAAAGGGGAACTAAAGGCTCACATACATATTAGCTTATATGAAAGTAATACACTTCAAGAATAGGTTGCTGTCCTCCTTTTTCTCTTAGTGATCCCATGAGGGGAGAATTTTGTGTATTGCCAGTAGCCTCAGCCAGCCACTAGCAGCCCCTGGTAGCAGCCATGTTTTTCAACTGCTATCAGCTGTGACTCAAATGGGTGGCAGCCCACTTCATGTCCCCTAGCTCTGAGCAGTGTATCATAGACTGTAGTGCTCTGCACACCAACTCTCTTCAAAAGTTGCATAACAACTTGTATGAGTATCAAACAGGTAAATGGTAAAATCATGAGCAGCAATTGGCTGTACAAAAAGACAGGGTAGTAGAATTATATTTCATATATTTCCTGTTGTTTAATTCAGACAAAAACAGTGGCTAGCATCACTGAATTCCTGTCCTGTTCAAAGCATGTAATTTTATGTTCAGACCACTTCGCTGATGCGTTTTATTACTCTACTCTACCACCCTGCCAATTGCTGCTCATGATTTTACCATTTACAGGGTAGTAGAATTATATTTCATATATTTCCTGTTGTTAAATTCAGATAAAACAGTGGCTAGCAGTCACTGAAACTCTAAATCCACCTGTCTTGAAGTACCGGTATGAAGTTCTATGTTCAGACCACTTCCCTGATGCGTATTATGTAAGGAATCACTAACTACAGTCAGGATTACTTATAAAAGGGGACTTGGGGGACAGCAAATCATAAGGTTATTTGAAAATTCATGAACATAGCTCAACATCTGTCATATGCAAATACATTGGATACCTGTGTGACTATGAAGGAAGGGTTGAATAAAAACAATACTAGTATGCACATCACCAATCATCCAGATTTTCAGTATTTGATTTTACTTGAAGCTAGCTGTTCTACAAAAACTGTTTTCTTTCATGTAACCTACACAAATACTAAAGGAAATGATTGATGTTCCAAGTACTGATAGCTAATTCCTGCGTTGACTAACTTCTGTGTCCTGGGATCTATGTGTAATGCCACAAGGTTATAATTAACCCTTTGTTTATCCTTTTCCTTAGGAGTTGTTACTTTTGTTGTTGCCAAAGGGACCTAGATATTAAACAAACCCCAAGTTGTAAGACAACCAACACAATCCTTAAAGTGTAACTCCACCTTCAAAATTAAAAAAGAAATGTTGTAGAGCTCAATCTCACCTTCCATATGACACCTTGATAACAATTGAACTCTGCAGATTAACTGAGATAATAGCATTTAAAGGTAACATTATGGGGGCTGCCATGTTTGCTCAGAGGGAACCTAATTAGTGATGCTAATTAGATGCGTGTGACGTCATGCTATGACATCCTGTGAGGGAGCTTAGGGGCTAGCTCTAGTGGGCCCAGGGTCTGACACTTAGATTTCAGGCTAGGGCTCCGAAAAGGTCTTTTGACAAAAAATGATTGGCCAATAATAGGATTCCTGGTTACTATGCATACTATTTTGGGCCCCTACATTACAGGATATGGCCACAGTACCAACCGTCCTGGCCACCACGGTACCGTGGTGGCCCGGACGGTTGGGAGCAATGCTTCCTGTCATTCGCACTCCCTAGAGAACGCTACCCACCTGGCCGGCATTGGCGTGCAGGTCCTTATCTATATGGGTCAAATGCAGCCAGCTAGTAGCAGTATACGATGGAGTGTTGACGCTAGATGTGACAGCCATACAGATTTCCACTTGCAGCAGAAAATTGAGTATAAAAGCGGTTTTCATGGAAATGACTACAAGAAAGTGGTATATTTAGTTTAGGAAGTATACGATACTCTGGCGTGCAGCTTAATATAGGAGTTTTAGCATGCTCTTGAGGGTTGAAAGTTGTAACAAGTGACTTTAAAAAGTTCTGTGTGACCATATCCTGTCATGTAGTTTGAAAAACCTAGGAGCCCAGAGCAAAATGTAGGGGCTTATGCCCCTTGGAAAGTCGAACCCTGAGACTGTGGACAGCTCAAAACCTGAGTGCAAAGATGGTAAATTGTCTAGCTTTTGGATGCAACACTGATTCTCCAAATAAGCGTATGTACCAGTGAAAACATGATCAATATACGGTCTGAACCGGCAAAGATATGATCAATATATGGTCTGTGACAGCCGCACATTTAAAGGTAAGGAAAATTTAGATTAAGTGGGGGGAAGTTCTGAATGCCAGAAAATGATGCACACTGACTTCCCCCTTCTAATAATTTTCAAAAAAGGGGGTGTATACGTAATCGGAAGAAAACACTAATAATAATAGTTTTCTGTCATACAATAACAAAATTCAAAAGTTGTTATGTTTGCTGTATTTCTCTGTAAATTGTAGGCATTAGTTAAGAAGAAGATTAGCATTGCCATTTTGTAAAATCTCCTCAGTCTGACACACCTTCATTTTCAGAATATACTGGTCCGAATGTGTATGGTTGAATACCAAGAAGGTTTTCCATATCTGCCAATAAATCCACTAAGAATGAGGCACACATATGGATGTTGTCCCCATGCTTGTCTCTGCTTAAATGAATAAAATCCTTTACTTGTGGCAAATGAGTAATCAAGTTAATACATGTAGCTATTATGAATAAGAACTAAAACATTGTCACAATGGCTGACTTCAAGTATGGTGTTAACACAGATGTTAACATCGGTGTTAGTGTTACCAGGGGTGGTAACACGCTATTTGAAGTGATGGGCATATGTTAGGTGGTAACACACATCTATCCCATAATGCCCCATAATATGTGTGTTAACACAAAATGTAACAGAAAATGTTAGTGTTGATCTGTGAAAGGTGTTGAAAAGAGCATGGTCCCCATATACTTTCTGAAGGCCTTAACAGTAACGGCTTAGGTGTTAACACCGTTTTGACTTCAAGTCCTATGTTAGTGTTGTGTACTTGTGTACCATCTTCAGATACTGACGACCCATTGCAACTTGTTAAAAAGGTTGTCTGAGTATAATTAACTTTATTTCAACAATTCATTGATAATAATAATAATAATAGTAATGAGAATAATAATGAGAATAATAATAATGAGAATACTAAAGATAATAATGAGTATAATTATAAGTTATAAATGATAATGATTTTAATAATAAAAATGAAATTATTGATAATTTTTATTTAAAGTTTGTATTATCCTAATAAAATATTTAATATGAATGATGTTGGGTACCATCTTCAGCTACTGACGACCCATTGCAGCTAGTTAAAGAGGTTGCCTGAGTATAATTCACTTCATTTCAACAGTTCATAGATAATAATAATAATAATAATATATTAAATAATAATCATAAGCTATAAATGATAATGATTCAAACTTAGATAAATAAAAACCAGATGCAGGTTTCTCTGTAATGTAAACGATACAAGAACCCTGAATGTTTGTTGTTCCTTCGTGACCTCACTCTGATGCCAGGACAGAGTCCCTTGGCATGTCCAGCCTTTCACGGATCCCATTTGGTCAAGCAGTAATAGATAAGTCCTTTGCTTATGCACAGTTTACATATAGTAATGGGTATCTTGTTACAAATCCATTCTTTTCTTCATCTAAGATTTAAATAATATGAATGAAACTAATGATAAATTTTATTTTATTTTTGTATTATCCTAATGAAATATTTGATATGAATGGTATGTGTCTATAAATTGAAAGAGATTATTAGTTAAGAATCACAGGGTCTTCCCAGCATGTTGCTGAACATTCTTTACTATATGACAAACATAATTTGATTGAGCAGGACACACATCTTCAAAAAATGTAACACCATTGCTAACATCTGTGTTGGCCTAGATGTTAACATCTTGCTCTGTGTTGAGGGGCTGGGGTAAACAGATCCGTTAGTGTTACCATGTGTGTTAAATGTAACACCGCACTTGAAGTCAGCCATTAATTGGAAGATGGTTTCTTGGCTATCTGGTTTCATAATTGTACTTTATATACTTGTGTTTTCCTAACAGTAACTAGTCTGACTGCAATTTGAAATAACTGTGCCCAGGGGATGTTTATTGCAGTCAACCTCCTGGGTAACGAATAGGACTAGAGCGGATGCAATTCCTTTGAGATTAATGTGTATTGCAGTCAATTCCTGAGCAGCTGACACACTGACAATACACATACAGCTAACTAATTGTAAACTTCCTTTCATAGCAAGAAAACAGTGTCAGGACATTGTAAGAATACTAAATGTTAGGTTATTTTGTAAACTGGTAGAATTTCTTGAACCCTAAAGCGCATCTATAACCCCTTTGCTACAGGTATCTTTTCCCTCATTGCTTTTGCCACATATAACCTGGTATACCTCTAGCAAAATATAGCTTGCACTATATAGGTATACACTGAGAGACAGTGCCTCTGTTTGTTGAGTCTGATACATCACTTTCCTCTTTGCAAGTCATTTACTAATGAGAGAATGTGTTGTTGTGTTCAGTTCTGAATGGCCCTCAGCCTGGATGGCCCTGGATGTAGCAGTATGACATCACTTCCTGCTTCTGATAAGCTCTGATAAACTCCAAGATGGTGCCTCCATGAACATGCTGAGGCAGTGTATTTGCTGTATTTTGCAAGATACAAACTTAAATATCTCAGTCAATTTGCGGAGTATAATTGTAATCAAGGTGTCCTGAGAAAGGTGACACTGAGCTCTAAAACATATCTTTTTTAATTTTGAAGGTGGAGTTACACTTTAAGTCTATTTTCAATTGTACAGATTAATGATGACCATGTTCAGGTATCTAGAATAGTATGCTAATTAACTTAACTGTTAGCTGTCTCTCTGTGCTTGCTTTGTAGCAGTTGATACAGAAGGGATGAAAACAAAAACACTGAATGGCACAGCACCATCCTGTTGAGTAATCCTGACTGCATTTATGATTCCTGGTATAAAACGCATCAGCGAAGTGGTCTGAACATAAAAAAACATGCTTCAGGACAGGAATTCAGTGATGCCAGTGACCTGTACCTATATATCTCTGGTGATGCTATAGCCACTGTTTTTGTCTGAATTTAACAACAGGAAATATATGAAATATAATTCTACTACCCTGTCTTTTTGTACAGCCAATTGCTGCTCATGATTTTACCATTTACCTGTTTGATACTCATACAAGTTGTTATGCAACTTTCGAAGAGAGTTGGTGTGTAGAGCACTACAGTCTATGATACACTGCTCAGAGCTAGGGGACATGAAGTGGGCTGCCACCCATTTGAGTCATAGCGGATAGCAGTTGAAAAAAATGGCTGCTACCAGGGGCTGCTAGGGGCTGGCTGAGGCTGCTGGCAATACACAAAATTCTCCCCTCATGGGATCACTAAGAGAAAAGGGAGGACAGCATCCTGTTCTTGAAGTGTATTACTTTCATATAAGCTAATATGTATGTGAGCCTTTAGTTCCCCTTTAAGATCTAGTTTCTAGTAATCAAATCGTGCTCAGAATATTGTTTGACAATTGTCGGCATGACAAAATGTTGAGGAAGAGTTATTAAAATTCATTTCAATCTATTTTAAAATCTAATTTAACCCAAAAACGTATGAACGTTGTATGGACATTGTGCTCTGCCGTATGAGGACATGTTTTGGCGTATGGCAATTGCGTGAACTGTTTCTTATCCTATGAGCATCGTGCTCGAACGTATGACACACGTATGGACATTGTGTTGCACCGTAGGAAGGCCGTATGGATATCGTGCTTAACTGTATGAAGATCGCGTACAACAGTATGAAGAGCGTCTGAATGTCGTATGACACGCGTAGCACCGTATGGATGTTGTGTTACGCTGTATGAAAGACGTGTTTGCTCAACTAATTTGCATTTTGAACACGATCGAACACGATTTCACGAAAATCCAATAATCGTGTTAGAACGTATGGACATTGTAAATATGTGAAAGGGGCATTACAATGTGCTGTATTGTCTGCTGAGATTACTGATGTCTTCCAGGGCAGGTGAAATGATTTAGTCAGTGGAAACTGATAGATTGAAAATTGACAGAAATTCTTTTTTTGAAAATTTATTCTTGTTTAGAAGACTGCTAGCTGTCTCTCATCACTGTTCGGGTATGTATCCCACCTGAGAAAGTTGCCAGTGACTTGGGGTTAGGCGGTCGTTTTTGCCGGGTATTTCCGTTTCCTCCACCAGTTACAACTGGCTAGTCACAACTTAGCCGCAATATGGCAGAAAAAGTTACAAAAAACGAAATTCCAAATTCCAAATCAGGGCTCGACGCTAAGGGTGAACCTATGGCCCCAGGCCAGTAAAAATTGCCAAAAACAACTTTGGGCCAGTAAAAAAAGACCTCAACTGGTCCTACAGGGCCAGTAAACATTTGGAGACATTCTTGTTAAAAAGTTTCCCCCTGAGAATGTCCCCAATTATTTTTGAAATAAATGAAGATAACATTTATAAAGATTAAGTGTTGTGGTGAATATTATGTGATGTTCTTTCTTCATATGTTAAAGGAAAAATGTAGGGCCAGTAAACATTTTGCAGGACCAGTAGGTGCTTGGTGATACTGGTCCTACAGGGCCAGTATCGTTTTGAGTTAGCGTTGAGGCCTGCAAATGTATACATCAAATCAGTGCCTTTATGTATTTAGTGTTGCATGATTTCTATTAACCTATTTGCCCAATTTCACTAAGCAGGTTTAAACCTGGTACTACGGAGACCCGGTCTCAAGTAGGGTACTAGGTAGGGTACTAAGTAGGGTACTAACTTTAGTCCGGTTTCGCTAAGGAGGTTTAAACCACTGGTCTAAGTCTGGTCACAAGTGTAGTACTAAGTATGGTACTAACTTTTCCGATTTCGCTAAAGTGGTTTATGTTGGAGGACGGGTCTAAGTGTAGTAACAAATATGGTCACAACTAGACTAGGGTAGGGGGTGGTTTAGTTCAGCAGTTTTTCTCTTAAAAAGGATATAATTGGTAAAGGAATGGTTTTTAAGTCAGAAAAAGATTATGTTACAGAGAAGATATATGTTTTAAATGATTTTAAGCTGTTTGAATGGCTGTTGGTAAAAAATAGACAATTGAATATTTCTGACAATTCTGTACACAGCAGCTAGTAGTTCATGTCTTTGTGACCACACTTAGACCAGGATAGGTTCAATTCATTTTAAGTAAAGATTGATGATGAATTAATGAATAGATATCAAGTAAATATGGGTGAAATGGCAGAATTACTAGATATAAATTTTTAATTTCAACACTAATCTTTATTTCAAAAGAATGATGTATTTTTATAGGAGACTGGTAATAGGTTGTCTTTTTATATAAATGAAAATATCATTATTTCATGTGATTATGGTATATTTTGAGACAAGTATTTTGCAGTCTCTATCCATTATTTCATAAGCTCTATGACCAATTGTAGCATTTTCAAGTTGCATGGAGTAAGTAAGGCTGAAAGGTTGTAAAAAGGTTGATTGAGGGAATCACTTGCCTTTTAACTATGCCAAATACATAGATGTAAATGAGTACTGTAGAACACACAATGTTAGCGTCTGTTTATATATAGCGTACATAGCGTGTGCTTCCGCTTCGCTATATATAAAAACGCTGTACTTTTTTATTACAGTACTGTACTGGCGCTGTCATTGGCGGCTACCGTCGCTAACATAAAGATACGCTTTGATGCGAGAATTTTCAAATTTTCGCTTTATTGGGGACAAGCGTGATATATGTGTTCTACAGTATATAAATAAATACAAACCATCGAAGAGTATTTTGTCATTTATCTGTTCATATTATTAAACTGAGAAGTAAATAATATTTCATACTTTTTACCTACTCTTGATATTTTACTATCTGGGAAATGCTTGTTTCTATAATATATAATGTCATCTAATAGTTATCATCTAATAGAGATAAAAATATGAAATATCCTATAACATATCCTGATGAATTACCTGTAAGATTTTCTTCCATTTGGTTTCTTACTTGAGTAACTTCTCATATTAAGATACATCAAATAATACACAACTGGGGGTTTCTCTTTGAATTTTTCAAAACAAAAAGAAAAAATCAACTTTCAAGTATGCTTGCTTTTATCAGTAATAAGTCAATTGCCAATATATAAGTTTACCTAATAGAAATTCTATAATTTAGAATTATTTAGTTTCTAGGTTTAATGAAGCGAAGTTCACTTGTGCTTACTTAAGTCTTTTGTTTCAAAGCCACACAAAGGCTGTCTGCTACCAAAATAGACTAAGTGCGGTGAAGCGCAGAACTTAGGACTGGTTCAACTTCTGAACCAGCCACTTAGGCCCGTACTCCTAAAACCATACCCATTACTTCTTAGCGAAACCGGATTCTGAAAGACCACTGGTCTATGTAGGACGAGTCTAAGTGTGGTAACTTCAAGACCAGTCCTCAGTACTTAAACCAGGTCTACGTAGACCTGCTTAGTGAAATTGGGCCATTATGTCACACCTTGTGTATATAGCATGGTCACATGACTTGATGGAATGAAACATTTACAGCCATTCCAAGAAAAGAGACAAATACCATGCAATGGGAAACTTATGCAGGTTCAAACCACCATGCCGAACAATAATACAAAGAATATGTGCAAATAAGATCAGATAAATGCGGATTCTATGATGTTTTGTGGCTGAGATGATAGCCATGTGTTACTTTAGCATAATGAAATACCCTCTCAACAATGGGAGCATCACACATGGACATGCCTCTGAAAATAGTAAATCCTCATGTTATATGTTGTTCTGAATGTTTCACCATCCTGAATGTTGCGACAATGTCCTTATGCTAAGTTTATTTTAGATCTTTATCAAGAAAAGAATAACTTGACCAAAAATATGGTTGTATAAGCTTTGTGATATAATGGGAATCAATCACATGAGGTAGGTGATTGTTGCAATACCATTGCCCTCCCAGTCAGCAGTCAAATACTTGCCCTATGGGCTTGCTTTTGCCTGGTGAATGGGCCGGGCACTGCTATTTCCACAATCACCTACATCCCTTGATCAGTTCCTTCATTTATATTTGGGTCATTTGAGAAAATACATATTGATTATGTTATATACATATCCTCAGATTACTGTATAGATATGATGTAAATAATATAAAAAGAATTGGACAAAATAGTGCCTTTTCAGAGAAATGCCAAAGAGTGTGAACTTTCTTTTGCTATGATGCTATTTGTAGCAGATACTATTAACAACGTAGCTAGTTATATGAAATGAAATACTCGATATATCAACTGAAGGTAACTTTATTTATTTCCTTAGGCTTGTATACATCATTGGGAGTTAATTACCAAATATCTCATTAAAAAACTAATCAATTGTAAAAAGAAGATTTAATTACAATCTCTTTTCATGTGTTATTATATACATACATGAATGCAACATGGCATTTTGATATCTGTGACAAACTAAATAAAAATAAAAACAATTGATTTAATTACCCACTTCTTGGTATATATGTCCATTAAGACAAAATTTCCAATTTTCCTAAAGAGTCTTCTTTACATCACAGTAGAAATATCGATGATTAATTCTACTTTTGTTTTGAATTCAGTCATGTTTTGTCCACCAGTACTTTTATATCCTGGCCCAAAATGAGAATAAGTGTATTTTGTTATATTTTAAAATTATTTCCTGCATTACAAATGAGCTCAGGTACCATTCCCTTTTTATTCTCATTTTGATTAGCATAATATAAGGACTATTTCAAGTATATTAGGTATAGGGGTCCATACCTTTAAAATTATACGGTACGGTACGGTTCCGGTATTTTTTATACGGTTCCGGTATTCTAACGGTACAGATACTGGTTACTTTCTTTACTACGAAAATGCAGCTCAGAATGTGGTCCCATATATCACCCCCTATCACGTGATCGTAAGTAGATTGAGCGGGAAAGACGGATGACGCGATCGCGAATTTGCGATGTATTTTCCCACCGATCCCCCTATCATGTGATCGTAAGTAGATCGAGCGGGAAAGACGGATGACACGATCGCGAATTCGCGATGTATTTTCCCGCCGATCCCGCGTCTCTGCACTCTTTTCTGTCATAGTACCGGTACCAAAATACCGGTTACTAATTATACGTTTTTTTACCGGTATTTTCGGGCTGAGTATCGGTACCCTCACGGTACGGGTGTACCGGTGTGGACCCCTAATTAGGTAACATCAGTATTTCTCTATAACACTGCTACTAGTAATGAAAAAATGGCATCTCATCATAAACACTCTATAGATGGTGTCATTTACCTGAAAGTTAGCACAGAGACCCCATTTATATTTTTTTGTTAAGATTAGGGCACAAAATGGAGGGGTCCTTACTGAAGAGTTTATAAAAGATAATAAACATAACATTTTCAGCTAGTTCGTCCACAATATAGACTAGTGTAATTCATTAGGATTCAAGGTCTGTATTTGTCAATTCAGCATAATGTTTTATTATAGATATGTAAAGCAACAATCGGTACATATTCAAACAAATCTGTTTAGATAAAGGGAATTGATTGAACAGCTTTGTTTTAGGAAACAAGCTTATGAATTAGTGCCTACAGGCAAAAACCCAGCCCCAGTATAGATCATACTTCACCTGAACTTAATGGAACCAATCAACCCATTTTATTGCCAGTAGTTGTCTGGATTCATAATGCATTAAAATAACTGGGGATTTAAGATTAAATTCACAACTTATGATTTAAGATTTGATACACAAAGTATTAGAGGGGGACTTGTTTGTTGGGATTTGTTGGGAACAACATCACTCCTTCAAAGAACTTTCAACAATATGGTCTGCTCAAGAAAAAATATTGAATTAGTTTGGATTTTTGGATACTTCAGGCATAGGCTAAACTATGGCATTGCAACAGGCTGTTCTACCCTTTGTCAATTGTAGCTGCTGTAAAAAGCTGACAGATTTTATTCATTTAGTAAAGCTGTTGAAATATGGCAGGATATCCTTCAAATTGTTCAATCCCAAGTCTCAATTAGGAAATATGCTGTAGTCCTGTATAGGTATTTTCACCCTCACGACTGTATGTTTGTGAGAGGTTTGAATAGGTGCCATCATTAGCTACCTGTGGCCTTAAATTGTAATAAGCGACATCCTCAGCCCTCAGTTCCCCTGTAGAAGTACCAGCTTGTGAGAGCTGTGGTCTGGGTGGAGAATCCTGTATGTCCTCATATATCCCATCAGGTACTGTAGACGAACCGGGCGTCATAGACCTGGGGGTGCCACCACTTTGTGTATCTCTTGTGGCCATGTCAGCAAGATGAACTTCATCTTTATAAACGTTCTTCCCTTTCCTGCAACACACTAAAAAGAAGTTCAGAAATGCTGTAATATTAGTTCGAAAGATGCTTTTCTCTTTCCTGCAATGCAGTGATAAATTCAAATTTGTGAGACTTTCTGTCTTGAGTTTTCATTTTAATCTGATTTGCACTAAAGAAATTATTAATGTGTTTATTTGCAATAGTGAAATTGATTTAGAATACTGTGAAACATTTATGGTCTGATTTAATCAAATTTACTAGTATATCTCACTTTTCATATATAGATAAGCAGTAGTTAATACTGTTGAGATGCATGTTTATTTACCAATTATAGGGCACTACAATGACTGGAAACAATTTAAGTATTTGATAAGCTTTAATTCCCTTTCAAATGTGTTTATCCATAAAAAAAACTCTTTTGTTGAATGAGTTTGATTTGGTAATCAACCTTTATCTGGCACAGCTGCTAGAAATGTACTCAAGCTTTACTCACCATCTGCTCTGCATTGCCAGGACTGTAATAATCAAGATGATGATCATGATGATGAAAACAATGCTGCCCCCTACAACTCCTCCAATAATGTACCTCTTGAAAGCCGCTCTATCAGGTGGACATGCAGTAGCGCTTGGAGTTAGAATGGGATTGGATGTAGCAGTAGTTTTATATGTTGATGCAGATGACGGGCTGATAGTTGGTTGAGTAGAAGTTTGAGGTTGGATTGGTGGGGTGCTTCGTGTGGTGGTTCCTGTTGTAGTTTGTGGAAAAGAGGATTGATGTCACCCTCACTGATCCTGTCCCTAGGAGCAATAAAAAGAGTAATCATTTTACTTAGGTTACACTTAACAGCCCATGAAGTGTAAATATTTCACTTTATTAAGGGTTTACAGATATCACTTATTTGAATAAATCTTTAGAATTATCAATTATTGTTGATATAAACTTATTTTCTTTTTTCAATTAAGGTTGATTTATCTAAATCATCATACTAGTGAGTCCTTCTTCGGTTAAATATATCTAAGTAAGTTTTCAGGGTAAGAAAAAAAGACAGTTCATGTGCTGTTGCTGCTTAATTTGCTTAGCACTTCTAACATATTCATCCCAGGAGCCAGCCTGGTTCACAAATATAGTCTTAAGATTTATCAGGAGCTGAAATCCACATTAATTAGTTTTTATCATTTTGTGATATTGCACTTTGAAAGACAAGTATATTTCAATAGCATTGTAGGGATGTTGATTACGTCTAGCCCTGTATTCATCTCATGTAGGGGCCCAATTGGCTCCTTACTCAAAAAGATACAGTAAATTGTTGGACTTTATTTGCTTTGAATTTTTTCAGTCATTTCCGATGAGGCAATATATGTGTCTACCTTCAGATAGCAGATTCTGGAAATAGATTGGACAAATATTGGATCAGGGACATTATTGAAAAAGAGCTAACGACTGCCACTTATTAACACAAAAAAAACCTTATTCATTTAATTAATTAGTTTTTGACAGACTACCTTGACTTGGTATTTTTGAGTGACAATGCTGTTCTTGGCAGGCTAGCTATAGTATTTATTTTGAATATATTTTATGACATACTGATATTCTTTATTATGCATCAGTGCCAACAGCAATTGAATGGTAGGAATAAATGCAATTCCCTTAGGATTCCATTTACATGGTGACTTTGAGGATCGGGTCAAGGATATTTCTTCAGTAGTTATGTATATCAGGAGAACTGGCTGTAAAACAAGTACAATATTTACAAATTGCTTTAATTTCTCATTTTAAGAATAAAAAATGCTCTATAGAGACTCTCAGTTGATCCCTAAGCATGGCATTAATTCCCAACCCCAGCTAGTAGTTTGCTCGAAATTGATTAAGCTAGGGTATTTAATTAGGAAACTTTGAGAAAAATAATATTTGTTCATTGTCAAATCTTTTGAAGAAATGTAACTTTCAATCCCCTTAAGTCCATGTTAGCTGTCTCAAACTCACATGTTTGGCCATTTTGGCTTTTGGTGCAATATTCATACATAGGCTTGCAACTAAAGGTAATAAAACTCATTTAAAATTATAAAATCATGTTAGCGTATATATGAAGACCTATTTGTAAGCACCACTTTTGGCCATTTAAGAAGTGATACCTATTTTTTATCATTTATCAAGAGAGCATTTTCTAAAAGGTATTGACGTAAAACTTTCAAAATATTTTATAAAGGAAATGGCTTTATTACCAGGAGTTTGTGTAACCCTTTTGTTTTCTACTTGTTGGGAAAACACATTGAATGATTACTTATTCAACATGTCTCATTTTTAAGGTCAAATTGCTAAATCTATAGCGTACCTATTGGACAATGTCAACTACTATCTCCCTCACTCTTAACTTTTGATAATTTTGTATAGCCAAAACAATACTAATTATGTCATTGTTACTAATTTTTGAAAGGTGATTTGTTTTCATCACATTCCTTTTGTCTGCTGTCTAAAATAGAAGAATATCTTTACCTGTAAAATGCAGCCACAGTTTGCCAATTGATATTCCTTCATTGAGTAGTTGTAGATGAACCCTTTCTGTGGTCTTCCAGACAAGTGTATAGTTCATATATTGACCATTTTTAACTCCACTGATTTTACTTGGCCATCCTCTTCCCCACCTTGCAGTGAGGTTGAACCCATTGTCTGATTCTCCTGCACCTTGACTGTAGTAGAACTGTACCACTTGAATAGTGACATGGCCCCCTATTGGCTTAAGCCAGCAGTTACAATTTTTGTCTGTGTCAGGCACCCAGTCAGGGACGTTGGTTGTGCTGAGGAATCCCTCCTTCACTGTGGTGTCAAACTGGCTGCACATGGATCTGATTGAAGTTCC
Source organism: Maea johnstoni (assembly GCA_963942565.1). Taxonomy (NCBI): domain Eukaryota; kingdom Metazoa; phylum Annelida; class Polychaeta; order Spionida; family Magelonidae; genus Maea; species Maea johnstoni. The sequence goes on along the minus strand of OZ012684.1, from coordinate 85,402,019 downwards.
TGTAATGATGATTTTTAATGGTTATTTATTCATTTATCTTCAAGGCAAACAAAGTATAAATTGCATGTTTACAAGGACTTTTTCAAAAAGAGGTAAGTTAGACATCAGAGTACAAAACATTCATGAAGTAAATATGATTATTTTCAAATTACCATTTTCAATCAGTATGTGATTAATAAGATACCAACATTGCTTTGAATATTAATTGAGCATCTATAAAGTGTGAATGAGATGTTAGATATTACAGATGTGCCAATATTCCTTCATTGCATTAAAAAAAACTTATGCCAATAGTTCCATGAGATTATAGTTTCAATAAGTGTTGACAGCTTATACTCTTACTCTTGACACAGTAGTAGTAGTCCTGTCTGTAGTCTGCCCACTCTCCACATGCTGTATGACTTGCTACAGTTGCTGCAAAAGACTGAAGTCCTGTGATACCCTGACCTAACTCTTTAAAGAGGGTGTCCTGATCACTACTGCTAGACACAGTCTCGAAGTGTGTAGGAACAGACTTTTGGTTGTCTGTTACTGACTCCATAGAAGGTTCCCACAAACCATATCACCTCATCTGTTTCACACCATAGCTCTATCCTTTCACCACTGCATCCATAGGCCTCTCTCCACCTCTTCTCAGTACCTAAAATTAAATATGGCTGTAATTTTCCTTGAGTATTTTTTCACAAAAGTGACAAGCAAAAATTAATTTACTAGATATAAAATCCAATATACACTAAATCATTTAAACAATAATATATATATGAGTAATTGATAACTTTTATCTCAGCTGATGGTCATGCCCTTTACATCTAGTGCACTATAACTGGTACTATTCTGGGAATGTATTCAATCATTTTTCGACCATTTATTACTTTAGAGCAGTATGTGTTCTCGAAAGCCTGCTTGTAAAGTAATTGATAATAACCATACGTAATTACAGTGAGAATGTTGCAAGTCAATCTATAATGAGATATATTTAACCCTGATGTTAGACCTTTAATTTTTAAAGAAAAAAATTGAGGAAATTTCAAATATTTCTATAGAATTAGAATAAAGTGACTCACCTGAGACAACGTGGCCCTCTGTAATTACCACTAAGAATAACAAGAGATTAAAATCCATGGCATTCCAGCTGGAGGTATTTCCTGTTTAACCAGTCTAGATAAAGATGGAGTAAAGTACTTAATAGTATGGAGATGATAATTGTCAGCTGATCTATATGTATAGTCCCTCATGGAACACAACCTCTGACTTAATTCATTCTTCTGATACATTTATGCATTGAAGCTAAACTCAACTTTCACCCTGTAAGTAACATTTGATTATAATAGAAACAAATCAGACTTTTGGGATTTAAGGTATGATTTGCTATTGCTAAGAATAGAGCCCTACTGCTGCCTGTCATATGATATTTTGTGCAAGGATGTTTTTAAAAAGATTCTGGAAATTACTCAAGCATGCAACCTAGCTGAGCTTTGGCCTGTTAGATATTGGATGGGTTGAGGTTGTTTAACCCTTCCTATGCCGAGGCTACTTTTGTCCAAAGCACACAGATGAAAATATTTTTGAAAATGATCTATACCCGGTCATGTTGGTATTCATAAGACAGCTCTTGCTGAGTTCTCTCAGATGAGTACCAATGTGTGAGGGTTAATTCTTTCATTTTTAAAATGAATTCACATAAGGAAATAAATAGCAATTAACTCCTTACAAAGTTCACTTTATCAGTATTATTTCTTCATTACAGAATCTCGGATGGAAACTCTTGATCAACCCAACACTTTGACAGGAATGGCAGTCTGTGGCCAAAGTGACCTTTGATTGCTTAGAACTGGGAGGTCACTGTCATCTATTACACCAGGTAGGTATTTCCTGAAGAACATGTTAAAACAATATCTTTTCCCTGGTCTGCCCCTCTCAAACCTGCCTGTGCATTATTATGATATTGATTTACAAAGGGACAAAAATATTGACCAATAGTGTAGTTTGGGGTTCTCGAATTTAAATTCTAAATTCATTTTTACTCACTTACATTTTTAAAAAGTAATCACGATCCAGCTCTAAAAATGATCAAGATGCAGATTTAAACATATTCTTAATGAAGATCCAAATATAAATCTTAATCTAAAATAAGAATTTGGCCGAGCATGGAATTCCATGTGGCAGTATGGATGGACTTTCCCCTTGCGGCATTCGTGAACGGCCAAAATGAATCAACTTACACATGCAGAAAAACTTTAACCTGCATTCTTCTATATCTTCTATATCTGGACGAATGATGTTGACGCGTGCAGGTTGAGTTGTTTTCGCCATGTTGAATCGTTTTTAAGTCAAGTTGAATTCATTTGAATGTAAGTTGAATTGTTTTCAGTCAGCTTGAATGTTTTTTCATAAGTGAAATTGGCATCCTCATCTGATTCTGTTGTTCAGCTCTCCCCCAAGAGTAAAGAAACCCTCAGGTTAGCCTGGCTACTAGGCGTTACTTTGTTTTTTAACTTTATTATATATAATTGTTTGACTGCACCTATTTTACATAGGAACTACTGTTGGCCATTTAGTTCTCACAATTGCCACACGAGGGGGTTGTTATGGTAGTTATATTTCCAGCTACCCTCCTAGTATTACCGCAGTGCCATCAATCCACAAGGGATGGCATTTAGATATGGCCTCCATTTTTACGTTAATCATATTAGGCAAGGGTACAAATTGCAATTATCTCTCAATATCATAACTTTGTAAAATCTTAAGAGAGAATCATATTAAATGTCACAGAACATTTTTAAGTCTTTAAATCTAGGTAGAATTAAAATTACTCATCGGTCACACTCAAAGGACCAATTCCCTTCATAAGAGTTGACTCCTAATTCATATAATCATGGGGTATTACTTGCTGTTGACATAGAATATATGAGATGTAGAATTATAATATACTCCAGGTAGTCAGTCTAGTTAGATTCATTGTAATAAGATTAAAGTGTGTCTAGCATTAATGCCAACTCATTCACTTGTTCGTGATTCTGCAGTGGTTTTATAGGGAAATTACTACATCCTCCTTTCAGCCAGCAGTGATACATGGATGATTTTAGGTTGAACTATAGCCTGTATGGTATGTCATACGTTTTTGTGAAGGTCCATGCACATACATATTTACATATCATATAGATATAGATAGATTATTAGGAAAATATATAGATATGGTATGTGTTCATGGATCTGGTAGAGAACTGTTGCCACCTTTTAGGAATGTAGTATATGGTTACTTCCTTCTTCAAAACTATTCATATATGAAAAAGAATTTGAAAGTGGATAAATCAACCTCCATGTTCTCTATCAAGAAGAGGGATTTAAGTCAAGAAGGAAGTTGTTCATCAGGCGGGGGGGGGGGGGGGGGAGACAGTCTGTTCTGTATATTAGCTTTCATCATGCAGAACTAGGTGTAGCATAGATCACTATTCTGTCAGCATCAGGTCACACCTGGTGAATGTGGCAGGGAACATCAAGAGTGTCATCCTTAACCCTTTCCTGTCTGTAGTGCCCTACATATTGATGATATCGCTTGGACAATAGAATACTTTGGAATTATTTGGAAGCCAATTTAAGCTCATCAGAATGCTACTCACATCCCTCTTTCATATCGTTTGAGTATTTAAGCTTGATTGAAATGTTATCTCCAAAAATGCTGGTCCAGATATCTTGTGTCACAGAGATTTCCAGGCATGAATGTGTTAATATGATTATGCAGGTTATAGTCCAGTCAATCTACGCTGAAAATGGCCTAACCTAGAACAAATTGCTACAGAAGGTTTTTTTGCCTTGACTGGTTAATTTGACCTAGCTGAACATTATATCAAAAGTTTCCCGAAATTTACCCCCCCTAAGGACCCTAATTTGCATATTTTCACCTAAAAATGGCCAAAAACATATGATTTTGGGGATTTCTTCAGCATTTTTTTGTTTTTGAGAGTTGAACCTCCAATGTTGGCATGTATGTACTACAGATGTTGTTTGACATTGCTATGAAAAAATATTTTCCGAAAATGTATCCTTGTGGTCAAATTTGGGACAAAAATGTTTAGAAAGTGCTAAAAACGGACATTTTTTGCAATGTTGCTGACGAAAGAAGCCACCCTACAGACTCAAAAAAGATTTTAACACCAAGGTTTAAGATTAGAAAACTGCCCTAGATTGTACTAAGCCCCAAAAAACTAATATCGGTATAACTTGGTACCACTTTGGGGGACCACCAATAACCCTTATATTTTGAAAGCCCTTGAACCCCTTTTTATGGCAAATTGGACAATTCACTGATTTCAGGGCCTTGTATTTCCTGAATTAAACCATCATGTAGCAGTGATATCATTAGGTCTCAATGAGTATGTTATATAGATGCTGCAGAAAGAAATATTTATTTTAATATTGACCCTTTGGTCAAACAAAGTCATTTGAAAATGGCCATTTGACCTTCGCTAAGGAGAGTTTTGGTTATTCACATCACATATTTCAGGGCCTTGTATTTTCTGGACTAACAAGCATATAGCAACTGAATCTTCAGGACTGAATCAGTATGTTACATAAATGCTGTAAAAAGAAAATATAATTGTGATATTGACCCTTTGGTCAAATAAGGTCATTTGAAAATGGCCATTTGATCTTTGATAAGGAGCGTTTTGGTATTTTGCATCAGTTGGGGGGAGGGATTGCGTAAATTGGTACCAGTTGGGGGGACTGCAAATTACCCTTATATTTTGAAAGCCCATGAACCCCTCAAGTACCTGCTTGATGGACATCTGCAGCTGGTAGCTGTTTTGAGATATTGAGCTCCCAAGGTACTAGTACTGGGTACAGTACAGACATTTAATTCCTGCACCAGTCGACCGGACGTCTGCAAGTGTCTGGTTGTACAAATATACTTGATAACATGTCAAAAAATAAGTCAAGAACACCAATGAACCACGTAGCTTGTGGATTACAAATACGTTCAGTTGTGAGGTCATCTAGGCATCCATGCTTAGGAAATTGGGTGGCAATCGGGCGTGCGATCATGTAATATGCCCGGGCTGCTCGAGCACCTAGTGCAGGAATTAAATGTCGGCACTGTATGTCCCTTTTTATGCCAAGTTGGACAATTCACAGATTTCAGGGCCTTGTATTTCCTGAACTAACAGGCATATAGTTGCTAAATCCTTGGGTCTGAAGATGTATGTTACATAGATGCTGCAGAAAGAAAATACAATTTTACTATTGACCCTTTGGTCAAATAACGTCATTTAAAATGACCATTTGACCTTTGCTAAAGGGAGTTTTGGTTATTCACATCACAGATTTTAGGACCTTGTATTTTCCGACGTAATCAATAATCATACAGCATCCTCAGGTCTGAACAAGATTGTTACATTGATGTCGTAAAAAGACAATATGATTTAAATATTGACCCTTTGGTCAAATACGGTCATTTGAATATGGTCTTTTTACCTTAGAGAAGGAGCTAATTGCTCTAAATGTACCGTGCCAACATTTAATTCCTGCATTTAAAGCATGGGCAGCCTGTGCACAACACAATACACAACTGTAGCCCTGATTGCCACCCACTTTTCTGGGCATGGATGACCTCACAACTGAAAGTAGCTTTGAATCACAAGCTACGTTGGTCAATGATGTCCTTGGCTTTCTTTTTGACATGTTATCCATGGGTGTTTGTACAACCAGGCACTTGCAGACATCCGCTTGATTGCTGCAGGAATTAAATGTATGCAGTACTTAACCCTTGATAAACAACATTTTCAGGGCAATGCAAGTATACAATAGGCATAATGTATAGGGGTAGTCAAAAAGGGTTATTTGAAAGTACCTGTTTAATCACAAAAAGGTACATTTTGGCTATTCTCTCAGTTTATGCAGATCAATATCTTACAACTTACTATAGCAGTTTTTTGAGGGCTATATCTAAAAGCATGCTGTATAATGAAATATGTTTTTTTTCAGGTCATTCTTCTTATCAAAAATAAAATTTGAAAGTGACTCTATGGGCTGGATCCAAATTTTTGACCAATTGGTCGCATTCAGCGAGTCTGCAAATGAACCTATTTTGGAAGCACTTGATCATCATTTCAATTTTTGGACAAAGTAGTTTGGTATCAGAACTTTTAACAGGTACCATAATACATTATGTGAGGGTATAAACATTATCAAATATATAATACATCTATGACATATTGATCTGCAAAAACTGATAAAATCAACGAAACATATTTATCATGGTGAAACAGGTACTTTCAAATGGCCCTATTTGACTAAAAATTGTCATGAAAGGGCCATCTCCCCTGGCAGTATCCCTACTCTATACTTGATTAAGTACATTTTGAGAAATTGGCCATTGAAAATTGAAAAAAAAATAGTACCGTATTACCCCGCGTACGACCCGCACCCCCTAGATAATACGCACCCCGTCACCAAGTCCCTCTCCTTATGTAAAATACAATTCCCCATTTATAATACGCAGGGGGAGTTGGCCGGCCATTAAGTGCAGAGAGCTATATGCCTGCCCTGGTCTTTCAGCTGATAGGAGCGAGTCTAGGACAAATAAACAGGACACAATTACAATTTGATAAGGGTTTGTGATGGTAAATTGTAATTGATAATGATTTGTGCCCATTTGTTGACATCACTCGTCAAAAGAGCAGACAACAGCTCGTGCCAAATCTGCTCCCCTGGTTTATCCGTATCAATTTCAATTCACCCTCCCGAGGCCCTTTTATCCCCTAATTATTACATAATCAAAATCCAAATATGGATGGATATGCCATACTTTCCTCCCTGGGGTACTTAAATTGTGTTTTCCAACCCTGCCCCACATGTCCCCGCACCCGTGGCATTGATGTGAAAAAGTTCTGGTTTATGTACCTGTTGATAACACGCACCCCCTCCTTGACATAGGTGCTGCACTGTATAAAAGTGTGGGGTGTACGCGGGGTAATACGGTAACCAAGATGCGCCGTATCTAAGGTCAAATGGCCATTTTTAATTGACCTTGTTTGACCAAAGGGTCAATATTATAATTATATTTTATGTTTACAGCATCTTTGTAACATACTGATTCAAACCTGAGGATTTAATTGCTATATGCTTGTTAGTTCAGAAAATACAAGGCCCTGAAATCTGTGATGTGAACAATCAAAACTCTCCTTAGCGAAGGTCAAATGACCATTTTCAACTGACCTTGTTTGACCAACGGGCCAATATTAAAATAAATATTTCTTTCTGCAGCATCTATGTAACATACTCATTAAGACCTAATGATATCACTGCTATATGATGGTTAGTTCAGGAAATACAAGGCCCTGAAATCAATTAATTGTCCAATTTGGCATAAAAAAGGGACATTACAAGAACCTTGGGTGGTCAATATCTCAAAACAGCTACCAGATGCAGATGTCCATCATGCAGGGACTTGAAGAGGGGTTCCAGGGCTTTCAGAATATAAGGGTTATTGGTGGTCCCCCCAAACTGGTACCAAATAACCAAAACACTCCTTATCTAAGATCATATGGCCATTTTCAAATGACCTTATTTGATCAAAGGGTCAATATTAAAATTATATTTTCTTTTTACAGCATCTATATAACATACTTATTCAGATCTGAGGATTTAACTCCTGAGTGATTGTTATGTCAGGAAATACAAGGCCCTAAAATCATTGATGTGAATAACCAAACGGTTCTGATTGGAGGTCAGATGGCCATTTTCAAATGACCATATTTGACCAAACGGTCAATATTACAATTATATTTTCTGTTTACAGCATCTATATAACATACTAATTCAGACCTGTAAATTCAACTGATGTGTGATTGTTAGTTGATTGAAATACAAGGCCCTGAAATCTGTGAATTGTCCAATTTGGCATATTGGCCATTTTGAATTTATGCAAATTAGGGCCCTTAGAGGGGGTAACTTTCGGGAAACTTTTGATATGATGTTCAGTTAGGTCCAATGAACCAGTCACAGCAAAAAAACTTTCTGTAGCAATTTGTTCTAGGTATTTCATAATTTGACTGGACTATTAGAGAGCAATGCTATAAAGTGTGTATTTTCTTTTACATAAGCTTACACATGCAGATGTATGAAATGAAAGACACAATAAATCAACAGGAGGTAACTTTATTTTGTTAGGCTTATACATTATTGGGAGTTGATAAGCAAATATTTTAAAACTGGTCAAATGTAAAAAGTAGATTTAATTATGATCTTTTTATTATAATCTTCTGTGTAATCCTATATATTCATGAATGCAACGTGGCATTCTGTTAGCTGTGAAATTTAGCTAAATGAAAATGGAAGAATTGATTTCTCCATTTTGTGGTTATTTGGATAATACCATAGATAAAATATCCAAGTCTATACTTAATTCTTGGAGAGTGTACATCTACACTAATGGACAATAGAAATGCCAAAATAGGTCAATCCATTTAACCCTTGTTTGTTGTCCTAGCCTGGTGTCATGGCACATGGCACAATTGAACAGAAAAGTTAAATTCCTCATGCTATAATAGTCATTCATACCTTGCCAGGTAGCTTTGTTGAAAGGCTCAATGCCTTTGGAGGTCTGATTGATGCATCTCAAAGCCTCTTCCTGTGGCCCTCAGCCTCGAGATGCCTCAAACCTTCCGTGACCTTTGGTTTTTGAACATTACTATCTGGCTTGATTTTAATCGTTACATTTAATTTCAAGTGTATGCTATCTATAATACTTTTGTTTCGAATTCTGTCATGTTTTGTCCTCCAGCACTTTATATCTTGGCCTTAGATAAATTAAAATTAGCCCCTGCATGACAAACGGGCATAAGCACCCTACCTTTTTTCATTCTAATTTAGCATAACATAATGATTATTTCAAGTAAATCTGGTAACATCAGAATTTCTCCCATTTTTTCTAAAATCATTTTGGAATTTATCTTTAACCTTTTATGTTGGCTAATTGTATATTCATCTGTCTAGTAAACACCCATAGCTGATATATTCATGCATTTTTTTACATTTATGAAATTATCTTAACACTCCCACTGCAGTTTGAAAAACAACATATCTTAACTACATCTTACAAAAAACAACACCTTACTCAAAATCTAGCACTGAGGCACACTTCTTTAAATATTTTTAGAAAGGGCACAAAATTGAGGGGGCCCTTTAAGAAAAGTTTTAAAATGATAGAAACATTACACTTTGATAAGCAAGTGTGTCCTTAATATAGACTAATGTTATTTCTCAAGTATTATAAGGTCTGTATTTGTCAATTAAAAAAATTGTTATATGTTATAGAGAAATAGCTCCGAAATTCTGATTCTCAAAGTTGATTAACTTCGAGAATCAATACTTCCAAGTTCTTACTTAAACTCTCACATTACTGGATACCTCACACATCCTCTTATATGTATTATTGTGATATTATACATGTAACAATGGGACTTACTGTTGTTGGAAGCATGTGTGACACTCCCATTGATTTAGGAGGAGGTGTCACCATTGCCTTAATCCATGCATTGTTTACATTTATGAAATTATTTCAACATTCCCACTGCAGTTTGAAATACAACATATCTTAACTACATCTTACGACAAACAACACCTTACTCAACATCTAGCACTGAGGCACACTTCTTTAAATATCATTAGAAAGGGCACAAAATTGAGGGGGCAATTCAGTAAAGTGTTATATAATGTTTTAGAGAAACAACTTGGAAATGTTGATTCTCAAAGATGATTAACTGTGAGATTCAACAATTACAAGTTCCAAGTTCTAACTTAAACTTTAACATCACTGCATGGATACCTCACACATCCTCGTATATGAATTATTATACGATTATACATATAACAATGGGATTTACTGTTGTTGGAAGCATGTGTGTGTGTGTGACACTCCCATTGATTAGGGAGGAGGTGTCACCATTGCCTTAATCCATGCATTTTTTACATTTATGAAATTATTTCAACTTTCCCAATGCAGTTTGAAATACAACATATCTTAACTATATATCTTGCAAAAAAACACCCCAAAGGTGGTGGCACCTTACTCAAGAGTTAGCACTGAGATACATTTCTTGAAATATTTTTAGAAAGGGCACAAAATTGAGGGTCTCCTTTAAGAAATTCTTTTAAAAGATAGTAGCATTACACTTTAATGAGCCAGTGTTTTCTTGATATAGACAAATGTAATTTCTTAAGGATTCTAGGTCTGTATTTGTCAATTCAGAAAAAAATTATATGATGTTATAGAGAAACAGCTCCGAAATTTTTATTCTCAAAGTTGATCAACTAATTCAAACGTTCACATCACTGGGTACCTCACACATCCTCTTATATGTATCATTATGAGATTATACATATAACAATGGGATTTACTGTTGCTGGAAGCATGTGCGTGTGTGACACTCCCATTTACTAGGAAGGAGGTGTCACCATTGCCTTAATCCATGCATTTTTTACATTTATGAAATTATTGCAATATTCCCACTGCAGTTTGAAATACAACATATCTTAACTATACATCTTGCAAAAAAGAACACCTTACTCAAAAGTTAGCACTGAGACACACTTCTTAAAATATCATTAGAAAGGGCACAAAATTGAGGGGGCCCTTTAAGAAAAGTTTTTAAAAGATAGTAACATTACACTTAGATGAGCAAGTGTGTCCTTAATATAGACAAATGTAATTTCTCAAGGATTATAGGTCTGTATTTGTCAATTCAGCGAAATGTTATATAATGTTATAGAGAAACAACTTAGATATGTTGGTTCTCAAAGTTGCATGATTAACTATGAGATTTCACATTTCCAAGTTCTAAGTTCTAGCTTTAACTCTAACATCACTGGGTACCTCACACATCCTCTTACATGTATTATTATGAAATTATACATATTATTTGTTAATAAAACATTCAAACCTATACCTTGTTTCCAAACTTACCCTTTCACCTATGCTACACTAACTCAGAATTATACTACACATCACATGACCTTGAAAGTCAGTGACGGAAATGCAAAAGAATTATGTGTTGAGTCTTTTTGAATAAGTGTAAATTCTCTAAAACTAACCAACACTTGATGGCCGGGAAATCTGCTAAGTGTGTAAATATCTTTTGAATATGTTAAACCATGATGGGTACATATTAAAACAATTCTGATTTGATAAAAGGAATTGATTGAACATCTTCGTTTGACAAAACAAGCACACATTTAAGTACCTAAAAGCTTAAACCATTGTGTAGATCAGGCTTTATCTGAGATTGCTTGAACCTATTTTAATTAACTCATGCATGCCTTGAGCTTTCCTTGCCAATAGTGTTCTGGATCTATGAGACATTTAGTTGAGGATTTAAGATTGGATTCGGACAACTGGTGATTTAAGATTAAATGCATAAAATATTTGAAGGGGAGTTGTTGATTGGATCTGATCAACATTTTTTCTTCAAATGTTTTTAAAAATATGGTCTGCTCAAGAAGAATATACCAGATTGGTTTTGACTTTTAGGGCACTGCATGCATGGATAGGTAAATGGATTGTTCTATCCTTGTCAGTTGTAGCTGCTTTGAAAAGCTTGAGATTACTTCATACAAATAATAAAGCTGCCGAAATATAGGAGGATTTCCTACAGCATGTCATTAAGTTACAATAGATAGATTCCGGCCCAAGTCCCAATTATGAAATCTACTCTACTCCTGTATAAGGGTGGTCATCCTCCTGAGTGTTTTCTGGTAACAGCTCCAAATAAGTCCCATTATCAGCTGGCTGTGGCTCCAGATAAGTGCTTTCATACACACTCTGCAGCCCTTTATCCTGTGGCCTTAAATTGTTGTAAGCGCGATTGTCAGCTCTCTGTCCCCTTGTAGATGTAGCAGCTTGTGAATAATCCTGTATGTCTTCATATATTGCTTCAGGTTCTGTAGAGGGACTGTACATCGTAGACTTGGGTGCAGCACCACTTTGTGTATCCTTTGTGGCAATGTTGACAGGATGAACTTCGTCTTTATTTACATTCTTTCCTTTCCTGCAATATAGTAAAAAATGTTCAGAAATGCTTTAATAAGTTTGATAGGTGCTTTTCTTTTTCCTGCAATGCTGCAAATAAAAACTTCAGAAATACTATAATAAGATTAAAAGATCATTGATGTTCTTTCTTCATTGTAATCTTATTTGTCTTAAAGCAATAAATAGAGTGAATGTGTTTATTCTGAGTTGTGGGATTAAAATTGGTTACTGTGAACTATTTATATGATCTGATTCAATTCATTTTACTACATAATATCCACATTTAAGAAATAAACGAGTGGTAGATGATACTTTTGCAATGCTTTTTTTTTTACCAAGTACAGAGCAGTACAATAACAGGAAACATTTATCTTCTTGATTTCTGGCATGGCTAGAAACATATTTGAGCTATACTCACCATCTCCTCTGCAGTACCAGGACAGTAATAATCAAGATGATGAGCATGATGATCAAAACAATGCTGCCCCCTACAACTCCTCCAATGATGTACCTCTTGAAAGCTGTTTCATCAGATGGACATGGTGGAGTGCTTTTTGAGATGTTTGCTGTTGTTGTTTGTGGTATACCTGAAGTGTATGTAATCAGAGGGAATCAGCACAATCCTTTTCAACTGGGATGGGTTTCAAGGTCACTCTGTCTACATTCAATATCAATCAAACATCCTAAGTGACCTCGACATAATATTTAAACTTTACAGCTTAAGATAACTTTAATAGGAAGACACTCCCAACTCATCAGCACCTGTAAAACAGAAGTTGATATGTAGTAGTAGTAGTAGTAGAAGTAGTAATAGAAGTAGAAGTAGTTGTTGTTGTAGTAGTAGTAGTAGAGATATTATTGCATCTGTCCACACTCATACATGCAGCATTTAATTCAGAATATTAATATGATGAAGTTTATATAGATGAAGTTTATTTGCTAAGTATCTTCACATATGAGGATATAGATATAAAGAAATGGGAAATACTCTTTTACTTCAACATACCACTGTTGAGAGAGCACAGGGAGAGCATACCAAGATGAAAAAGTATGTAGGTTTTTCAACCTGGGATCATCATTAGCAGCCAACATGTGCTTGTTTTAATTTTAGCATGCAAATGAGCTCTTGCTAACTGCTGCAAACTCTGGCTTACTAGCTAACTTTGTCAATTTCTACTCAGTCCTGCTCATTCTTGTTAATTCCTGCTCTCTTCTCTCTACTATTGCTCATTTCTGTCAATTGCTACCAACTCATGCACTTCTGTCATCCCGATCCTGCTTGCTATTGTCAACTCATGCTCACTTTAGTTAACTCTAACTCTCGTTCATTAGTATTTTCTGGTCTTCCGCTATACAGCCTCATTATGAGAAAAGTAGATCAAATTTACTGAAGCATGAAAAAGGCACATCAAGCTCATATAAACAATATCTCCACCAAATGTAATCAAAATTTGATAATGCTTTCTTTAGAAATGGCCTGAACAAGATTTTTCTATAAAAATGTTGCCTTTTTCTGAAGCATGCAAAAAGCATATCTACCTCATAAAAACAATGTTCTCACTAAATTTTATCGAAATCAAAGCATGCCTTCTGAAGTAATGGCCCGAACAATATTTTTCAAGAAAATGTTACCTCATTCCAAGGGAAGTGGGTTAAATTCATGGAGCATGCAGAATGCAAATTATATGGGCAATCTACCTGCCAAATTTTGTCAAAATCCAATCATGCGTTCTGGATTTTTTTTCATTCTGAGAAGAATGGGTCAAAATAATTGAACCACCTCAAAGGCACATCTTCCACATATAAACAATGTTTCCACCTAATTTCATCGAACTCTGATAATGCATTCTGGAGTTATGGCCCAAACAAAATTATGCTTTAAAACATGATTATACTCATATGCAGCTTTAATACATACAGAATAGTCTAAATCATATATAAGCCATTCAGCATTTGCAGTGACATAAAATCTCATAAAACTCATCACATCTTATTCCTCAGTGTCTATTACATCTAGGTGCTAAATTAATAAACATTCTTGTGCATTTGAATAAAGAAATTAAGCTTAAGTATGCACACCACACATCTAAAAACTAGTAGAAGATTCAGCCATCTTTGAATTCATATCACATGAGCATATGACACTTACTGATTGGTCAAAGCTAGACAACTCCAGCAAACTAAACATTTCCAGACGTCAACTCCTGCTTACTGAAATACTTCCTAGTCAAGGATTTCAACTCATACATACTATTTTTTTCTGCGTATAGATAACTTTGTTTTTCAATTGTTTAATGGATTTTAGGAGCCAGCTAGTTAGCAGCTAGCTGCTTATTTTTCGTTTTCATGTGGGTACGCCTCTTTTATAGCAAAATGATAAGCGGAATAGCAACTATAGCTTTTAGTAAGAAGTTGCAATGCAGATTATGAGATAGACCCAAGTGCTGGAATGATACCTTTTACTTTCTTGACTGCAGACACTCCCAAACCAGCAGCATCTGAAAAACACAAGTTAATATGTAGTAGAAGTAGTAATAGTAGTAGTTGTAGGCTCTATTTTGAAGGTCTCTCTTGATGTAATGCCCATCTTTAGACGTTCATAGGAGCAAGGGGCACACCTTATGGTGTGCAATAGGAGTTGGAACCTCACGGTGAACCCTAATCTGGTGGGCACCCTGCTCACCTTATGAAAGAAGGGGGATGTGTGGATCTGTCTATGGATACCCTGCATCTAAAATATCCCTGAAGGCTCTGCTCTTACTCTCCCTCTTTCTTCTTTCACTTAGAATAATTATGCTTTATCATTGTTCTTCAACAATGACAAAGGACCACTTTTTGTAAAATTTTATGGCACTAAATGACCTTTGTGTGTTGATGTGCCTTTAAACACCCACTCATTCATTCATTCCATAGGATAGGGCTATTAAAACAGCCTCATGAAGTTAAAACTGTTGCTAGTTTGCAGGTGTCCCGCTAGGGGCAGCACCTCTTTATGTAACTGGTTGCCACCCGTGCACATCCTCTTCTACTTTGGGTACCATTTTATTGTTCCTCCAATTCGGACTGTGCTCTTCGTTTCACGTTTGTTCTCCGCAACCTTGAGCGTGCCTTCATTTGACAATATAGCAATAGCGTCTGGGATTATCCCATCCATTGCCAGGAGAGGTAATTCTCTCATCTTATCATGAGTGAGGAACCTTTTTTACTAATTGCTTGTATCACCAGGTAAGGATTTAGAAATAAAACAGGAAATTGGAAGTCATTTTTATGATAAATACTTACCTGCGATCATGGCCCACCCTTCTGAATCCTCCCCTAGGTTCTGTTCTTATCTTGAAGGTGCTATGCCCTAATGAGAAGTGGATGTGCGCAGGCGCCTACCAATAACATCTGGAGTCAGTTACAGTTGCTGCCCCCAGCAAAGCACACACCTGCAAACTAGCACTACTTTTAACTTTAGGAGGCTATTTTTATGGATGTCTACAGATGGCCTTTCCATCAGGACAGACCTTCAAAATAGAGCCTCCCCTTTAGGTGCAGGAGCAGGCGATAGCTTTGAATGATCGCAGGTAAGTATTTATCATAAAAAAGAAATGGTAATAGAGCTTGTATGCTAAATATCCGCACATTTAAGCTTGTGTAAATATATCGTTAGTATTAATAAAAAAATTTGGAAAATACGCTCTTTTACCTCATCAACATACTACTATTGAGAAAGCACTGTTAAGGGAGAGTAATTTATAAGCCTCATCCATACGAACATAATACGCAGAATTGCAACTATTGGTTTTAACAAGGAGTTGCAATACAGATTCTGAGATAGACCTTAGTGTTGGAATGATACCTTTCACAATATCCTAAAGTACCTTAAGTTTTCCTACTCACTGGTGCATCTGCCATCCAGCAAGTTAATGTGTAGTAGTAGCAGTAGTAGTAGTAGTAGTAGTAGGGATACTATTTACCTTGTAACCTTCCACACAATCATACATATCGTTAAATTCAAAGTATTAATGTAATTGATGAAGTGTATATGCTAAGTATTCATACATTTAATTATGTGTTATTTCATCGTTAGTATAAATATAAAGAAGTGGAAAATACTGTTACTTCATCAACATACTACTATTGAGAGAGCACAGGAAGAGTATAGGACTCATCCATACCAAAATGATAAGCGTAATGACAACTATAGCTAGCTCTTATCAAGATGTTGCAATGTAGATTCTGCGATCGACTCGAGTGCTGAAATGATACCCTTTACATTCACTTATAATACCTGTCATTTAAATTACCATCAAGTTTTACTTACGGTTGCATTTGCCATCCAGCATTTTGGCTGCCTGGTCTATCTGCTGCTGCATTTTGTCTTTAAGGGCCTTGCAGTTTCCAGCAGCTGCCTTGGAGCACTCAGTCATGCCATTGTAGGCCCTTAATAAAACAGAACCCATTACATTACTCTATGCAACAAAAATCAGTGGTCAAAAGCGTTGTCACAGACTGTGTTGTCTCTCACCACTGCTTGGTTTGGAATGCGGCATGTAATGAATTTGCCAGCGACTCGCTCTGATTTCCTCTATCATAAAAAAAACGGCCAATCAAGACTTAGCCTGAACATGGCAGAAAATAATTTAGAATTCCAAATCAGTTTATCTAGGGCACTATTCAGAAACTTACAGTGCTAGTTCTAAGAGGCATCACTTCGTTGCATAGTGGAATAGATTTGCCAGATTTGAGCACTACCTGTTTCTACGTGGCATGCCAAGGCGACATACTGAGTTAGATCTCAGTGTGGAGTTGAGACATTATTCCATTCCATTACTGCTCCTTTGAACACTTTTTTCAGTCTTGAATGGCTTAAAACATTTTCCTCTTAAATATTTTGCTACCAGAGTAGAATGAAAACATTGCCAGGCTAAGGATTTTGCATTTCATAAAACACACACTCATATGATATGATTTTGGGGTACAATCGTTGCTCATGAAAGAATCTAGCTGCCGTTTTAAGGGAACTATCAATCACTGCATTTCATAGAAACAGGCACTCATTCCAGATAATTCCAGCAAAATTATTTAAAAAAACAATGACTCTACAGGATTAAACTAAAATTTAGAGAAAAGCAATGGAAAACCTATAATAAGAGAGAATGCCCCTGTCTACACTTTTTGTCTATCATTATTGGTGCTTTAATATATATGTAGAAAATCTCTTATACAATAAAACATAGTTGAAAAGAATACAGTGTTCAAAACACTTCTCCGAGGTAAGAAATCTCCCTTACGTGCATATTTTCTCCTTGTCTCCTGCATCCGATTCGTTCATCTCCTGTATTATTTTATTGACACATTTGGCGATTGCCTGAGATTTGACGGAAAGATTCTCACATCCAAGCGCTAAAAAAAAGGGTAAACTTTGATAACTTCATGCAGTGTATCTTTATGATGGCGGCATTATTATATTGATTACTTCCAAAATAAAGTGTATTTACACACACACACATTATATATTATATATATATTATATATATATATATATATATATATATATATATATATATATATATATATATATATTTATATATTTATATATATATATATATATATATATATATAAATACACACACACACACACACATATATATATATATATATATATATATATATATATATATATATATATATATATATATACTGTAGAACACGAAATTCACGCGTGTCCCAAGTACAGCGAATTTTGGAGTTTTGCGTCATAGCGTATCTTTATATTAGCGTCTCTCTACCGTAGCCGCAGCCGCTGACAGCGCCATCTGTCGCAAAAAAGATGAACTAATTTGAGCAGAGAATGCTTCCAGTCTGATTGAGCATTCTCTCAAAAGGGGGCGCCCGTATTTATAAACAAAGGGTTAAACAAAGGGAATGGGGCTATGAACCCTATCCATGGTGGCACAACAAAGGGGCCATATCAGGTTGTATTAAGTGTAATCTTCGGAAAATAAACAATCAAAACAGATCACAATGATTTTTCTTTGCTCTTTTAACACGTCTTTTGCTTCCTAAAGCCAGAAAAACACAAAAAAAATGGTTCAAGAGGGGCTACGTATGCTTCATGTTTGTACTAGTGGCGCCATCTAGCGGTCACCACGAAAACGAAAATGGCGTCTCCTGAATGTTCGTCAAATGCCTGTGCTAAAGGCATGCTAAAGGTGCCATTTGTTTTTGTTTTTTTTTGTTTTTAGATGGAATGTTTATTAATTCAATGGAATCATGAGCTAGTCCACAAGCCCATAAACCGATTTTTGAAAAAGGGTTTCAGCAGGGCTACGTATCTTCTATTAGATTTACTAGTGGCGCTATCTAGCGGCCACCACTAAAACGAAAATAACGGCTGCACAAGAAACCTCCAATTCTTGCTTCAAAGGGGACCGTCTCATTGACGTCAGCGCCACCAGTGGCTAAAAAGAAAGACAAAAGTACAGCGTTTTGATATATAGCGAAGCGGCACCAGACGCTAAGTACGCTATATATAAACTCACACGGAAATTTCGTGTTCTACAGTATATATATATATTTATATATATATATATATATATATATATATATATATATATATATATATATATATATATATATATATATATATATATATATATATGGTCACGCTATCTACATTCAATGTTAATTGAACATCCTAAAAAAACATGAAATAATGCTTAAACTTTCTAGCTTAAAATAACTTAAATAAATCAGCAGCATCTGAAAACAGAAGTTACTGTGAATGATATGTGTGTGTGTTTGTGCTATTTCGCCTATTTATTAGGCACCATTTGGTAGACGATAGGCTTTAAACTGATAATGATTTGGCACCATGTCTAGATGTTGAAGTAAATGCGTTTTGAAAGTGTTGTTTTTTTAATTAGAATTCATTATCTCATCTGGACCTAAAAATGACTCACCGCACAAAGCTTCGTAAGTGGATGTGTTCGCCTTGATTTGAAAGATCATCCCAGTGATATCCCTCAGGTTAGCATCTAGTTGGCAGTCTTTTTTGGCCATGTCCAGGCAGTTAATGATGTCAGTGAGATTCCTGAAGATCCTGAAAGGAGTGAGGGAGTGATGCCAGTGTGTGTGTAAAATAGTTGAGTAGACGACTGCCTGTGTAGAAAGTGTGGTCATACGCCATATTTATATATATATATATATATATATATATATATATATATATATATATATATATATATATATATATATATATATATATATATATTTATATACTGTAATTCTGGAAATAAGTGCGTGTGTGTAATTTAAGTGCATCTTTTGTGCCACACACGATTCACACTTATTCCCAGATGCCAAAAGTCCATAAGATTAGTTCAGTATTGATTCGCTAGATGGCCCCATATACATAGCATTGAAAGGAAGCTAATCTTGTGCATTTCAACAGTGTTCAGGGGTAGGAAGGGGGAGAATGTTAAATATAAAACAACTAGAATACTAGAGTGTTTACATTAAGAAAAAAAAACATTATTATTCACTCGGATTACAAATTTTACTCAATCTAACAATATAAAAAGCACATTACTATTGAAAGCAATTATTAATACCTGTGTGTAGCAAGGGGGCTACAGTTACTAGGTCACGGGCACAGTGATAGTGGCCTGTTCATTGTCTATGACGACCAGCCAAAAAATAGCTTTGTTAGTTCACCAAGCTTTCTAGGTCACTGGCTGGTGCAAGTGACCAGTCTAGTCAGTTGGTCATGACAACCAGCCTTAAAATAGCTTTCTTTGTAAGTTCACCATACTTTCTAGGTCACTGGCGTGAGCAAGTGACCGGGTTCGGTCAGTTTGCCATGACAACCAGCCTTAAAATAGCAGTGGTTGTACTCAAGCATACAATTTATTTCGCTGGATAGTTTAGTTCCAATGGTGCACAATAGATGGCGCTTCTAAAATGGTGATAAACGCAAAAATAAGAAGTTGCAAAAATCTGAAAATGAAAAAAACGCAAAATTTATGACGCAATTATTACTAGATTTACAGTATATATATATATATATATATATATATATATATATATATATATATATATATATATATATATATATATATATATATATATATATATATATGTATATACTGTAAAACAGGCAAAGTTGACCATTCAGCTGCTAGAATCACAGTGGAGCTGATGATAATAGGTAATGAAATCATGAAAATATATTTCCAGCAAACATAAATATAACATATGATATATATACCAAAGATTCTTGAGGTGATGAATCTAACAGTTTTTCTTTTTTTTAATATGAGTTGTAGGATTGCTGCATAAAATATGCAATCTGCAAAAGCAATACCAAAATTGTATCAGGTGCCCTTCTGGCTTGCTTACTGTGGCCGATCACGTAAGAGACTTGATTTCCTTCATTTAATACTTGGTTTCGTGGAATAGAAACTTATGATTATTGTACTATACAGCTTAAGAACCAATTGTTGATTCATGTGATAGATACAAACGCCATCAAATAAGGTGTTGTATTACAGAAAATGATATTTGCAACTTCTGAGAGCTATATTCTAAGCATATGGCCGATTTGTAAAACATCAAAATATGTTGAACTGATTTTCATTTATGAAAATCAAGAAATGGAAAATATTTAAAAAGCAGAGCAAATTGTATCGCCCACTACAACATATTCCTTTAAAACTTGAAAGGCCTTCCTGAAAGCAGTACATTTTTACCCATTGAGTAAATTGGAACCTGTATATGTAGTGAATCACTGCTGATTACATTGAAAAGAATTAATGTTTTGCACAATGCACCTGGGCCCGCATCCTTATGATAGCATGTTAACAGTGTCAAGTTCCTGATGACACGTGTTCAGCAATTTATACTTACGAACAAGGATTGGACATTTGCAATCCATTTAAACAGCCAAGCACTTGATTTGCCTTGCATTGTTTTCCCTCAGCACTACCTGTAAAATACAGAACGATAATTCAAAATATGCTGTATATGGTTATAAGACATGGTAAGACACATACCCCCACAATAGTAATGAAATAGGACAATGGTGTGTGTGAGTACTGTTCACCAGGTCATTTTGCCAATCTGCTTTTTTATTCGTTGTTGTTTGGGATACTGACTCTAATATTGTTCTTTCCATTTCTTCATATCAAAGGCCTTTGTATCTAGTAACATGTCGTTTACCATACCAAATAGCCCAAAGAGGTTTGCAGTTTTGACTATATTGGAACTTGCACTGTTGAATTCATTTACCCTTCCTGAGTTGTTTGTATGTTGTAACAATATTTGTATGTAAGTTTATAGATATATGGGGCTGCCAAAACTTGCATAGTTGGGCCGCATGGCTCCTTTTTTCTACAATCGTATTCCATGAAGCAATAGCACTGTGTCTATGTATAACCTCTCCTGACATATCTGGAATTATTATACCTCATGTAAAGAATTTGAATGTAAGTCGTGATTGGTTACTGAGGTTTACCATTCTATGCTGTTGTGCTCATGAGGCAATGTGACATACCTGCAGTAAACATTTTCCAACTTCTCAAAAATAATTCCCTCCCGCTGCTGGTGACGCCTAGCAGGGAAAGTGCATGTCATCAGCCATCAGCTACCAGAAGTGGTTTGATATGTCCAGTGATCTTTTACATTTGTGAGCTTTGTACGGTAAAAAAAAACATGACAACCAATCGGGGGTAATCTGTTTGATTGGATCCCCTCAGGAGGATAGTTTCCTCCCCTGAGGATCCATTCCAGCAGTTTACCCCCACTGGGATGTATACTATATGTGTGTATGTTAGTTGGTGTATGTATATATGTGTGTTTGTGTAATTTTGATTTTCGTCAATCTTTCTGCCCTATTTAGGCTGTCGTGACTAACCATTTGTAATTAAGTGGTGGAAGAAACCTGAATACCCAGGAAAAACCCCGGCGTAAATGCAAGTCACTAGTAACTTGCTCACATATCCCACCCGGAATTCAAAGCTAGACAGTGGTGAGAGACAGCGAGCAGTCAGTTACAATGCCTTACACCACAACGCCATCATGGAAGGCCCTAGATATTTTCTGAAACGCAGCAATAGCCATGCTAAGGGAACAACGGCCTGGTTCCTTTGGGGCAATGCTTGTTTATACTGAACTGTGAACTTCCCCAACATAAATTTTAAATGTAGTGTTGATGCCACATGGCCGCCATTTCTATTAAGTCACTGTTGAGGTATTTGATTCTTGCTATTCCATATTGGCATTCAAAAAAAGCAAGATTGCCGAGCGCTGCTGAGCATGTTTACCGATGTCTACTGACTGCTACTTTTAAGTGACGGAAAACGGCCAGCTGCGAAAAAATGCAAGTTATCGGGAAAGATTACTGTGGCTACTTATCTCATCATACCTTACTTTTAGGCTAATATGGAAATACATTATTTAAGTTTCTGCTAGCTGTCTCTCACCACAACCTGGGTGTGAATCCAGACTGGGCCATGTGAGAACGATAGTGACTTGGGGTTAGACAGTGGTCTTTGACGCATACTTTGCCTGGTTTCCTCCCCCATGTACAAATGCTGCAATAGTGCAGAGAAAAGAAACAAATATTCTATTCTTTAGCCTTAAGCACCACACATCCAGATAGAAATGAGTATGTGAGTGAAAAGTATGCCTGGATAGTGCTCCAGAAATAACTACCTAGCTAGAGTCGCTGTTTGGCTTAGATCCTACAGAAACTGAATGCAGGATTCAAACAGAGTGCCAAATTGTCACCTGATTTGTCATACTGTGCGTCACGAAATCACCGACCAATTTGCATTAGCTCATTCACATCTGGGGCATACACATCATCTGACATATATGCAAACAATTTGTTAACTGAGTTACAGTTTAAGAGATATTTGAATGAAATTCATTGTTTCCGCAGAGGTCTAAAATCCCTCTTCAACTATTTTATCCTATTTACCCTATTTGATAACATGTGGTCAATTTTCCTTTCTCACGAGGGTGCCATGCAAATGCAAATAGGTTGATTTAAGAACAAAGGGACTGGTGATGATGCATTTTCCTCATGTTCATAGTCCTGAGAAAAATCAAAAGCGGCTCATTACGTCATTATAATGTCACGCCTGAGGCATTGAAATACCAGTATAAAATGTTGCAAGTGTTACTCAAAGAAATTGCTAAAATCATAATGTCTTTAGGCAACATAACATAATCTTCAAGTTTAAACGCTGTAAAGTAAGGTTTCTGTTCATTGTTTGTGATAAAAGACGTTTTATCTTTTGTCTGACGGTCTAGTGGCACCTGCCAAAATCCACTTGCCAGTTCTAGTTTTGAGAATCAATTGACATTGTCTTGACTAACTTGACAAATACATTATCTAATCTGGTCAGTGGGACTGATATTTGCCTTGTGAGGGCATTCCATTTTTATAGTCTATTGCAACCTTAGTCTCCTGAATACTTTTAAGCCATTACCAATGGACCTTGTCACATTACAGTGGATGGTTCTATTAATCCAATTTCTTTCCATTTCATCAAGTTGTCTTTTCAACTTTACCATATTTTATTTTATTTTACCATATAACAGGCCTAGCTTAGGTTGTTTCCATACAACAGATGTCAGCTGAGCAGAGAGCATTTCCCAGCACCAATATAAGAGATTAATTAAAAGGTGATAAACAAACATGAAAAACATGAACATACCAAAGAGCAGTACACATGCCAATGCTGCGACTAGAAGCTTCATATTGCAAACTTGTCTGGAGCGTTCCTCAACTACAAAATGTGACTAGGTCCTTGCTGCATATATTCTGGTCTTCTAAGCAGTGTCGAAGTCTGTGAGAGCAATTGTGAAAAGTTGTTGAAATAAATGTACACGGAGTTTGCACCAGGAAGAATATTCCCAGAGTTAGCATGCTTAGGAATGTCAAACTGCTAGACCTAACCAAGCTTCACAATACAAGCAAAATTTGATATAGTCTCTACATATGAAAATATATGACTTATCTTATGAAAACATAGTCCATTATTATTTCCGTCCCTGTGTTATGTATTCTCAGTACAAAGCTATTGCCCTGATTGAAGTGCAGTCAGGCAATGCAAGAAAAGAGAGCAGCATTGATGGGTCATAGAATAATTAAAGAGTTTAAACTATGCTAATTTGGCATCTGATCTTGAGTGCACCAATGGCCTTACAACAATAAACCCACAACTCACCATGTTCAAGAGATGAGTAGAAGGGTTGTTAAACTCAACATGAACAACAAATCTATTCAATTATTTCTCGTGATATTGCATGGTTATCAAGATTATTCCACATGTGAAGGAAGGTAGGAAGGAATGGGCTTTTACATAGCTTTCTACAGCTTAGGTCATATTGTGACGACAAAGAAACTCAGAACCGTGAGGAATTCCCTTTTCTTCACAAATAGTTCCAAGGGGTCTTTCCGTAGCAGAAGAACCATAGACCACCCTCCCCCTTCCACATGTGTCAAACCATGTGATATGAGTGGGTTTCAGACCCACCCTGGCAGTGATGGTTGCAAATTTTATGCTCTATTTTATAGGGCTGCACACCGGAAACCGGTTGCAGACCGTAACCGATCATTAAGCTGCCTAATGATAATGATAACCGTCCCAAAATAAACCGGTTTGAAAAACCGATAAAGCAGCTATGAGGAAACTGCCTTACCTTACTGTTGACATCGCTCCGAGCACTTCCTTAGCCGTGGTTCAATGAAACAACGGCTCGGCATTGGCATCAATACTTTCTTATTTAATTCTTAATGGATAATTCGTTCAAATTTAATATTCTATGGAAAAATATAACTCATAATAATCAAATAGACGATTCTGTTTTATTCAAAGAATGTGAAATCATATTTCATGGAAAAAAACAACAGGTTTTGAATACGAAAGTTTGGCTATTTTTCAGAAGTTCTTCCCACGCGGTATCGTTAAAAAACCGTTAAGAAACCGTATCGTTTCAAAGTTATCAGTATCATATCAAATCGTTAATTCTTAACGGTGTGCAGCCCTACTATTTTAACACATTCATTCTTTGAGATCTTGATAAGTGCTGCTGGGACCCATGATACTTTAGAAGATAACTTTGAAATTAATAACCAGGTGGTTTTGGCTGCTAACGGTCATGTATGGGTTAACAATATTTACAGAATCAAACAGCAGAACTGCAATGTAGATGGCTTTGATG
The DNA here is from genome assembly GCA_963942565.1 of Maea johnstoni. Classification (NCBI taxonomy): domain Eukaryota; kingdom Metazoa; phylum Annelida; class Polychaeta; order Spionida; family Magelonidae; genus Maea; species Maea johnstoni. The sequence goes on along the minus strand of OZ012684.1, from coordinate 85,376,773 downwards.
TCTGCTTTATGTATGTTGAATTCTGGGATGTGTTTTGGAGAGATGACCATGTAAAGGCTGCAATAACAGCAATCACCATCTAACATATTAGGAATAATGGGAGCAGTATAGCGCTAGTCGGAGAGGGACGCTTATGCTTAAAGTCTGTTATTTTGTTCATACACCTATTCGTAGGCAAATATTCATATTTTAGTATAGAATCAAGCTTTTTCTATTGATCTGCCTCTAGACCCTTGACAAAACATCGAAATACTAAACATCGGTGGTCACCAGCTTTTTCTTAAATTAGTTCTCTATGGAATAGTTAGCATCTTATTCTTTCAACATAATAAGTTGTTTGGCATGATGCCAGCAATGAACCACATAACAAATTGTTTTCATCAAATATATGAATATTTCAATGTGAACATATAAAGTCGGAAGATACTATGAACATTTGAAACTTCGATTTTTTTAAGCCAGTCAGGGAGCTGAATGTATTTTTCAATTGGATACCCAGGTTCCCAGCTATTTCCTAAAAGATAACCCTAATTATTTGTCTTTTTCAGGTTGTGTTTAAATTCCCTGTTGTGGTTCGGCATGGGTCCCTGGTGTCCTCAGACAATGACCTGCAACTCCTGGCATGGGCTGAGGATGGCGTCACATATCTGTGCCCAGTTGAGGGGGCTTGGTAAGCTGCTTAAGGGATGAGGAGACCTAGCCTGGACTTGGATTTGAAATGTTATTCATCGCCACTTTTTCCTGCCAAATTTAGGCTAAATGATGAGGTGCCAGTTATTAATGGTGCAGGAAACCAGTATCTGGAGAAAACCACTGCTTGGACCTTTGTACGTACATGAACTGTGACTCGTCAGATTAACAGACAGTTATGGCAGTGATTGAAGGAAAAGAATGTTATTGAAAATATTGCTTGATATCGTGCCAAAGGCAGACTGGAGATCTGATCAAAATTGTAAATATCATGATAGTATGTATAATTATAGAATAAACTTTTGTGTAAGATTCATTTGAAAGAATGATTTGCATTAAAAATTCTCTTTTTCTCTATTTCATAATAAGACCTTTACGCCATATCTATAACTAGTTTGAGCAACTCTAACTCCAATACACGGCCATTGTTTACTATTTTCTGGCTATCCTTGGTGGTACAGGCAAATTAAGACAGCATATCGTAAACAACGGCCATGTATCGTAAAAGGGAATTTTATGGTTAGTAAGAGTTTGCATCAAGTGCTGATGTAAGTGGGAGTTGGTGAAACTCCCTTTTTATGCCATGTAGGTAAAACACAGTGTGTTGCATGATTAATTTACATAATTAGGTTGTGGGTTTTCTGGGGATCTTTCTGTGAAATATTCATAATGTCAGCTGATTATTTAGTTAGGAAAACAATTTGGTTAGAAAAGTTAATGGTGTTAATATTATCAGTTAATGGTGTTAATATTATCGATTCTGTTATTTTTACCCAGTGTTTCTATAAAGGATCAGCCTGGATAATGTATATATTTCCTGAATCATCTTCTGATGAGAAATAAACCTCTCAAAATGGTGTACCGGGTTTAAGCTGTGAGGAGGAAAAAAAATAAAACATGAATTGTGTTTTCAAATGAAGCTCTTACCCATAATTATGAATTGGGGATCATCGGATTTCACAATATAAAGGAAAGGTCAAGAGAGAGAAAGGCAAAACATTGTTTGCTTTGTTTAACTCAATCATCATTACTATGAAAATGGGATCTGAAAACGAGAAAAAGTGCTTTTCCAATTTCTAGATTGCATTTTGAAGCAAAGACAAAATTGAAAATATTGAGGCACTTTTCTTTCTGCAGTACTCTTAGATGTATATATGACATTTTGAGGTGAGACATTAATATTTGTTACCCATATTTGTCTTTAAAATGGACAAATGAACATAAAGAAAAAAAACGAAAAACCTGTTGGACAAAAGGTAACATCCTGACTTTAATTCTATTAAGAGAGGGCCTGGATAATCAAAGTTGTTCTGATTAGAAGGGAAAGGTAGTTGCCTTTACCACATATAAACATCTCAAAATTACCTTATATTACCAAATTGACCCAAAATGTCACCTTTAGTTTGATAATCTGTACTTAATGAGAAAATGTGTTTGATAAATATTGCATGTGGATGAATGATTTAGTGTTGTGATATATATAATTTTAATAATGTGTGTAATGTTATTTTTATTGCTTTTCTACAATATTGATTAACTTATGGAGGTACTTGTATATAGATGAATGATTCGGAATGTATGTGTTTCATGCAAATAAAAATTGTAACGGTATGTTTCTCTGTGTAAGCTATGTTTTCTTTGATGTTCTTCTTACAGTACAGGCAACTCTGCTTAATCAAGACTGATGCGGACCATGAATTCCTGTTCGGATTAGGCAAATCCGGATTATACATGACATGAGCTGATGATTAGTGATGTAGAAGGCAGCAGGCACGCACGGCTAAGCATGTAAATTTCCAAAAGTATAGACGTAATCCCGGCCCATTGACCACCCCTTACTTTACCCGACCCTCCCCCCCACTTGCCATCGTCTATTGACCTCTCATTCATCCACATTTTGTTAGGTGAGGACATGTTTTATTGACGGCTGGAGCTTGGAGCAATGGCGTGGGTGGGCATTAAATTAGTTGAGTAGGCACGCTTGATTCATGAGATTGCCGGTCCAGATTACAGTACACTTTTTAAAAACCTTAAATGGAAAAGATTGTACTGCGAAAATTGGCAGTTTAGCCGGAATCCGAATTAAATTGTCCGAATTAACCATTGAAATTTGCTTGTTAGCGTTTAGGAAGAGACCGGGACCTTCCCATCTGTACGGTTAAGACGAAAATCCAGATTATACAGGTCCGAAATATGCGGAGTTGCCTCTATTGGTCTGGCACTCCTGTGGTTCATACACAGTCAACCAATATGTCGAGGAGAGATTAAAGGAAAGTCTTAAATGATTAACTGGGTTGTTTTAAAGGTGCTACTGTTAGTTAGTAGTTGATTTCATGTTGCTGCACTTTTATAGTGACAATCTTTTAACCAAACTTCCGTCATAAAAAACATGTTTACATTTTCAAGCAGTAATGGCGAGTACAACTCAATTGGACTGATGGCCCATTTGCAAATTCTACTTTCAGATATTCATACCTGGACAAGATAGTCGGAACTACCGCCAGCACATGTGAGCTTTTTGAAGCAATTCTCACGATCTTCTGACAATACAAATGGCTACAGTTTTCGATTGTCATTATAAATAAAATGTATGTATTTGTCACCACTGACTACCTTGGGTACAAAGTAGCTCAGTTGGTTAGGTGGCGGACTAGTAATCAGTAGTCGCTGGTTCAATTCCTGGCGGGACACTTTGGTCTGTCCTTGGGCAAGACAGTTTATTCCATACTGCCTCAGTCTACCCAGCTGCAAAATGGGCACCTAGCATTGAAAAGGCAGTGCTTAGAGCCTGTGCGCTACATGCTGCCAGCTGCTCTGGGCTATCCCTCGGGGGATGAAAATGATTTCCATGTGTATAAGCCTGCTAGGGAAGGAAGGTGGATACAAGACTATAAACCGAATACCTTTACCTTCACTTATACCTTATTTCCCCATATTCCATCAATCTTGTGTATACTAATTCTAATTAGCTAGTAAGATGATAAAAGTTAAGAGAGATGATGAGTGTAGTTCGTGCCATTCTGAGCGATGAATAAAGCAATTCTCACAATGTCACCTGGCGCATACTGCATATATTTTAACTTTATACCCTAGAAGCACCAGATTATATTTGAAACTGTACTAGCTTTATGGTCAAGCTAACAATATATTACTAATATATTGTTAGCTTGACCATAAAGCTAGTATAAAGCTTCATTATTAAAGGTGATAATAAAGCAACAACTAATATTATTAGTTGTTGCTTTATTATCACCTTTAATTACTTATCCTTTTAGTTTTGTCATTCACCTACCAAATCATCAATAAATTATATCTATAAAAGATGTCGTTCAGCCATCTATTTTGATTTTCATATTTTTCTTTGCTACTGGTGATAACAGTGTTTGCAGTTCTTCACTTGCTCCTGACAGTAACTTCAAATGAACATGTTCATGGGAGGTTTGGATAAGAAAAGTGCAAGCTGTAAAATGTCATATTTTCTCATTTGATTTATGCATTAACAATAACTGTAGGAGCAGTAGCATTTATATTGAGTATTTATATGTCCATCTTATCACCAGGATTTAATGACTCTTGTTTTTTTTTAAACTATAGCTCTTTATTGAATCTTTGTCCAGGCACATAAAAGAAATCTTTAGTGAAATTTCTTAAGAACAACACGTTCCTATCGATCCTCTTAATGTATGCAAAATTTACACACCTATCTTACCTTACGCAAATTGCTAAGTAACCTGACATCCTAATCCACTTGCTTTTTCTACCATGTACGAAGTACAATATTCACTAGTTCCGTGTTAGGTAGGTTTGATGTCTCTCTCAAACTATAGATGGCTGCACAGTTGAGTTGCGGTTTTAAACTTAAGACAGCTCTTGTGGCACAGCAGGTGCTCAGACAATGCCACAAACCTGCATGGGCCTTGGCATGATGGATGCTCCCGTATGGCTGTCTCAGGCCTGTTACTTGCTTACTTCTGTCAGCCATAACGGAGGAGTGCTAAAGAGGACAGGTATGGGGGAGGTCTTATTTGAAGGGTGACACATATAAGCTCATTTTGAACCTAAATCATTCTGATGGAGCATTTACCCCTTTAAAGGCGTTTTAGGTGTCTTTGACAATGGAAAAGGCCACAAGGTGCTTGAAATGAGTAGTATGAGGAGAAATTAAAATTTCACAATAGGGTGTAATTCAAACGTATTCTACGTGGAATCTAACAGTCCAGTTGCCTATACTGAGTTAATTTAGCTATCAAGTATGTATCAGTGGAAATAGTACATATAGTAGTAGTAGTAGAAGTGGGATTTGTATTTTCTTGCCATATTGCGGCTAAGTCCTGACTAGCCAATTGTAAGTGTTGGAGGAACTGAATACCCTGCCGAAATCATTGATTTACCTGAAGTCACTGATAACTTTCTTACCTGCCCCGGCCTTGACTCTAACTTGTGCAGTGGCAAGTGATAGCTAGCATTCAATGGCAGGGCCCCACAGCAGTTGCATTGGCAGCGGCAAAAGCCACAGCAGCAGTTGTTGTAGTTGTAATGCCAGTAGCAGCAGCAGCAATAGTAGTAGTAGTTGTTGTTGTAGCAGAGGCAGCAGCAGCAGCGGTAGTAGTACTTACAGATCTGGTATTCGCCATTCGTGGTTGTTGTGGAAGCAGAGTTGGAGGGGGAGGAACCTCAGCAGTGAAGTAGTAGAAGAATTAAAGGATTAATCAGTAGAGAATCTTGTTGAAAGTTAAACTAGTGAAGCAGAATTGTTTATGTAGGTGGCGGTAGTTCTGTAAAATGTATAATGATAAAATATACTATGTATCGTAACCACTTTCATGTTGATGTGTGTTTAAATTATTTACTTATTTTTGAAATATAACTATTATGTTTGATTTGTGTTTGACGGGGTACGATGACTTTGATGTGGGATAGAACCCAAGTGTTTGATTTGTTTTTGTCAAAAGAAATCATTGTAATGCTAGTGGGAATGAGAGGAAGTTTGGTGTTTCTTTTAAGGGCGAAAAGTACAAACGCAAGATAGGAAAATAACAATTGTTTTTTATTTAATTACAACAACAATATTGATCATACACAGTCCACCAGCCACATGAAAACAAATACCTATATATACATGTAGTATTGAGTGTATGTTCATTTGTACTCTTCAACTTAAACTTTACAAGAAGCTTTGACTTGAGATTATGTGGCTTTCATAAATATGCAAATGATTATTTGACGTCTTATTCAAGTCATCCATCGTACGATAATCAAAAGATACATGATAAATGGTATTTTAAGAACTGGTTTGTGTTTAGGAATATTCAACCTCTGAAATCATGTAAATACCTTTATCACTGTGTTGGTTTTGGAAGCAAATAATTCAAATAAAAGTTGTTTTATTGAATTCAGAGCTAGTAATCAAATTTTTGAAAGCGAATAATTCAAATAAAATATTTTTTGTATAATTTTGGAACTATAAATGAAATTTCTCTTTTTTGTTACCCTAGAAATGAACATGATTCTAAAGGAATTCCTGATTGCTTTCAAATGATAAACCTTTTCATTGATATTGGAATTTGGGTGAAGATCTTTGTTTGTGTTGTTTTCAAGAATTATCTAGGTCTCAAGTAGCTATGTTTTGAAGATGTGACCGTGTGTTTGAATTTTACTCTCTGTCTGCCTCTCAAGGCAACAGTGGACTCACAATACATCAATATAAAGTCAACGATTCTAGAATATTTTATCGCAATGAAATCGATCATTACGGTAGAATAAAAAAGAAGTTATCTCTACAGGAAGTACTATATCAAACCACACATGGTAACCTTACAAGGGAATGCAACAATTACTCTGCGTCCTCAAACACATACATTATTATATACGTTGTCGTCATAGCACGCAGATTGCATCATGTAGAGTTACGGGTAGTATAAACATATATAATGGTGGCAATCCCTGAATTGAATATTTACAAAAAAAAGCATTTCGATAAAACAATGGTGAAACATCTCATAAACATAAAAGAAGTATACATGTACTTATATTTCTCAGATTTAAGATAAGGAAGTACTTGTAAATACTAATACTAAAACTTAAGTAAATATAAGTATGTTTTGATAGCAGTTTATATTAAAGTTCATCCATTAAGTTTACAATTGCTAAGCAAACATACGTCACATTTTACACTATTAGATTTTCAATAAACTTCAAAAACTACATTTTCTACAAACTACCAGGTTTATCTTTGCCAAGCAAGCAATTAGACAATTTCCTTGCATGACCTGATGCAATGAATTATGCTGTCTCATAATGAGAAATTTAAATGTGCGTATCTACATCAAGAAAGATCAACTCCTTTAGAGTATTGGAGATACCTTCACAGCAACACATTGAATATGTGAGATATCACAGAAAGTTGGAGCTGTACATTGATAAAGCATCTTCGGAATCGATGGACAGTAGAATTTTTTTCAAAGAGAGACTAGCATATGATGGCAATCACATGTCATAGAAATGCATTGCAACGCCTTTCGTGCCATCAATACTTGTATCATGTCAGGGTAGTCCAAGAAGCAAAGAAGGGGATCATTTGAGTGGCTATAAATGATAACATACTGACAATCTGAATCAGATGTCACTCAACTCAAATGGTGCCACTTCAGGGCTGTCTTCCGATCGGTGGAATAGACTGTCCGCAACCTTGGCAATATCCTATCAGCCTCCTCCGATCTCGACTCAGAGGGTCTACCCCAGTACTATTGCTTCACACATGGTGAACGAATTAGCGCAATCCCTTAACACTAAAATGGGTTTCAAGGTCACAGTCTACATTCAATGTTAATTGATTATCCTAAATGACCTTGACATAATACTTAAACTTTAGAGCTTACAATAACTTGGTGGCCATCAGCGAAACAACAAATATCAAGATGATAGATATTCCCATGCCGGCAGCATCTGAAAAACATAAGTTATTAGCTGGTAGTAGTGTAGTAAAATAAATGAATTATAAATATTCATAATTAATATGGAATATTTAAAAATGTCTATTTGTTCACTTTTACTTGCCACAATGGTCACTCACCACAGACCATTAAACTCAACTAATGAGAGCTCCCATATAGCATTGAATTCAAAATATTTACGTATGTGTTATTATACTGTTAAGTATGTTTGAATATTATTCATTTTTATGAAGAAATGGAAAATATTCTTTTACTCCATCAACATACTACTATTAAAAGAGCACAGGGAGAGCAGAGGACTCATCCATATCAAAATGATAAGCAGAATGTCAATTTTAGCTTTTATCAAGAAGTTGCAATGTAGATTTTGATCATTTAAATTGCCATCAGGCTTTTCTACTTACTGTTGCATTTGCCATCCAGCAATTTGGCTGCCTGGTCTATCTGCTGCTGCATTTTGTCTTTGAGGGCCTTGCAGTCTCCAGCAGTTGCCTCATAGCACTTGATCATACCATTGTAGGCCCTGAATAAAACAGAACCCATTAAATGGCTAAAAATGATGTAAATTCCGAATTCCAAATCAGTTTATCTAGACGACTAATCAGAAACGTACAACGCTAGGTCCTAGCGGCATTACTCCGTTAGATAGTATGATAGATTTGCCAGATTTGAGCACTACCAGTTTTTACATGGCATGTCAATGGGATACACTGAGATGGATTTCAATGTGGAGTTGAGACATAATTCCATTCCATTACTGCTCCTTTGACAACCTTTCTTCAGTTATGAACGGCATAAAACCTTTTTGTTTATATTTTGCTATGAGAGTGAAATTATATTACAGGCAGGCAAGTTGGTGCATTTCAATAAGCAAACACTCTATCTACTTTTTTTCGGTTACTCCATCTATTTTGCATTTCGTAGAAACTGGCAATTATTCCAAATTATTCCTGAAAATGATTTAAAAACAGTTATATTACAGGATCGAACTGCAAGTCTTTTGAAAATGAAGGGGTCGTCAAGAGAGATTGTCCCGGTCTATAATTTGTGTCTATCATTATTGGTGCATTTATTAATGTATTTGTAGGACATCTCTTTGTACAGGCAAGCACCTGTTCCCTACAGTGTACAAAGCAATTCTCCGAGGTAAGAAATCTCCCTTACTCGCATATTTTCTCCTTGTCTTCCCCATTCGATCTGTTAAACTGCTGTACCATTTTGGTGCCACATTTGTCGATTTTCTGAGACCTGTCGGCAAGATCCTCACATTCGGGCGCTAAACGAAAAACGGAACCTTTGAAAACTTTATCCCATGTACCTTCCTAACGTGTTAATTTAGGTATTGATTACATGTACTTCCAAAATAAAATAATACATACATATATTTAAGTATATATATATATATATATATATATATATATATATATATATATATATATTTATATATATATATATATATATATATATATATATATATATATATATATATATATATATATATATATATATATATATATATATATATATATATATATATATATAAGGTCACTCTGTCTACATTCAATGTTGTTGAACAACCTAAATGATCTTGGCATAATGCTTTACAGGTTGAAACAACTTGGTTGCCATCAGCGAAACAACAAATAGCAAGGGGGTAGACACTGTAAAACCAGCAGCACCTTGAAAGCACAAGTTAAGGATATTAAGAAGCGTGTGCTGTTTTGTCCATTTATCAGGCAACATTGGGAAGACAATAGTTTTAAAGTTACAGATGACCGGGAACTATTTCTAGATGTTAAAGTAAAAGTGGAATGAAAGTAGATTTTTTGAACTGAAAATCACTCACCGCTCAAAGCTTCATATGTGGACAAATTCGCTTTGATTTGATCGATCTTCCCGGTGACATTCCTCAGGCTGGCATCTTGCTCACAGTCTCTCGTGGCCATGTCCAGGCAGTTACTGATTGCAGTGAGATTCTTAAAGATCCTGAAAAGAGAGATGCCAGTATGTGTGTAAAATAGTTGAGCAGAAACCTGGCCGTATAGATAGTTTGGTCATACGCCACACACACACACATATATATATATATATATATATATATATATATATATATATATATATATATATATATATATATATATATATATATATATATATATATATATATATATATATATATATATACATACATTAATAAATCAAATCCTGTATACAAATTGAATGACTGCTGATCGCAATAAAAACATGTATAAATGTTTCGCCTAGGGCGGCAAAATTATAGTTTCCGATGATATGAGGTTAGCATTATATACTTACAAACAATGATTGGACATTTGCATGCCATTAACACAGGCAAACACTGGTCCTGCCTGGCATTGTCTTCCCTTGGCAATACCTATAGGATACAGAACAATACTTCAAAATATGCTCTATATAATAATGAAACAAGAAAAGACACGTACCCCCACAATGGCGATAAGATAGGACAATGGTGTGTGTGTGTGTGTGTGTGTGTGTGCTGACAGAACATCAAGTCATTTTGCCAATCTGTTTTTTTACTTGTCGTCGTTTGGGATATCGATGCGAATATCAAAGCCATCCATTCCAGTGTACGATTTGCTTGACTTCAGCTTAAATGTCAGTCCTCTTATATTCAGAAAATTGAGCGTAAATCATGAAATATCGCTTTGTCAATTTTAGACGCCCAGATCATGCCATGTGGAGTTTAGGCGTCAGGTGGTATTTAAACCATTTATTTGGATGAATTTACGTAAAAGGCATTGTCACAATGAAGATGATGTGGAGAAATCAATTAATTGGAGGAAGAATAGAAATGTGTCTGTATCCTAGTCATTGATTGTTTTGTATAGTGTAGGTTGCCATAGGGTTCAAAAGTGGGAAAGAAGGGAAAACGAACTTATTCCAAAAATAATGACGAATTTATTTAAATGATGTCAAAATGGTCAATGTTCTGTTATTTTTACTGCAGTATGGCCTATGGTCACATAGTGGGCAAATGATGTATCATTTACTGCATAGCAACAGTGCCGAAATTTAATTCCTGCACTAAATGCCAGGGCACCCTGGGCATAATACACGACCACATGCCTGATTGCCACCCAGTAACTAGGCAAAGCTTGGATAACCTCACAACTGAACATAAGCTTTGGTTCGAAAGCTACGTTGGTCATTGATGTGCTTGTTTTGTTTATTTTGACTTGTTATTCATGGATGTTTGTAAAACCAGGCACTGGCAGACGTTCGGTCGCCTTGTGCAGAAATTAAATGTCTGCGCAGTATTCGCTACGCCAAATATTCTGGGATTTACCTCTCTTTAATCCAAATTTTGCATTCTGAAAATAACTATGAGACCGTTTCTTGTAAGCATAAGTTGTGTTCCTTTCTGATGGCACTACATGTAGCGCGTCCTTTGCTAGAAATCATGAATATGAAATATGCCTCCTCGACAGAGAAGATGGCACTGCTAGAATAAAACAGCTAGTTCATATGGAATTCTAAGGTCCAACTCCCCTAGCCGTAGGTTGAAATCTAGTGTTGATGCCAATAATGCCACCGTTTCTATGACGCCATTGTTGAGGTAGTTGATTCTCGCGATTCCTTGGTGGCATTACAAGTAAGATTGCAAAGCCCTGCTTAGCATATTTAACGATGTCTACTTCTTCTTTCAAGTGGTGGAATTTTGAAAACGGCTATTATGACAATGCAATATATAAGTTTCTGGTAATATTGTAAGAATATCAGAAAAAACTGGCAAGCCAATCTAAGTAAGTTTTAATTAATAAGTCAGTCTATTTCCTTGGCGCTAAACCAATTATGAAGGTCCTCATTCAAGCATATATTAGATATGTGATAATTGTTAGTAGCTTAATTATATCTTATTTGATGTCCATCAAAATATCAAATATCATATAACCCTAGATGTGGTCAGATGTACTGGTTTCATGGGCATCAGGTAGTCCTATTAACTTTTCTAAGACAGATTTCTTTTTAAAATTTTGAGGCGAGGGAAAAGTAGTAAATATTAAGTTTTTGATAATAGTATTTACTTTTATCGTACTATCTTTTAGATGCATTCTCCAGCAGTGGCTATTCTTAAGCTGCGATTGATGTTTCATTGGCGTGTTTCCAAATTTTCTAGTGATATTTGCCTATTCTGTATTTTATGAACTATCTTCATAATTTCCACTCGATGATCTCAGTGTTGATGGTATTTTTATTAAATGATCAGGAATTGTTTACTGATGTTGAAGTAAAAGCAGAATGGACGTGCTGATTGTTCATTAGAAGCTCATCTGGAGTTGACAATTACTCACCACACTTAGCTTCGTAGATGGACTGGTTCGCTTTTATTCGATCGATCATACCAGTAAGACCCCTCAGGCTGGCATCTAGCTCACAATCTTCTGTGGCTATATCCATGCAGTTAATGATGTCAGTGAGATTCTTGAAGATCCTGAAAAATGTGGTGCCAGTGTGTGAGTAAAATAGTTGAGCAAGACAACTGCACGTTAGATAGTGTGGTCATACACCCTATATATATATATATATATATATATATATATATATATGTATATATATATGTATATATATATATATATATATATATATATATATATATATATATATATATATATATATATATATATATATATATATATATATATATATATATATATATAGTTCATCTGGAAGAACCAAATGTTGATTTGTGTGATAGATACCTAACGTGTCCATAGTATACGTCACCAATAAAGGTCTTGTAGTACAGATGATACTTGCACCTTCCAAGAGCTATTTCCTAAGCAGAGGGCCGATTTATAAAATATCAAAATAGGCTGATTTGATTTTCAACTACAGTGTCTACCTTTTAAAGTTTAAAAGCCTTCCTGTACTTAAATTGTAATCTGCATACATGTATGTAGTGAATCACTGCTGATTGAAATGAAATGAAATAATGTTTCGCACACTGCACTTAGCCTGGCACAATTATAAAAGCGTGTAAACAGTTTCAAAGTCCTGATGATATGTATTTAGCAATATGTACTTACGAACAATGATTAGACAGTTGCAATCCATTGAAACAGGCAAACACTGGACCTGCTTGGCATTGTCTTCCCTCAGGAATACCTGTACAATACAGATCGATATTTCAAAATATACTATATATCATATTATTATACCTCACGTTAGGATTCTTGATTCTTGTTGGTCAAGGGCAATGGATTAATCATCATGTTTTCCTCACTCCTTAGCGACAGGCTGTTGTCCTTAACAGCTATGGACTAATGTTATATTTAGTACATAGCATCAGCTATGGACTAATTGATTAGTTCATAGCACCAGCTATGGACTAATTGCTTAGTTACCGCTAGCCCGTTTGTAATTTTTTCCCCTTTTGTGTTTTGCATTTTGTTCGGTATAATAAAACAAATGTGACATCCCTGTGGGGTGTTCACCAGGTGTGGGGTGGGGTGAACCTCGAGAGGAGTGTCGCCCTCGGGCTACGCCCTCGAGCAACAATCATCTCTCGGGGAAGTTATTCCTGGTGTACACCCTGCAGGGATGTCATATGTGTATAATAAGACATGATAAGATAATACTCACAATGTTGATGAGATACTGATAGGACAATGGTGTGTGTGTGTGTGTGTTCACTGTACATCAGGTCATTTTGCCAATCTGGTTCTTACTTGTCGTCGTTTAGGCTATCAACGCTAATATCAAAACCATCCATTCCAATGAACGATTTGCCTGACTTCAACTTGATTGTCAGTCCCCTCAGTTTCAGAAAGTTAAAAAGCTTTCACCATGAAATATTCTTTTGTCTATTTGAGATATTGAGAATTTGAGAATCGGGCCATGTGACGTACAGGCGTTACGTGGTATTTAAAACATTAATTCAATTAATTTACGTAAATGTCTTTGGCACAATGAAAAGTATGTAGAGAAATCAATTAATTGATGGAAGAATGATAAATTTTGTCCGTCATTGATTGTCAATTGTATGTATGTAGGTTGCTAAAGGGTTGATAAGTGGGAAAGAGGGAAAATAACCTTGATACAATAATAATGACGAATTGAAAGATCATCTCAAAATCGTCTATTTTCTGTAATATATACTTCAGTATGGTCTATGGTCACGTAGTGTCCAAATCATGTATTATTTATTACATTGCTATCGTGCATTTAATTCCTGCACTAAATGCCAGGGCAGTCTGTGTATAATACACGACCGCTCACCCAATTTCAACCCAGTATCCTTGGCATGGAGGCATGGATGACCTGACACCAGAATGCAGCTTTGATTCGAAAGCAATGGGTCATTGATGTGCTCGGCTTATTATTTTGACTTATTATCCATGGGTGTTTGTAAAATCATGCACTGACAGACGTCATGTATTATTTATTGCATAGCTATTCGTTCGACCACGAAATCTGGGATTTCTCTCTTTCATCATTTTTTTCAATCTGAAAACAATCTTAAGGCACTTCCTAGTTAGCATATGTTGAGTTCCCTTCTGATGATACTATTTCCAGAATCCTTTGCTTGAAATCTTCGAGAATTTATTTCCCTCCTCCATAAAGAAGATGAAGTGCTAGAATAAAAGTGCTAGTTTTTACAGAATTTTAACGCCCAACTTCCCTAATACTAGATTAAAATCTAGTGTTGATGTCAACAATGCCATCATTTCTATGACAAAATTGTTGAGGTATTTGATTCTCGCAATTCAATGGTGGGAGACCAAAAATCAAGATTGCCGAGCCCTGCTGAGTATAGTTTAATATCGATGTGTAGTGCTACTTTTAAGTGGCGGAATTTTCAAAACGGTAAGCCACGAAAAAATACAAGTGATCAGGAATGGTCACTGTGGCTCAGATAAACTAAAGGTATAAAAGGTATTCGGTTTATAGTCTTGTATCCACCGAAGTGCTCACACGACCTTCCTCCCCTAGCAGGCACTGTACATACAGAAACCATTTCAATCCCCCGGGGGATATTCCAGAGCAACTGGCAGCATACAGCGCACACACTCTAAGCACTGCCTTATTTTAATGCTAGGTACCCATTTTGCAGCTGGGTAGACTGAAGCAATATGGAATAAACTGTTTTGCCCAAGAACGACCAAAGTGCCCGGAGTGGCCGGGAATCGAACCAGCGACCCTCTGATTACTAGTCCGACACCTAGCCAACTGAGCTACTTTGTCCCCATACCTTGACTTATCTCATCATACCTTTTTTTATGCTAATATGCCTATAAAATATTTAAGTTTCTGGTAATATTATAAAACTCTCAGAATAGACTGGCATGCCAATCTAAGTAAATATTAACAAGTCAGTCTATTTTCTCGGCGCTCTACTAACAATGAACTTCCTCATTCAAGCTTAGAGTTATTATGTGATAGGTATTAATAGCTCAGTGATATCAGATTTTGATCTCTTATCGAAATATCAAATCGGTATAACCTTAGATGAAATTAGATTTAATGGCTTCATGGGCATCAGGTAGTTCTATCAACTTTCCTAAGACAGATTTTTTTTTTATTTTGAGGCAAATGAAAAAGTAGTAAATATTGAGCATTTGAGTATTTCCCTTAAGATGCATTCTCCATAAGTGGATATTCATTTGCTGCGATTGATGTTTGATTGGTCTTTTTCAGGTATTCTAGTGATATAAGTCCAAGATAGGTCATTTATTTCTTCATCTTCCAGAGACAGATATTTTTTTTCCTATTATATGTAAATAGCATGTGTGTGTGTGTGTGCTGTTTAGTCCATTTGTCACGCAACATTGCGGAGAAAATGGTTCTGTAACTAAAAGTGATCGGAAACTATTTCTAGATGTTAAAGTAAAAGGGGTACGGACGTGCTGATTTCTCTTGACTTGAAAATGACTCGCCGCACATGGCTTCGTAGAGGGACGAGTTCGCTTTGATTTGATCAATCATCCCAGTGACTCCCCTCAGGCTGGCATCTTGCTCACAGTCTTTTGTGGCCATGTCCAGGCAGTTACTGATGGCAGTGAGATTCTTAAAGATCCTGAAAAGAGTGATGCCAGTATGTGCGTTAAAATAGTTACTGCCCGTGCAGATAGTGTGGTATATATATATATATATATATATATATATATATATATATATATATATATATATATATATATATATATATATATATATATATATATATATATATATATATATATATATGTGTGTATATATATATATATATATATATATATATATATATATATACAGTCCAGTCCAATGAAGTAATTAACAGGTCATATGTAGCAACGATTTTGAGATGACAAATTTTATAGGAAGTTTTAATTCTTTCATAATGGGTTGTAAGAATGCCGTTTCACATGGAATATGCAATCTGCAATAGCAATACAACAATTGTACCAGGTGCCCTTCAGGCTTGCTTACTGTGGTGCTAGCCGATCGTTTCTTCATTACTTGGCTTCGTCGAATAATAACTTATGTTTATTACACTACATGTATAACTAAAACTTCCGAGAGCTATATTTTGAGCAGTTGGGCGATTTGTAAAACATATCAAAATACGTTGATTTGATTTTCATTTACGAAAATTAAGAAAGGGAAAATACCTGAAAGGCAAGGCAAATGCAATTCATATCATATCTCCCACTAAAACGCCTACCTTTTATAATTTACAAACCTTACTGTACACAATAAATTGAAACCCATTGAGTAAATTGGAACCTGTATACGAAGTGAATCACTGCTGATTGCAATGAAAAGATGCAATGTTTCGCACAAGGCACCTAAGGCGGCAAAATTATGATAGCATGTAAACAGTTTCAAGTTCCCTGATGATATGTGTTTAGCAATATATACTTACGAACAAGGATTGGACATTTGCAATCCATTAAGACAAGCAAACACTGAACCTGCCGGGCATTGGCTTCCCTCATGAATACCTGTAAAATACAGAATGATACTTTAAGATATAGTATACATAATAATTAGACATAATAAGACATGATAAGACTTACCCCCCACAATGGTGGTAAAACAGGACAATCGTGTTTGTGACTGTGTGTGGGTATACTGTACATCCGGATATTTTGCCAATCTGTTTTTTAAATTGTCGTTGTTAGGGATATCGACGCTGAATATCAAAACCATCCATTCCAGTTCACGATGTGCTTGATTTAAACCTAAAATGTCAGTCCTCTCCAACTTTAAGGACGTAAAACATGAAATATCGTTTTGTCAATTTGAGACGTCTGGATTAAACCATGTGGAGTATGGGCGTCATGTGGTATATTAAATATTTTTTGACGAATTTAAGTAAGTGTCTTTGGCACAATGAAAACGATGTGGAGAAATCAATCAATTAATGCAAGAATGACGTCATTGGTGTTTACTTCGCACATGTGTAGGTTGCCAAAGGTTTGAAAAATGGGAAAGAGGGAAAAACGAAAACACAGAAATAATGACGAATTTAATGATGTGCGTTTTCCGTAATATCTATTGTAGCCATTGTTTATATCAAGAATGGTTGCAATATATATTCTCAGATAGACTCAAATGCGGGAATGATATCTTTTACACTCTCTATCTTAATACCTGTCATTTAAGTAGTAGCCATCAAGTTTTCCTACTCACTGTTGCATCTGCCATTAAGCTGTCTGCCTGCCTGGTCTATCTGCCGCTGCATGTTTTCTTTGAGGGCCTGGCAGTTTCCAGCAGCTGCCTTGGAGCACTCGATCATCCCATTGTAGGCCCTGAATAAAACAGAACCCATTACTCTGTGCGACAGAGATACCCAATAGTCAAGTCGTCTAAAGCGTTGGAACTGACTGAGTGTAAATGTCTCTCGCCACCGATGGAATGCGGTATGTAATGAAGTGGCCAGTGACTCGTGGTTTGACTACCCTGGTAATCTCCGAAATATTGCATCACTTAAAACTGGCTAATCACGACTTAGGCTGAGAATGGCAGAAAATAATCGAAATTCCAAATCAGTTTATCTAGGCCACCAATTAGAAACATGCAACACTAGGTCTAAGAAGTATCACTCCAATACATAGCAGGATATCTTGTCAACCTTTGAGCATTACCAGTTTCTACATGGCATGCCAAACGGACATACTGAGTTAGATCTCAGTGTGGAGTTGAGACATAACTCCATTCCATTACTGCTCCTTTAAACACATATTTTCAGTCTTGAGCAGCATATAATAATTTTATCATATTTTTTTTTACCAGATTCATAGCACAGGCGGTCTTTCATTATATGTTTGGAAATCTCTATATACAATAGAACACCTGTTCCCTGCGAGTTGCAAAGTGTATAAAGTAGTTCTCCGAGGTAAGAAATCTTCCTTACGCGCATATTTTCTCCTCGTCTCCATTCAATCTGCTCATCTCCTGTGCCATTTTGGTGACACATTTGGTGATTTTCTGGGACTTGCCGGCATGATCCTCACATCCGTGCGCTAAACAAAAAGCGTAAACTTAGAGAACTTTATCCAGTGTATCTTCATGACGTGGGGATTGGGGTATCGACTACTTCCAAAATGAAATACTAGTAATATATACGTATGTATATATCCTGGCGTACAAGTGTTTGCATGGAACTGCACCCTCTTACCTGAGGGAAATGCTGAAAGAGTATGTCCCACCACGGACACTGAGATCAACATCCAAGAACTTACTCTGCGAGCCGAGAACCAACATGAAAACCTACGGTGACAGATCATTTAGTGCCTGTGCCCCAAAACTATGGAATCAGCTCCCAAATAATATTCGGGCAGCTGGGAGTGTGGCAATCTTCAAACGACAACTGAAAACACATCTGTTCAAAGATGTATTTATCAAATAACTATGTGGATATCAACATCTATCCTTTGACAATGAATGTAATGCGCCTTTGAGCATGTTTATATGGAAAGGTCGCAATATCAAATGACAATATTATTATTATTATTATTATATTATATATATATATATATATATATATATATATATATATATATATATATATATATATATATATATATATATATATATATATATATATATATATATATATATATATATATATATATATATATATATATATATATATATATATATATATATATATATAAATATGTGTGTATGTATATATATATATATAAATATATATATATATATATATATATATATATATATATATATATATATATATATATATATATATATATATATATATATATATATATATATATCCTTTCACCCTGTCTACATTCAATGTTAATTGGATATCCTAAATTACCTCGACATAATGATTTTACTTTACAGCTTAAAAAAACTTGGTGGCCATTATTGAAATAACAAATATTAAAATAATACACAATCCCATATCAGCAGAATCTGAAAAACACAAGTTTATGTGTAGTAGTAGTAGTAGCAGTAGTATTTTCATGTAAAATCTTTGGGTGCAACAAAAATACTTTCGTAAGGTAGTCGTTTTCATTGTACTTTGTCATACAGTGTCGTACATTGTTGAACATCGTGTCGTAATATGTTGAATATTGTCGTTTGTAATTGTACATTCACATACATTTGCGTACACTCATTAAATGTACAATAAAGTGCCACTATATACATGACCCACTTCCGAATGAAAAAAATAGGTTATTGGCGAAAGTTTATCATACAAAGCCACGAATTGACGGTGATTTCGCCACAACTCGTAGTGTACTTACGAATTTTGCCATTTTTAGTTTGAATATATTCTTAATTAATCGAATATTGTCGTAAGTAGACGTACAACAGTCGTATATATGCGTATGTATGACGTAATTATTCGTGTTTATGTCGTGCATATTCGCACACATTCGCACCTTTATATTCGTAGCCAACTACGAATATGTTCACCTTCGCCGGTTACTACGGTTGCCTCCACTACTTTCAACTGGCTAGTCACGAATTCATTAGCGACTTTGTGTACCATGCACAGTGCGCATGCTCATATGACGTAGCAGACTCGGTAGCTGCCGTCAGATTTACTAAACTAAAATGGTAGTAGAAATTTATTGGAAACGAATTTCTGAGGATTCGGTTTATAAAAATAGACGATTTCACCTTGATATTGTATCTTCAAATACTTATGAATCTTTTCAAATAAAAAAAAGTTTTAAAAAAAACACGAAAAGGTACTGTTTTATGGTAACAATTCCCTTCTTTAAGGGGGCTCGGGACCTTCGTTCTTTAAGTGTGACTTTCATGTAAAGATTGACCAATATCTTGGTCTATGTACAAGAAAACCCCAATAAACTATATATTTTATGAAAGCTGACATTCTGGAGAGGTCAAATATTCTAAACTTATCTAGTGACATCTTCACAATTTCCCCAGAGTGGGGCCGAAAGACATACATGTGGATTTATAATACGTATGTTATTGCAAACAGCCTCCTGGCTTCATAAAAAGTGTAAGACAGTTGGTATTTATACGTCTCATAGAAAACATATTTAGGCATGGCTATTTTTTTTTCTTTTTTAAATTTTTGTTCCGAACGGAATTTAGATTAAGTTAAAGTCATGATCAATATTTTTTTCTAGAATTTCACTTTCCTTCATTTTTGAAGTCTGATTAAGAAATAACTAGAACAGATATAAAGAAAATGAAAAAAATTATCCGTGCGCAAGGATGTTTTTCATTGTGTAGCAAAATTTCAGCTCTCTGGGATCAATATTGAATGAATGAGGTTGTTTCAAAAATGAGAAGTATGGTGATTTCAGAAAGCTGTCTAAAGCTCAAGTCAAAGTGAACCATACATTTATACATTCTAAAATGACTTTATGCTCCATTATAAAACTTAAGGGGTTAATTTGGAATAAGAATACTATTTGTTTGCATTGGTAGAATGGTTTGAATATTTAATAGCATACTGGGTACTTCAATTACTGGAATAAAAAGGGATTTTTTAGAGAAGATTCTGAGCATTCTGTCAGGAGGCTGGCACCCCCTGGTGAGTGCTCCTCCCCCAGCTGATAAGGAAAGATAACAAGCTATTAATGACTACTAATTGCTAATTGGCTGTCTGGAGGTGAATCCATTGTGAGTTAGGTGGCTAGGTACTGATCAACATTTCTTCTTCAAATACCTTTCTGAATAAAGCTCTAACCATATGAATAATTATGAATAATTAACTGAAATAGAATAATTATTGAAATAACTAAAAATTTGGAGGAGAGTTGTTAACTAGATGCTGATCAACAGAGTATAACTGTAGGTAAAATAAACCAACGTAACATTTGGGGACTTCGAAAGGTTCTGATTAAAGTATCCTCTTCAATTTATTTTTCTGAAATTACCTCTGATCACTGAGATAAAACCAAAATAGCGAAGGTGATTTGGGAAGACACAGGCACGTAGAGTTTAATTAGGGTTTCTCTGCGTTGGTTTTCTCTGATAAAAAAATATAGGGAATAGATACCTCATGCTTCTTGAAACTTTTGGGGGCAACTGGAGAAGGTGGATCCGTAGCTGCACTGAACTTATGAAGTGCATTATGTCCATTTCCACACAGGCATCCTGCTAGAACTGATTGTATGTTTATAGCATAAAATCGTCCACTTTTGTCACTTCTAGGAAAGTCTGTTCTCTTTCCATCACAATCCTCGTTTGAGTTTCTCCAAATTAGGGCTTATTGAAGTCCTTGTCGCCTTCTACTGTCTTGCCATAGTTCTAACTTTCCATCAAGGCAGTATGCACACACTGCAGCTTCCTGAAGGCCCTCTTCCTCTTTCTCTTCCTTCTGGAGCTACTTCCCATTGTAAGGAAACATTCAGACTCTGCACTGTCCTGGGGTCCGCATCTGAATGTTCTCCCCTAACCCTTAATCTCTACAGGAAACCCTGTTCACCTAGGTAACATGCATCCTAAACATCCTGCCCCTACCAGACACACACCAGAATATCTCTACAGGAAACCCTGTTCACCTAGGTAACATGCATCCTAAACATCCTGCCCCTACCTGACACACACCAGAATATTTCTGGAGCATTTGATTGGTTTTACCTCACCTGTCTGACCTGCAACTGTAAAGCCAGACAGCTGATGCACAAAAATCACACCTTTTATTCAATACCCTAATTGCAATGAATTGGTCACTCATAACTGCTTGGTGCCTGTTTCCTGGGTAAACAGGATACTTCCATTTGAATACACATTCTGGACCTGGGCAGTTCGCATCAATCAGCCAGTATAGCACACCTCCCAGGAGAGATCAGATAAGGAAAGGCCATTATGGGTTTAGATAAGCCTCACAGCTGGTGACTCAGGATATTTGGCCTCTAGTAGAAAGCTTTTTAAAAACTCCTTCTTTTTGTCATTTGTAGTTCTAGTTGAGAGTTCTAGTTCAAAAGAATAAGTAGCAAACCTTTTCAGCTTTCACATATCGAAAAAACAAAAAAACACCCTATTTAAAGGTGCGAAAGTCCCGAGCCCCCTTAAGTCATTTAGAGGATAGGAAAATGCCTTGAAACACGGATTTCAACCCATTTTTTGACGACTATATGAAGGTGGCAGCAGAAGATTTCACCCGGAACGTGAAAGTAGACATCGTTGGCTGTATGATTCAATAGAAATTAAGGTGATTACTAAAAGTCGGCCCGCTTCCATTTTTCACTTGAAAATTTGTTGTTTTAGTGTTTTGCTAGATTACCAAAGACGATCATTTCATCGTGTTTGTGCGATTGTTAGCTCACATTTCCGACAGTTTGTCGGCAACTACTGACATACGGCATTCACAATTGAATTAGACCGTTCACATGCACTTTGAAAATATACCCAACCATGAATTACATATAATCATAATTACATGTAATTAAGGAATATTACAAAATGAATCATGATTATTCATTATTCAGCCTTAGCGGAATATTTAGATTCGTTAAGAAATATTCATCTGTCATGATATATGTCGCGGAGAGGCATATGTTATGCATATAGTATTATTTGTGCCCATCTATGTTCACATAGTCCAGAATTTGAAATATTATTTGGTCTTACACAGATGGATTTCAATCGTAGTAGAGTGTGTCTATCCGCCTGAGTGATTGATTACGTAATTCGCGCGCGTTTTTAGTTGTCCCGCATTGGCTAGTGAGGTGTTAGTGGGCGTGGCCTCGCTTACTACAGCGCGCCCCTAGCGGTGGGTCCATCATTACTATGACCGGGAAAGTTCGTATTGAGCCACAATTGGCATAAATGTGACGAAAAACGAAATTCCAAATTCCAAATATGTTCGCCTATTTACGACTTAGTATGTACTTGAGATCGTGTATGTTCGCACATTAAATTCGTATGTGAGAGACCAGCAATACTTGGGAGTAAAGTAAAGAAAAATTGAAAAATCTGTGATACTCTTCCCACTGAAATAGTCCGCACTATTTATAGAAAATCCATTAACATTTGATACCCAAATGCTTGTTTGAAGCAAACGTGTTTTGGAGAAATTCAATATTGAGAAAAGAGTGGAAAACGTTTCTGTCTGTGTGCTAGCCTATGTGAGTTTGTTAGATCAATCATGGTCTATACTGTCAAAGGTAGTCTGATTATTCGGATGAGGGTGTACGCTTTTCAAAATGTTATCCGGTTTCCCTAGAATACAGCCTGTATGTTCATCATATCAGAGGGTTGATATAATGCATAGCTCCAGAGCACGTAGTCACCGTACCTGCATGAAAACCATAACATAAAACTTCTGGATAGTGCAAAAATAATGATAATATGGATCAACATCAAGGGAAAATGAGAACATCATTTTATTTGTCGACAAAATTGTGCAAGAGTAAGGTTTTTGAAGTCCAATATGGGTTTATGTGACACAAAATCTACCCTCATGAAGGGTAGATTATCAAAGGTATCTATCGCAAAAGGAACTCATATTACAAATGCTGCCAACTCTGTATAGTGTATGCCTTAAGTGATCATGTGCACTAATATCACGTATATCGCCATTGTTTACCTGGTCACTGGACGACGTACATGACCCCCAGGGCATTTCCCACCAAGGCACCGATATAAGAGCTTAATTAAAAGATAAAAACACACACAAAAAAACGTGAACATACCGAGGAGAACTGCACATGCCAATGTTGCGATTAGGAGCTTCATCTTACAAATCTGTCTAGTGTGTTCCTCAACGACAAATTGTGGCTAGGTCCTTGCTGCAAATATTTTGCTCTGCTAATCAGTGTCGAGTGTCTGGGACTGAGCACTAGATATGAGTGATTGATGCCGTAAGCCCTATCTGCGCTGGTTGCTGGTACACTAGGGGAGAGAACTCCCATTTCGGGGCTATGTAGGGAGTATCTCAATGAGTCTAGTCGATTTTTTAACTTTTGCTTTTTTGCTGAAAATATCCTTGGGTCACATTATGGCATTATCAAAACATATTCACGGATGATTATTGAAATATTTTGACTTAATTTTCATTTTCTCTTCGCTGGAAATATGCTCAAACCAGAGCATGCCCTTTTTAAGACCTTATGACTAACCTCCCTTAATTTTCAAAAAGTTGTGGCTCTGCCTTACGAGCGTAGTGATTAGGGAAGTTCCGATTAGAACATTTATTTCTCTAGTGTGTGGTCAGACTGTGGTTATTGGTGCGGCTGGTATATTTCAATGTAAGGCCTTTTCATATTTGGTATGGGTCAGGGTACGATTAGCAGAAAATGTGACGTACAACCATTGTATGTCACATGTAAAGACATCTATTCAAAAGTAATCTTAAAATTGCTTAATGCTATTATTATCATTACTATTATTATTATTATTATTATTATTATTATTATTATTATAATTGTTATTTTCTTTGATTATTAGTGCTATGTTGGGGTTTTGATCGTGTTGTTTTTTCTGGAGTGATGATTAATCGTTGTCTGAGTTTGTACCTTTTTTACTTTTTATTTAGCTTTTCCTGTTTATTGTTTTTCGATATTGCAGTTTTTGTTTGTTTGATAGCTGCTGCGCTGCTAGGAGCTGGCGTCTAAATGGCTATTGTCCTTTGGGACGTGTTGCATAATACGCAGCTGGTTGTGGGCTGTAGCAAGGTGAGATGAGCCATTTTTGACAATAGAAACTGCCCTCATGAGACCATGTGGTCAGGGTGGTATGAATCGAGGCTAACTCACATATGGTCAGTAGTAGTGTTCAACTATCCTAGGGGCGCAGGGGCATCTGCCTACGTCTTTTAGACTAGGGGTCCAAAATAGTATTGTGATAACCAGAAAACCTTTATCGACCCCTTATTCTTATCAAAATTTGATTTTTACCTTTCAGGCCACTAGCCCGAAGTCTAAGTGTCAGACTCTGAGTATTAATCTACACTATTAGAGCCAGCAGTATAAGCAGATCACTTGCATTTTAAGGGTTTTTAACATTAATTAAGGGTTTTCTAAGTGCATATTTGTTTGTTCGAAAGTTTACCTCGCTTTCGACCATTATTGCTATTATCAGTTGACAGTTCATCAATTGATTTTATTCATATTGAAAGATAACGTGCGATGAATCTTTTTACCATAACCAATGAGCATATCACATTTCAAATAATTGGCTACTTCACATATATGTTCATATGTTTAATCAACAGTAGGACTAAGTTGAATTCATAATTACCTTTTCTGACTGTTTATAATGGTGCTTCATGTTAAACACACTAAACATCTCAAGCTAAGTCCCAAAATGTGAACTACCCCAAGGAAATCCATGATTTTCACTGGGGGTAGAAAAGATCTACAGTTGTATTACTAAATAGGAATGTTACATTACACATTAATTAAAATACCCTTTCTTGGGCAATTGGTGTGGGTAAAACATGGAGAATCTTTCTTTATTACCTGCTGACCCCTATGTCAACCCAAAGTTTGTCAAAAATATATCTTCTATTTGAAGATTATTGCAAATTGCACCGCCCCTCTTTTTATAGTCCATATAGGTTAATTGCAGTTTCTGCCTCCTGTCCTGCCTGCCGAAGGTCTATTACTCCTGGTTTACTTATAGGCCCGTAAATGAGAACTTAAATAACATGAACAATTATATTCTGTCATACTAACAGGTGGCAATAAAAACCTGAACAGAAGGAAAATTCACTGCCCTATAAGATAGGAAACACCAGGGACCACTTTCCTTTCTAAAGATCTCTATACTTCATCAAATAATTGAATACTGTATTTCTATGAATAAGCCCTCAGCCGCCAACTTATTGCACCCCTCCCCCTTTTTCCTGAAAAATGTTGGGAGGGGCAAACCAGAGGACATTAGTTTCTGGCCTTCTGAACCTCCCAAGCCTCCGCTTGAACACGGCGCAATTGGTCTTCCACCAGTTCAGTCATTTCTCGGCACGCAATCACTCAAGCATCCAATCAGACAAGGTGTAACAAAAGACAAAAGAGAGCAAAGCATTGAAGCTCCGTGCAGCCATGGATTGTTGCCCATGTCGGCAGCGGGTGTGGGGTCCGGCTAAATGGAAGATTGCCAATATCACCTCTAGCCAAAATAAAATCCTCACTTGCTATGTGCAAATCCGCTTATTCGGACAAAGACGGTAGGCCAAAATTCAGTAGAGAGCTGACGTTTGTTTGTGACATGAAACGCTTATTAATGATTATCTGTGTGGTTTACTTGTGAGTTGCACAGCATGAAGTGAACAGAATGCAGATATCACAGGGAATTGTATGATAAGTCATCTCACAAAAGACTAATGAGCCCGGCTAACGAAAAATATCGATGCATCTGATTTCATTATTTAAAAGAATAGTTACCTAACCTTACCTTACTAGCTGAAGAGACCATTTTTCAATGGCTAAAATGGAATTTCTTAATCAGCCTTTACCTATAGCCAAAGGTCAAACAATTTATCCAGGTCTGACTAATATAATTCAAAATCATTAAACCA
The DNA here is from genome assembly GCA_963942565.1 of Maea johnstoni. Classification (NCBI taxonomy): domain Eukaryota; kingdom Metazoa; phylum Annelida; class Polychaeta; order Spionida; family Magelonidae; genus Maea; species Maea johnstoni. The sequence continues at coordinate 85,350,187 of OZ012684.1, read as the reverse complement.
TGGTGCGCCAAGATCTGACTGAAATGGTGGAAGACCGGTAGCCAATTCAATTTTTCTTTAGAAAAGTTGGGGGGGGGCGGTTATTCGGACGAATATCATCATAATAACAGTGAACGTGTATGTAGTAAACCTTTTACACGTGTGTGTAGTGTCACTAACCCAGAAGGACTCAATTCTAGAGGGAAAGTGTGCATTGAGCATGAAATATTTTGATGGAAAACGCGAAGTTGTGCGGAGAAAGGCGCCCGCGACCGCATGTCAATGGCTGTTATAGTTGTATCTCACTACACTCTATTGATAACTTGAACAAACGAGCTTTTATTGTAGTTAGATATGATCCCATGATATGATGTGTGCTTCATGCACGAGTCCACCCAGCTGAACGGCACCAGCCTACCCCGCCCCCTCCCCCTAATTGTTGGCGCGCAACAGTTCAAAGGAACTGACACCAGTCTATCCAATGCAACGCACGCGACTGGAAGGACTGGCTCTATAGTCTATATACACGCGGTCGCCGAACAACAACGAACAGGTAATCTACATTTTTTTATGATTAAGACACAAGCGACGCCAAACATTCAACATTTTATCTACAGCATTTTATTGACAGACAATCATGATAAAATCTTTTTTAGCGTGATAAAACACATTGTACATTTAAAAAAAAAAGTACCAGATGATGCCGTCACTATATCACTTCGCATCGCTACTCGCCGCAATCACCGAACAACATAGGTGTATCCCAACACTTCGTCAAGAAAAATTCCGTAAAAGATCACGCCTATAACCAACATATAGGGCGCCTAAACACTAACGACGCCACGGATTCAACATTCCACTGACAGACGATAATAACAGAATGCTTAGAAGTGTGTAATAAACGCACTGTCGGGTTATTTGTGTGGTCACGTGATCACTCGTTGTCCACTTATTCCGCTAAGAGATATTACTGGAGATGTGTGAGCGCTGCTAAAATTATTGGTATAGCTGTCAAGACAGCCACAATCAGAGAATTGGCGCACGAACGTCTAGAGTACTGTGCAGTGGTTTTGTTTCTGGGCTGTGTTGATATAGTGGAAAGCTAAGATGAGGAAGTTTTTATTGTAATGATTATTTGAAATGTGTGGGTTAAGTTTAATTAAAGTCTTTTGAGTTAAAGGTAGATGTAGGTTTTATGAGTTTTCTCTTTCATGATAGAACTTTATGCAGAAACATATCAAAAATAAACAAAGGTGGAATACTAATAATTCAAACTGCTCAGATCATGAGGGCTCCTCCAGAAATAAATGCCTAGGGGATGCTCTGATTATCAGACCCTCCCCCCTCAATAACTATTATTATTTATTTACAACCCCCCAAACCATTGATTACTTTTTTAGTCTTAACCCCCATCCCCCGCCCCCATAAATGTTTATTTTCTTTTTAAAGTGGACCTCCATGTACAATTCTTTAGTTGTTTTTGGACCCCACCTAAAATGATTTAGTATGTGATATCTTTTTATGAGTGTTCAATAAACAAAAGAACTAAAGAAAAAAGAAAATAATCAGGATAAAACCAAATCTTAAAGAGACCTTACGGTTAAAGTAAACCAATGCCAAGCAAATTTAACAATCATTGGTGTCACTCTTGTTTTTAGTTTAATTCTGATGAAATGTTTTCCCTTTTTTCATTTTTTTCTTATTATTATTTTTCAAAATATTATTTCATTAGATTGAGTGATCATTAGGGATTGATACCAGTACTCGATATGATACCAAATCAACCCCATTTAAGCCCACGATGTCTTGTTTGAGCTCTGACAGGTTTACAATTATTTTTAGATCAGCAGTTAATCCCGACATTAGAATGCAAGTCATCTGTCAGAGATTAATGAATAGAATTCCTGGTATCTCCCTATTTTCTGCACATCCATGCATTCCATTGGCACTAGCACTGACGATTGTTTAATATTAATATATTCATACTAGACTTCAAATGTTTCAGTATTGAAAACTATAATATGTTTAGCAGAAAACATGCAAATCATAAACAGAATTAGTTTTTCTAATCCATATGACGAGTTTGAAGAATTTTCAAAAGCTTTACCACTTTATGAACTAATGACAATGATCACTTGATATTAATATCGAGGAGAATGAGAACATCTGAAAATTTGTTAAATGAAATATACAGAAATTTAGTAAGCGCCAGGAAAAGTATGCCCAAATTTAATAGTTTTAGGAAACGTCAAACAGCCAGAACTAAATGAGCTTCACAATGCAAGCAAAATGTTATATTGTCTGTACAAATGTACGTATATGACTGTCTTACGAAAACATAATCCATTATCATTTCCACCCATGCGTTATGTAGTTTGAGTACGGAGCTATTGCCATGATTGAAGTGCAGTCAGGCAATGCAAGAAAAGAGAGCAGCATTGATGGTTCATAGACTATTTGAAGAGTTAAAACCATAATAATTTGGCATCTGATCTAGAGTGCACCAATGGCCTTACAACTATTAAACCCACAACTCACCATGTTCAAGAGGTGTTTGAAAAGGATTGTTATACCCAACATGAACAACAACTTGCATTCAGTTATTTCTCATAATATTGCATTGTTATTTAGATATTTCCACGGATGCCATACCATGTGATGTGAATGCTTTTCAGATTCACCCTGGCAGTGATGGCTGCATTTAAACTATATATAAAACCTATTCATTAGTAAAGATCATAATAAGTGAAGCATGGACCAGTGATACTTTAGAAAATAACTTTGAAAGTAATCATAAATTACCAAAATATTTGAACTATTTTCCTAAGTATGCTTTTGTCAGAAATATATCACCAAAATAGTCAGCTGGTTTTGGTTGCTACGGGTATGAACTGGTTATCAGTATCTGCAGAATCAAAGAGTGGAACAGCAATGTAGATGTTTCTGATGTCTGCTTTATGTGCATTTTAATTCTGGGATGAGTCTTTGAGAGATGACCATGTAAAGGCTGCGATAACAGCAATTACGATATAACCTATTAGGAATAACGGGAGTAGTATAGTGCTGGTAGGAAAGGGACGCTTAGGGCCTATTATTTTGCTCACTCACCTATTCATAGCCAAACATTCATATTCTAGGATAGATTTAAGTTATTCCATGTTGATCTTGCCTCTAGGCCCTTGACAAAACGTTAAAATACTAAACATCAGTGGTCACAAGGCTTTTCCTAAATTAATTCCCTACGGAACAGTGACCATTCTATTCTTTCCGCAAAATATGTTATTTGGTATTAAACACGAAATGAACCGCATGATAATATGTATTTTCCATCAAATATATGAATATTTGAATGTAAACGTTTATAATGGGAAGATATTTCGATCATTTAGAACTTCAATTAGTATGTTTTATAACTGCATACCCAGGTGTCCAGCTAAATCATAAGTTATTTCCCGAATACAATAGATTAACCTAAATACTTGTGTTTCAATTCCCCATTAGGGTTGAGCATGGGTCCTTTATGTCCCCAGACAGTTACCTGCAACTCCTGACATGGGCCGAGGATGGCGCCATCTATCTGAGCCCAGTTGAGAGAGCTTGGTAAGCCGCTTAAGGGATGAGGAGACCTAGCCTGGACTTGGATTTGAAATGTTATTAATCAGTTTACGTAATCAAAGAGTGGAACAGCAATGTAGATGGCTCTGATGTCTGCTTTATGTGTGTTTGAATACTGGGATGAGTCTTTGAGAGATAACCATGTACAGGCTGCGATAACAGCAATTTCCATGTAACCTATTAGGAATAACGGGAGTAGTATAGTGCCGGTAGAGAAGGGACGCTTAAGTTAGAGCCTGTTATTTTTTGTTCACTCACCCATTCATAGCGAAATATTCATAGTTTAGAAAAGATTCAAGTTATTCCATATCAACATATTTCAGGTTAGTTTATTCCTTAATTAGTTTATAAATTTCAAAAGGAACAAACACATACAAACTTTTATCAAGCATACGGGAAGGACCCTCCTTAAGAGGTTACTTAACATGATGATGCGCATATTTTCTACTGTTTTTAACAATATAACTCTATTAACATGCTTTTACCTATCTATCACGCTATTCCTGTCTACGCTATTCCTTGTACTAATAATCTAACATTCATGCGCCGGCCATAATGCTCTAACAAGAGCGAGGCCGTAACTGATGATGATGATGATATCTTAAAGCATCATGATAACTCAACCATGGCCTGGCGACATCTATTGAGCACTGGGCAAAGTAAGATCAACTCTCTCTCTCTCTCTCTCTCTCTCTCTCTCTCTCTCTCTCTCTCATTAGCAATTTTGCTGATGAATATAAAGGTGAAAAGTAACAAATAATTAGTAAATGATTGTTCTCCCAATCAAGATGTCATATTTGATCATTCTAAGAAAGAACTATCCCGCTTAATTGCCTCCAGTGCGTCTTTGATGTATATTACAATTTCTGACTATGTTGCCCATAAGGTAGAACATTGTAAATGGAAATTCTGAATAACTTCATCTATACCATTATGACAGTATGTGTCGATTCTAAGAAATGTTCTGTGACAGTATTGAACACCATCCTGGCCTAAAACAGCGAATTTCATATTTATTGGAATAATGTGACATGATTTTAGAAAATATGTATACGAATTTCTTCAATGTGTAGCTAGAGTACCCTTGCTATATTATGTCTAAGATAAATATCGATAAGTACTAATTAGGTAACTGTGTTATGGACAATTGTTTTACAAACTCTGCCAAGAAAGTCTTATTCAACAAAAAGCATTACTATCTGTTGTTCAGAAACTGTTGTTGTTCTTACTTTCTTGTCAAGAGCATTGTGTTTTGCTCAAAGCTAAACTAATCAATTCTGGCCTGTACTAATTTGGGGTTAAACCTGCTCTCAGAGAGGTTCATTACATGGGTGTGTCTCTGCTGCTATTAATGAATAAATCGTTATAGACTTATAAGTACATGTATAAACAACGTATCTTCATACATTCTGATAATGATACATCTGAAGAAATTACAGTCATAAATGCTGGATAAACAGATAAACTATTATTAGATCCATGAAGAGGAAAAATTAGGATTAATCAAAAATATGCACCGACTCAGAGGAATAGTGTTATACCTTAGAAGACCAACACATTCTTAATCCAAGGTTATACCAACTCTTTCTTACTTTAAGTCATGGACTAACCACAACGACACCAAGCGGCTGCAACAAAAACTAAAATTATACCATATTCTAAATCACTACCGCAAATAGGAACTCTGCGCCGAGGAAAATACGCATCAACTTCAACCAAATATCATTATCAATTTAGTCCTATTCTTCACATGTTTGCTTCGTCTACTACACTATCCATGTCGCAAAAAGTTTATATATTCTAGAACTGCTGGTTCCTCCCATACTGTAGTGAATATCACTTTTAAGAGCACTAGCATTGCTAAGAATTATAATCATCTGCTCGAAATCATACATTAAATTTGAGCGCTAATTTTAGCAGCAACAAAATGCTTTCATCACAGCAGAACAGTATATCTGGCAGTATCACCATCTCTGAAGAGATGGAATACTCTACGAAAATCCGTAAAACATTCCATGACCTGATTAATGACATTTCTTTTCGAGATAATTGTTATTACTAGTGCTAGATTCCAGGACATTTACACAGAAATTTCATAAGACCTGAACACCAGACCGAGCAACTCTAAATACGATACACGACCGTTGTTTTATATGCTGTCTATTATATGATGCAGGCAAATTAACAGCATATGGTAAACAACGGCCGTGTACCGGATTTAGGGTTGTTCGAACTAACCTATAAAAAGATAAATTTATGGTTAGAAAGGTTTTGCATCAAACCAAGTGAATTGAATTGTTTGAGGTGGAAGAGTTGGTGTACCGTGTATGACAATTATCACTTAAGCTATACATCTCTCATGTTCAGCTCTGATTATCATTTTGAGACTTCATAATTAGTGCTGATGTACGTAACAGTGGTGAAACACTGTCTTTGATGATTTATTAGCCTGAGGTTCCACATCGAGCCCGTGCAAATGCGACTTTATGCAAATGATATGGTAATGAGGTTTTTGAGTCGAATTCGACGTTTAGAAAATGTCGCAATCGACTTTTGTACCTAAGTTTGGCAAATCAAATTCGACCTTGTTTTTGGCGCGAAAAATGAAAAGTCGAATTCAAAAATCAAAAGTCGCATTCGCAAGTTGGGGCCTTCCAAACGGTTGGGAAGGCCCCAACATCGTTATTTTGGCGCATTCGCGCGGAGTCGACTTTTCCGATATGCTAATGAGTTAACTCCCAGTTCCTCATTTGCATAAAGTCGAAAGCGACATCTGGGAAGTCGAATGCGACTTTCTTAAAGTCGCATTCAACTTCTTTGAAATCGAATGCGTAAAATAAACTTACGCATTCGATAAATTGATCATGGTGGTTATTTTCCCACGATGAAAATGTCGAATGCGCATTTGAAATGTCGAATTCGACAAAATGTAATAGAATTCGACATATTAAATGCATACTCGACATTTGAAAGGTCGAATGCGATTAATATATGTCGAATTCGACTTTAGTAATGTCGAATTCGACATTTCAAATGCGCATTCGACTAATGTCCATTTATTTCCGCACGCAAATTGGTAAAGTTTTCCCACGCCCTTGAAGGTCGAATGCGCACTTTGTAATGTCGAATTCGACTTCAGAGAGTCGAATTCGACATTTATAAGTGCGCATTCGACAAAGTGGAGGTCGAATTCGACCTTTCAGTAGTCGAATGCGACTTTTAACATGTCAAATTCGACATACGAAAAGTCAAATTCGACCTTTGCTAACATATAAAGGCAGGCCCTTCAGGGGATAGCTCATTCCTGCCCTGAGGGTCCTGCAGCACACATCTCCAGCATCATGGCCATCACCAAGACCACAGCCAGACGCAAGGCAGCCAAAGCAGCAGCACCGCCATCACCATCACCTCCACCATCCGAGGCCCCTGAGGAAGAAGAAGAAGAAAGAGTTGAGAGGGAGGAAGAAGAGGAAGAAGGGGAATCAGAAGGGGATAATGATGCGACAGTGGGGAAGAAGAGGAAAGGCAAGGGAAAGGGCCCAGCAGCAAAAAAAAGAAAGTGAAAGCGGCCAAGACAGCTCAGCTCAACAAGGAGCAGGAGCTTGAGATGTCAGAGTGGATCGGCGACCACCCCTTACTCTACGATCGCAGTATGGTTGAGTACTACAAGAGCATTGCCCACCGGGATTGACTCTGGTTTGAAAAAGCCAAGCAGATGGGATTCCTGGAAGAAGATTCTCCATTCGTCTCCTCCAAGACCAATCCATTGTACAAATGGTTCCTCAACATTCGCACCAGACTCAGGCGGCACAAGCCATCGGGGTCATCAGGAAGATTGCACTCCAGAGAAAGATTCCTCCACTCCAAATTTGGCTTCATAGTGGCAGCAGATGCAGCGTCACTTGGTGGTGAACAAGAGCGCCTCGACCGGCAGCAAGTTAGCTACAGAAAGAAGTTGGGTGGACCTTCTACTTCCACTGCTGATCCAGATGCAGACGACGGAACTGACCAGCCACCAGATGCTCCTGCAGACACATCGAACATCGAAGTTGGAGAGGATATCTTGGAGTCGCTGAACCTGGAATCTGCTACTGCTCGTCCTCCAATGGCTGCCACAGCCTCTTCATCCAACACTGCATTGTCGCAGATGGTGCGACAGAACAGACAGCTGTCCAAGCAAATCAGCAGTTTGCTGAAACACCATACCCAAGATCAGTCTGGAACGGGAGTTCGGGCGGCAGCTGGTGCATCCTTTGCTGCTTCTTTGATGACAGAAGTCCATCCACATCTGCAGATGTCCATGCAGCAACACGTCCTTCACACCATCTTCCAATACCTTCGAAGAACAGACGAGATACTGGGCATACCTCAAGAACAGCCTCCCTACCTCTACCTACAACAGTCATCGGGTTTCTTCCCTCCTCCGCTACTACAGCATCAGATTGATAACCCATATCAGATGCCACCATACATGCAGATGACTATGCCTCCACAGCAGATGCCTCCACAGCAGATGCCTCCACAGCAGATGCCTCCACCGCAGATGCCTCAATCACAGATGCCTCCACCGCAGATGCCTGCACGTACTCAGCCTACCTACACTACACTGCAGCCAGTTCCGGCAGTACCAACTTCCAGCCAAGCATCATCATCATCGAGTGGATTTTTGGGGACAAGCAGTTGGACCAGCGACACCAACAACAGCGGTCAGGGCTACTACGACATCCACATCTCCACCATCCCCTGGATCGAATCTCTCAACTCCAGTGAATGTCTCCACTCCCGAACCAGCCGCGGTCATCAGTCCAGCTACTCTTGACGCCTTGGAAGGCATGTTGAGTTAAATATAGTATATAGATGTATATCTGATAGAACTTGTATAATTGTACTTGTAGATTAAACTTTGTTTTTTATATAATTTATTACTCAGTGCCAATAAAACATTGTATTTGATTTTGTTTTGATAATAAAGCATTTACATTGGACTGTATAATGAATAAAAAACATTAATTTCCTATTAGCATAACTCCTCTTCACATACAATGGTGAAGTTAAGTTATTGCTAATAGTTATTTGATGTTTATTTATTCATATCTTATAGCTCCAAAAAACCACAATGCATAATTTGCCAAAAAAAAATTAAAAAATTAATGTTATTGTTTGGCAATTTTGCTTTTACTGGTTTGTAGAGATGCGTGATTATATATTTCTACATGTGACTAACTTTTATTCATATTACAGATGCGATCCCACCTTTACCTACCCCAACTAGGGAGACCAGGAGTAGGACTTCCAAGAAAGACTTGTGAATTTTCTGTACTGTAATTTGATCTGATTAAAGGGTTAAACCCTGCAAGTTAAATGAAATTAATTTGGAAATAAAATATGATACTACTACCCCCACCATCCCCCCCCCCCCCCAAAAAAAAACTATCTATCTGTGTATATATATATATATATATATATATATATATATATATATAATATATATATATATATTTGTATATATATATATATATATATATTTGTATATATATATATATATATGTATATATATATATATATATATTTGTATATATATATATATATATATATATGTATATATATATATATATATATACTGCTTCATTGTGGTGGGTAGAGACTTATATGCGCAAGTGACATTATAAGGGTTTTTGTTTTTCGTGGGGGGGGGGGGGGTGAGAAAGGGGTTCTAATTTTTGGTTTCATTTACCCCATTTGTGGGGTTCTCTCTTTCAATAATATTCATCTTTACTACATAAAATACAAAGACTTTATTACATACTATTTTCATTACATACATTAACAATCACTATTGGTGTGCACATGTTGTAATGTCAATTTATGAATATCATTTATTCATTTACATTTGTTGAATCATTCTATTCTGCCATTCAACTTCTCCCACTGGACTGCTGAAGTAGTGGCTCAGGTAGACTCGTTGTTCTTTGGCATGTCTTCCTACTCGTGCTCCTCCCTGCACTTCCAATTCTTCCAAGGGAATATTGTTTCTCCAGACACCAGGGACAACGTTGTGTAGTCGATCCTCCCTATCAACAAGGTGGTTGTTTGCTCTGGGATAGCGCACCCTCATCAAGTTGTGGAGGCATATGCAGGCCAAAATAACCTTGCACACAACCTTTGGTTTTTGCTTCATCTTCCCCAACAACACTTGGAAACGATTGGCAAGAATACCGAAGGTATTTTCAATCACACGCCGACCCCTAGACAGCCTGTAGTTGAAGATTCGACACCGGACATCGATACCTCTTGCAGAAAATGGCTTCATTAACCACGTCTTGAGAGGGAATGCGTCGTCACCTGCAATGAAGTAGGGCATGTCACGATCATCACCAGGTAAAGGTTCTGCATCTGGGAACTGGATGGTGTGGTTCTCTACCAAGTCCTTCAGCTCACATTGGTTGAAGATTTGGGCATCACTGGCTATGCCGTTGCAGCCCACCTCAGTCCAAATGAACTTGTAATCTGCATCACATAATGCAAACAAAATGTCGGAGAAGAATTTCTTGTAGTTGTAGTAGAGGGAGCCTGTTCTAGGAGGACACTGGATACGGACGTGCTTCCCGTCAAGGGCACCAACACAATGTGGGAGATTCCACCGCGTCTCGAAGAGGTCTGCGATGGCTTTCCATTCGTCTTGGGTGGTTGGCATTGGAATCACCTCCTGACCGTATTCTTCGATGATGGCATCTGCAACTTCTGGGATGATGCGGACGATACTGCTCTTCCCAACACGAAATGCATACATCAAACTCTTGTAGTCATTCCCAGCAGCAAAGTATCGGAGTGCGATGCTTAACTTTAGACCTGGTTCTAAAGATGGCCGGAATTTGGAATCTGGCTTGAAGAGACGTGGTGTGACCCTCTCTGCAACTTCAGCGTACATCTCTGGATCCATCCTCATGAAGTTACGGAAGCCTTCTACATCTTCATTCTTCAGTTCTTGAATAAGCCTTTCATACTGTCCAAGTATGGGTCGTCGCAGAATCCATGGACGCGTCCACCATCGAGGTTCTGCTCGCTGTCTCTGTCTTCGTTGGGCAGGAACATGTTGACGGCGCTGCTGCTCAGCGTTGATGGCATTTGCAATAACAGCTTGGATGTTGAGATGATGCATCACCAGACCGTACAGCAAAACTTCTCTTTCAGCAACGTAGGGTGGCAGGTAAGGCATAATGGATACATGGACCTCTATGGTTCCACCTTGGTGAGAGTTATACCCGCTCTGCTACCCAAGGGTTGAATGAAAATAGGTAGCTGCTCACTACCCTTTTATACTTTTCTAAAGTTCGAATGCGAGCAGTTCCATGTCGAATGCGAACAAATAATGTCGCATTCGACATCTTTTTTGGTCGCATTCGACATTTAATTGTCGCATGCGACTAATCCAATGTCGCATTCCACTTTGAAAAGGTCGAATGTGACAAAACTCTGGAAGTCGCATTCGAATTTATGAAAGTCGCATTCGACTTTCAACTAATCGAATGCGACTTTTAAAATGTCGAATGCGCATTAATATGTCGAATGCGACTTTTAGAAAGTCGCATTCGACCTAACCTGTCAATCAACCAGGTAATTTGCATAAAATCGTATTCGACAAGTGTTTCGTGCGTTCGCACAACCGTTTTCAACCTTTCGACTTCGAACACGTCGAATGCGACGTTTAGCGACGTTTAGCGATTCCACATCGCATTCGACACGCCTAAAAATGCCTAACCCGATGACAATTTTACGTGTCGCATTCGACTTTTAGCGATTTTTTTCAAACTTTTTCAAACTGGTCGAATTTCCAGCCAGCTCTATGTGGAACCTCACCTTAAGGAACCCCGGTGGTATTTGAGAAGATAGCTCATGATTAACATAACATAGGGTAAGAGCCATTGTTCTCCCACTCTGAGGTGTATTTTACAGTTAAAGATTTGTGGTCTCCAATGGGTGTTCTTCAACGGGGTCAAAAGGTCAAACTAATGTAATTGTCCAATCAGATCCCTCAATTTCAATCAAGAGGTCACTGCTGCTGGGTCAAAGGTTGATTTTTTGACCAATCAAAATCTTTGTTTACATGCAGAGCCGGAACTACTTTCTTATCAATGATCTTCTGCTCAGGAGCATGAATCAGTCAATAGAAATTGGAGATATCTGTTTATTTAAAGGGAAATTTTGTAAAGTTTTGGAGATTGACAGGAACCTTGGATATAGCATCTGTACAGTTGAGCTGCAAGACAAATCTAGAAAAATTGCATTCACATATCAGCTTGAAAAGCAGGATCTCTACCACACCTTACTTACTTCACAAAGTATGGCAGAAACTGTAGACATAGGAGAGGGACCTATTCCTGCAGCTGAGGCAGAAACTGTAGACATAGGAGAGGGACCTGTTCCTGCAGGTGAGGCAGTGGGAACTAATAATCAACCTGGAAATATATTTATGGAAATTGATGATGATACCCTGAGTGAATTCATGAGCAAGCAGGAAAATGAAGCAACCAAAAAGAAAACAGCAACCCACATTAAAATACTTAAGAGCTATCTCTCAACTCAAGATGAGCTCCGTGATATTGAGTCAATCCCAGCAACAGAACTGAACAAACTTCTGGCAAAGTATATTGTCAGTGTAAGACAGAAATCTGGGAAAGAATATGAACCGTCTTATTTGAGAGGAATGATGAATAGCTTTGAAAGGCACCTCAGGAATAAGAACTATCAGTATTCTATAAATAACAGCCCTGAATTTGCTACTGCGCGTAAGGCCCTGCAAAGTAAACAAGTCCAGCTTAAAAAAATGGGCAAAAGGAACCTACCCAAAAGGGCCGACAGCCTAACTGATGACGAAATTGATCAACTGTATGGAGTCAGGCAGCTTGGTAAGCATAACCCTGCCTCAGTACTGAACACTCTCTGGTTAAATAACGCAGTACACTTTGGTCTTAGATCAGTAACTGAACATCATGCCATAACCTGGGGTGATGTGTCCCTACATACTGATGCTGAAACTGGTGCCCAATGGCTTGAATACAATGAGAGGCAAACCAAAACCAGAACTGGAGAAAACCCAAGAGACGTAAGAAAAGTGAAACCTAAAATGTGGGCTACCCCTGAAAATCCCAACAAATGTCCTGTTGAGATTTACAAACTACATCAAGCAAAGAGACCAGATGCTTACAATTCTCCTGATGACCCATTTTATGTATCTCCTGTGACAAAAGAGAAGAATCCCGGATCGAATGATAAGTGGTTTAAATGCCAGGCTGTTGGAATCAATAAAATAGGATCCCTGATGAAAAACATGGCTGTTCACATTCCTAGTTCTACTGGGAAACGCCTCACAAATCACAGTGCCAGGAAACACCTTGTACAGAAACTGACAAATAGCAACGTGCCTCCTACCCATATCATGCAGATAACAGGGCACAACAATTTGCAGAGTGTGAACAACTATAGCACTATATCTGAAACACAACATCAACAAATCTCAGCCATACTTTCAAGCAAGCAGCAGTACCAGATCAGCCAGTATAATCCTGCTCACCATGCCTTGCCTACCCCCCATGCCCTGCCACCACTTCAGCCTGGAGCATCTATTCACCAACAAAATGTTACCAGTATTCCTTTCCATCAAAATATTGGCAGCAGGCTTGGTGGTTTATTATATGGCAACACGTTCACTGCACCGGTGAATATAAATTTCATGTCCAGCGAGACCAGTGTTTCTTCAAACATGCCTGCTGGAAATGCTGCAAATTAACTTAGATGTACTCCAGCTGGTCATAACTTTTAATGGCCCTGTTGACCCTTTAATTGGTCTTGTAACCCTAGACCACCAGTGTGTGGTTGGCTTGACGATATCTAGGATTTTATTGGTAATAAAAAAACCATTTACCTTGTTGACATTTTTCCAGACTGCTTACGCTGCGAACTATGAATTTAGAGCTTGACTGAACGATCGCTATCAAGCCTGACAAGCGGAAGTGTAAACTAGTGTTAATCTTTAACTATTTTCTCACAGTTGATATAATATGTACATTTTCACATGTACATTTGTTCAATTTTTATCATGTTATGATGAAATAAACGCAAATACAATATTATTTTAATTGTCTAGTGTGATTATTTTCTGGCCCCATAACACGTCGTTAGTAGTAATCCGGTCCGCATCTATGCGCGTATCAATTTCACTTAGAGTGATCAACCCACGGTCAGGTTCCCGGCCAGTCTACTTGCTTCAGAAGGTAAAATCAGCATTTAAATTGCTTTTTGATCGTGGGAGAAAGAGGTTCTATCACTCGTGGATGGAAAGAGGAGGAATCTTGCACTCGTGAGTTATTTTGTGTCTTGGGACTCGGCAAGCCTCGTCCCAAGACACAAAATAACTCACTCGTGCAAGATTCCTCCTCTTTCCATCCACTCGTTATGGAACCTCTATTTCCTGCACTGATAGTTCATGTTTGATTTCTGCAATATTAATCACCTTGCCTTTCTGTCTGTTTTTGCATATTCTCTTCTTAGTCAACAAAATCACCGTATCAATAATAGAGTTTTCAATAATGGAGTACCAAATATTTTTTCTGAATCTGTAATGTTGATCTTATCATTTAGTTCCATACTTTACATGAGCTCAACCTGTCGAAAAGTGTATATAAACAGAACGAATATTTGAACAAAAATGGTCAGATCGTATCACATTTTAGGGTAATCTTTTCCGATTTTGACAAACTGTAGACTAAGTGTATAACATTGAGAATGAAGGATATAACATTGAAAATTTTTGTCTCATAAATCATAATCCTCCAGTTTTGTACTAAGAGATGCATATGTTGGGTGTTATATGTACCAGTATGTGTTTGTTTGTGTGTGTGTGTTTTTCATAAATAAAATAAAAGATGCCTTCTGCAGAAATTAAAAAAAAGAGCTATTGTTCTCTAGACTATATTAATCTTGAGTCTTGTGACACCTATGCGGTGTTGGGTAATCAACTATAGTTAGTCTGACCCACGCTTGGCTGATCGTTTTTTCCTCTTTTTTTACATGAAGTTGGTATTTCCCATCCAAACTTTGCAAACCTTAAAGAACCGAAATGGAAAATGGACCTTGAGTTTGACTTAAACCCCTTTTTTTGTATATATCTGAGTTCCCATGCCTTTTAAAGCACATTTATCTATAACAAATATGTTATGTTATTAAGTTCATTATGTTATTTGTTTCCCTTATATTTTTTCTGTATGATTTGTATTTTATAGCACTCATGCTGTACACAGTCAATAGACAACATACCTACATTAGGATCACTGAGATCTCTGCCTATCTACCCACTGTCTTTCTCAACTCCTTAAACTGTTGATTTTGCTCATGAGGTGCCCGTAAGAAAATTCCAACCGTATTGTTTGAAATGGGCAAATTATTCTATCAAAATAAACGTAGATATTGTTGTCCATAATGCACTGGGGCACAAGAGAAAGCTGCCGGTGACTTGGGGTAAGGTAGCCGTTTCGCTGGATACTCCGGTGTCCTCCACTACTTACAACTGGTTAGTTACGATTTGGCCCTAACATGGCAGAAGAAGTGACGGAAATGATATTTAAAGTTCCAGATTCCATAATGCCCCAAAATTAGTATACTAACTGTCATTCAGGAGACAACAGTTCCACTAGATGTGTGGCCATACACCCAATATACAGTGCAGCCTAATGACAGGTCTAATCCGATATGGCGTCCACCACACAAGTCCGTCTGCAGCCAGGCAACTCCATGAGCAGACCATAGGTGGCGCCACAACACAAACGTAAACCTACTGGCAAACCATTATCTTGCACCTGATTGAAACCTTACGATCGGTATTAGTTTTGTACTGTACGTGTTGTGTGGGTGACATCCTAGGTCACGTAGAATGAATGAATGAATGATTGCACATCGCTACACAAAAGACCATTCCGTGCCATGTAATCTTTGTAAAATGATGGTCCTTTGATATTGTATAAAACAACAACTAAGCAATAAATATACAAACATGTTCACAAAACAATGAACAATATTAGATCATTAGTAGTGCCTACAAGGTTGTTTTAAAAGAAACTAAATTCTAAAAAAGTTTCATACCACTGGCGTTAATTTTGCACTGTACGTGTTGTGTGGGTGACATTCTACTTCACGTAGAGAAAACGAATACTGCACTCTGCTTTATTAGATGTGAAACAGGTTCTCCGGTGTAGGAGCAGACTGACCTGCCATGATTGATAGGCTCATCTATCATGTTCAAGGGCAAAAAGGTCAAGTCATCAGATGAGCCGAAAATGAGAGAGAGTTAGTATGTGTGTAGTGATCGCAATCCACTAAATTGACTCCAGTTTATCTGCTCTAAAAGTTGATCTGAAATTGACAACCTAAAGGTGATTTCTACGTATCTCTCTTTGTTTAATAGCGTGTAAAGTACAAGGACACCTAAATACATGCTATCCCATACACTACATAACAGATGTTATATAGATGATAAATTGCACCTTATGGGCATAAATAAATGAATGAAGGAATGATTGCTTAAAGACACATTGCCACACAAAGGCCATTCATAATTAGTGCCATGAAATTTGTCTACAATAATGGTTCTTTGTCATTGTCCAAAACAACAACAAAGCAATAGAAAAAAAGAAATATTCACAAAACAGAAAACAATTTTAGATGTATTGGTATAAAGTTGTCTAGCATATGTGGTAGGTGTAAAGAAGAAAAGGACTCAGTGGAAACTATGGTTCTTCGTTGTAAACACCCAAGATGGCTAAAGGATCAGGTAAATGATTGCAAACTACACACAGTCTCAATGAGTAAATGTCATAATACACATCTCCTTATTATACAATATAGAATAAAAAGAAAAAGTAATTCCACTTATTAATCTATTCTAATTCAACCTGCTATGTACTTGTACATTAAACGTGTTTCATTTGAAAACGTATAACCATGTGAACTCATAAATTCCAAAATTACTTAAATATGCCTAAAATGTGAAGTTCGCCATCACAGTCATATACCCTTGTATTAAGTGTCTTGCAATGCAAATGTACTATCTATTGACCATATTCTCGCATATGAAATCATGCAATATTATGAATAATATTTGTTTGGACAATCCAAGCAGGGTAGGACATCACTTAAGTAACGAGTAGATTTCCAAGGGAAGATTCCTGACAGGAGCAGGATGTTCGTTCGATAAACGAGAAATATGACATCCAGCATCAATAAGTTGCATTTATAGCCAGGATCAAAGCAGGCAGCAGGTCGCGAGGTTCAGGTTATGGATTTAGATCAGGATTAACATGGATCTCATGATGAAACATTGGCACACTAGCCTTATTACCATTCCAACGGGCCGAATGTGTTTGTGAATCATTGCTATGCTGTATGAATTGTATCGCATATTTATTGATTGTAACTGATCATTACAAAATCGGACATGATACAAAAAATCAATACACAAACAAACCAAAAAAACAGAAACGGGAACATAACTCGCAAGAAAAACTACTTTCAGAAAAAAGCACAGATAAACTCCTAACAAGAAGGGAAAATGTAAGGTTAGCTGAACTAAACATTATATAACTTGGGTTGAATACCTCGCAGGGGGCACACCTTATGATGTGCCATAAGGGTTAGCACCTCCCAGGGAAGCCTTAGCTGGTGTGGCACCCTGCTCACCTTAGGAAATAATGAGGATGTGTAGAACTGTCTATGGATACCCTACATCTAAATATCCTTTGGTCCTCTTTGGATCTGAAGGCTCTGCTACTACTCTACCTCTTTCTTTCTTTCATCTTTGCTTTATCATTGATCCTCAACAATGACCAAGGACCACCTTTTGCTAATATCTTATGGCCCTAAATGACCTTTGTGTCTGTGTGCCTTTAAACACTTATTAATCCACGCCTAGTTAACTCAATTGCTATCCCTGATAAGCCTAATACCGAGCGACACTGTTGGTTTGATCTTAGATGATCAAAAAAAGAGGCTAAGGTTCAAATAAGAAGGGGAAGCATACAAATTAAGAGCTGTAGACCAGTAAGTAAATTTGTCAGGAATGAGTGACTATATAAAATGCAGAGAGATAAGTTTTCTCCAAAACAGAAAACCTGCTGCCAGGTAAAATTGACTGTCTACTGCATAACTCCGTAGATAGTTTAAAATTTATTTTGGAGCTTCACACAAGCGTGCCTCAGACACTATTAGAGGAGCGTTTCTTAATTCATCCAATACCTGTCCGCCTGTTATAGCTTTATAATACATTTTTCCACTTGATTTCCCTGCACAAATCCAAACTTCTATCATAATATCAGATTTGATTGATGGTATGCTTTTGTCAAGTAAAACATTTCAAGTGGCTGGGTCGCTGTCTGACAGCACAGGACATATCTTACTTATTTTAAGCAACATTCCTATTCTGCCTACTTCATGGAAAATACGGCATATGATTAGATGGGCTAGATCTTCTAACCATATAGATACTTCAGATTATTGCCACACATGTACCTGAGGCTTTTAATTTTATAATAAGGGAGCCAATGAAGGCAGTGTATTTTATGAGCGAGAGCTATCCACCTTGATGGATTCCACAAGACATTGGATACCAATCTGAAAATTTATCATTGACTCGAACATTACATATGGAGTCCATACACGTTGCATAAAGTATTCTCCAGGTATTCTCCAGGTTTTGATGACAAGGGCAAACAGGCGATGGAAAAGCCCATTGATCCACACAGTATCAAATGCTTTTCTTACGTTCAGGTAAACTACAAAGATTTTTGTGTTATTTTTGAGAAGTGCAGCCACAGATTTATGAAGAAGGAATGCTGTGTGGAGACAGGAGTAACCCTGCCCGCATTCCCCCTGTAAAGGAAAGACTACATTTAACTCAAAACAACACTTAGCTCCTTCCCCACAGAGGGGCGTAAGAAAAACATTTGATAGCGTGTTGATCTTTAGGCTTTTTTCATTAATTGTATACTACACCATTCTCTATAACATTTGATGTTATTTTTCCTAGGGGAATTAAGCTCTTCACACCAGAAAGTCCTTTGTTGTTTTCTAAAACAAGTGGTCCGGAGAGAATTCTCTGCTGTTTTATAGATGTTGTTATTTTTTCAAGAACCTAATCGGTAGTATTAACCGAAGGGGTTAGTTTGTTAGTTTTAAGTAATTAGGATTTCTTCGCTCACCTTCAAGACAGTATCAGTGTATTTATCCACGATAACATAAATCAGGATTTGTATATAACCCTACACTTCGAGTTAACCTCAGTATTCCTTTGTGGAATGATTAAGATATCTTGCAACAAAGACATGGGTAAATGGTGGAAATTGTTCAAGGGATCTTCCTCCAGGGTACTACATGCAACAAGACTACTACCTATATCCTTAATAGTCTAGCGGCCAAAGCCCGTAGGGGCTCTAAATAAGGAGTTTGTTGCACCCCCCTGTAAGTAAAAGTTTGACACTGTAGGCTGATAGGTACATATATGTACTTCATGAAAATACTTTGTCGCGGGCCTGGGTCATGGTCAGTAAGAAGATACTGGACGTCAAACTGACCACTCTCTGGCTAAATGCTTGGCTGTTATAATGGGCAGGGGGATAAGTAAACCATGCACAGATCTTGATAGGAGTGGTCAAATGTATAATGTGAACCCTCATTTTGAAGCAGAGACATTGTTCTTTAAGATGGTATGAGATTGATTGTCAATAGTGACCTTGGTCTAAAGGTCAAGGTCATGAAACGAGATTTTTTTTAAGAAATTGGTATGCTGGGAATGAAATGAATGGAGATCTTTTTTTAGATACTCCTAACATTTCTTATTATTCATTCTAGCTATTTATTTATGACCGAGAATATCTCACCAATAGAATTTACATGTATTATAATCATTTACTCGTCAAATTAACCCTAGGTGTATATGCAAATGCTAAGCTATTATAATCGACAGGGGGATTAGTAAATCACGCACAGATCTTGATAGGAGTGGTTAAATGTACAATGTGACCCCTCATTTTGAAGCCCGCACATTATTCTCGAAGATGATATGAAATTTGTTGTCCCTAGTGACATTGGTCCGAAAGTCAAGGTCAGGATATTGTTTTTTTAAGAAATTGGCATGTCTGGAATGAAATGAGTGGAGAACCTTTTTTAGGCACTCATTCTGATTATTCATTCTAGCTGTTTGTTTATGTACACTAATATCTTACCAATGGAATTTACATATATAATAATCATTTACTTGTCAAATTAACCTTTGGTGCACTATTGACCCTAGGTGTACGTGTAGGATGGTGAAGCCAGTTCAATATTTGAAATGCTTTAGTCAATACCGATGTATGTGTGTGAGTATTTAACCTGCAGGTATGTCAGTTGGTGTAGATGATGTTTACTTATCAACATAATCAGTGACCTTGAGCTAGATGATTCATATGACCTTCAGTCAAAGGTCAAGGTCAACAGAAAATAGTACTACATCGAAAATCGAAATACATTACTTATTCATATCTTAAGCTTGTGATGCCAATTTCTCTGATAATCATATATTGTAGTTTTACTTTCCCCTGAGGCCTATAGGGGATGCAATCTGTACTGCCATCTTGAACCCTCTTACAATTGTGCTTTATCATTTTAACATCATGAAGGCTAGGGGAGGATGGTTTGGGATATGAACCGATAAATATTTCTGAGTAATAGGTAAATTATCAATAATTTTCTGATTATCGAAATATAATACCTGTTTATATCTTGAAGCAGTGTCCCCACACAAACAAATGCTGTGGTGGCATGGGCACGAATACCCATACTTGGATGTTACACCGAAGATTGTCGTTTCACACTACCGATAGCTTTTTTGAGTCATCCCTTGGTTTTTGAGGGGATGAAATGTGTTCATTCCCTTAAAATGGTTTTGGTGCTTTCCAAAAACCTTTACAAAGCCCAAATTGGGCAGTGAACTTTGTCATATGGAGAGTGATTGGAGAGGTTCGCTAAAAATACAGACTAAAACTGGCCAGAAACAGAAGCCGCCATTTTCCTTCCATTAATGGCTTGGATCTATGGGACTAGCCTGTAACCAGCTACCCCTGTGGCCTGATGCCAGTTGTATAAGGAAGGCCATATATACCCATAGATCTCACAGTGAGGTCCTGCGCATAAGCTCCAATGGGCCTTGGGCAAGTGATCTAGCACCTTGAGAAAGTCCCAAGTCAGTTTCAATTCTCAGGCCATGATTTTCCATCATGTGTGTGTAGAACCTGGTGGTTGGAGGCTGAGGGGCCATCACCAAAACCATTATGGACTGCACTAATAGTAGTGCAATATCCCATGATAGTGGCATAAGCCAAAGATTGTACCGGGTCACACATCTTGCCTAGGTCTGAAAGATACTCTGCTATTTGGTACACAGGGGCAGAATAGGGGTCCAGATCTCTAGCTGCGCACCACCGCCAGGAGTGGGCAAGCCGGGCATTGTGAACTCTTTCGGCAGATTCCCTCCTACCTCTGGAGGCGATGTCGGCAACCGCTTTTAGGGTCTGGGGATGAGTCCTACCCTGCTTGATTGGTATAGGATACAATGGTTAAATTGTCCAATTAGACTTTGCCCAGCCCTGTACTTGTCCCTCAAAGTGCTGGAGGGTCACCCATGCTGCCTGGAGCTCCACGAAGTGGATGTGCTTTACCATCCATCTTTCGGGTCAGAAGCCATCTTATTACCCAGGTGACTGCCCCACCGGAAGGCCTGGCTAACCCAGAAGCCTTGTGCTTAGAGCCCTATCACTTCTTGGGGTTCCTGAACTGAGTTCTGATCTGAACTTTTACCTGCATTTTCAGTGAGTTCCTGAAAGTACAGAAGATAAGTAACGACGCTCTGGCATTGGCCACAGCCTCAGCCTGGAAATCCCTTGAAGGCAAAGCCTGCTCAGGGTGATCACCCACAACTGCCAGCAGCTCCTCCCCTACGTAGAAAGGCCTGTGTGATAAATGCCTGCCTCTGAAGCAGGAGGTTTGGTAGGTGGTTGATAGTGGCAAACTCCTCCCCATCCTTTGCCCCCACCAGAAATTTCCAGGTGAAGTCATACTCACCCAGTGAGGTACAGGTCCTCCTCCACATCACAATTCGTGAAGATTAACCACCTCTAGTGTGGTCTGTCTGGCTGGGTGTACACACAGAAAGGGTCATGGGGGGGGGGGGGGGGCGGAGTCCTAGAGCTTTCTCCAACATCCAAGTTTGCCTCCATATGTAGGTATCCCCTTCCAGGTCATTGATATCCAGGATGGATACCAAACTTGCCACCGAGTCTGGCCTCTTCACTCCCTAGACTGCCAGAGTGGGCGCCAACTCCTCTTTTCAAATATCAAAGACATGAACCTCCTCATGCACTGGACGAGGTGTCTGAATCTGTGAGACAGCAGGATAAAGCACCGTGAGTAGTCGAGTAACCTCAGGAGTTTAAGAGAGGGGGTCTGCCCATATGAGGAGCATTGATCGCTCTTCCTCTGCTGAAAGTCCCGTGGGCAGGGAGTCTACTGCTGTGCTGATGCAGCCGCCATGGCAGGGGTGTCCAAAATGATTAGTCTCGGGAGCACAGCCAGCTGAGGGACTGCCAATTTCGCTAAGGTTTGCGCCCTTACCCGTTGCTTGGTCTTCTTAGATATTGATTTGGAGGCGGAACCCTTAGCCCTCACAGGTTCAACATCCAGGACCATCACCACCAACTCTGGGACCGTGGCCACCGAAGCTTTGATAGGACACAGGTCCAGCCAGACTTGTGAACCGTCCTTGTTCCCTCACAGGACTGGCCTGTGGGTGTGCAGGTGAGATTGTTCCATACAGGCAATGATGGGTCTATAGTTTGTTGCCTTTGGACCACATAGCCCAGCAGGTTGAGTTGACTTATAAGGTGTATGTGTGCTAAAAACGACAAAGTTTTTGAAGAACAACAGAGCTTGTCAGGCAGGTGTCATCAAAGGAACGCTGAAAATTGCAAGAGGATCCAAGATGGTGGGGTACAGATGGCGCAATCTATTGTCATCAGGGTAAAGCATATCTATTCTTTGATTGTCAGAGAAGTGATTGACTTCACAAGCTTCAATATATGACCTGTAGTGTATTTCGATAGTAATATTTTCTGTTGACCTTGACCTGAAGGTCAGATAAAATATCTAGGCCAATGTCACCATGTTGATAAGTAAACATATTTTAAATTGACTGAAAACTTACAGGTTAAATAATCACACACATACAGCAGAATTGACTGTGTAAAGCATTTCAAGTATTGAACTGGCTTCACATTTTTACCCAGACATCTAGGGTCAATAGTGCACCAAAGGTTAGTTTGACAAGTAAATGACTACTATACATGTAAGTTCTATTGATCATACATTCTTCTACAGGAAAAAACCAGCTAGAATGAATAATCAGAAACTTCAGAAAAAAGTTCTCCATTCATTTCATTCCAGCTATGCCGATTTCTTAAAAAAAAAGATTTCATGACCTTGACCTTTGGACCAAGGTCACTAAGGACAACAAACTTTATACTCTCTTAAAGAATAATGTATGGGCTTAAAAATGACGGGTCCCATTATACATTTAACCACTCCTATCAAGATCTATGCATGATTTACTTATTCCCCTGTTCATTATAATAGCTTAGCATTTATTCATACACCTAGGGTCAATAGTGCACCAAAGGTGAATTTGACCAGAAAATGGTTAATATACATGTAGATTCTATTGGGAAGATATATTTGTACATAGACAAACAGCTAAAATGAATAATAAGAAACTTTAGGAGTATCTAAAAAAAGATCTCCATTCATTTCATTCCCAACATACCAATTTCTTAAAAGAAATTTCGTTTCATGACCTTGACCTTTAGACCAAGGTCACTATTGACAATCAATCTCATACCATCTTAAAGAACAATGTCTCTGCTTCAAAATGAGGGTTCACAATATACATTTAACCACTTCTATCAGGATCTGTGCATGGTTTACCTATTCCCCTGCTCACTCCCGGTGGGGGCACTCAGGTACAGAGGGGGGCCGCACCTTAGTTACGTATTTCGCGGAAGATGGGGTCTTTTTTTAAGACCTCCGCATGTCCGCGATTTTGTAAAAGAAGGGTACTTTTTTGTACCAAGGTACGAAGTATGGGTGTCAAAATCCCCTTACAATCTACGAAATATACGCGGCTCTGACGCTGAGTGACTCTCGAAGTGACTGGGCTTCCGAGTCTGCTGCCGCCCTTTGCTGACGCTAAACACGCAGAGGATTATAAAATCTTAAGTTAAAATACGTGTTCCCGTTCATCCAATGTCAGTGTTTTGATAAAAAAGGGGTGTTTATTTAGTAGGAAAAATCAGCGTTTTATTAAAATAAGGGTGATTTTTTGGCCAGAAATCAGTGCTTTAGGGGTATTTTTAAATTTTGATAACGAACGTATGCGCCCCCCTAAATACCCAAGTGACCCCCCCGGGTGCTCACTATAATAGCTCAGCATTTAGCCAGAGAGTGGTCAGTTTGACGTCCAGTATCTCCTTACTGACCATGACGCAGGCCCGCGACAAAGTATTTTCATGAAGTACATATATGTTCCTATCAGCCTACAGTGTCAAACTTTTACTTACAGGGGGGTGCAACAGAATTTAAATTTTAGGGTTTTGGCCGCTAGCCTATAAGGATGAGGATATAGTTTATACTTTACTGCCCTTGCGCACTTAAGAAAGTATCAACTTGCCCAGACGTGCAACTAGTCAATTTTGTGGAAATTAACCCACACTTTCCTGAAAAGCAGCTCAGTTTAAGCCATGTCTTTTTGATGCTCTGTCATTGTTCGTCAACAATGACCTGTCATTGTTCAACAATGACAAAGGACCATTTTTTGCTAATATCCTATGGCACTAAATGACCTTTGTCTTGCAACGTGCCTTTATATACTTATACATGCATTCATTCCCATGTCTTTTTGAGGTACCTAATGGATCTATGGCCCCCTAATATCCCTAGGTCACCATCTAGCTCATCGTGAAATTATGCCATGCAGTCCTATATCATTGTACTCAGTGTCTTGCAACAATATGTATTTGAACAAATTAATCAGGGTAGGACATCACTGTAGTAACAAGTAGATTTCCAACCGAAGATTCCTGACAGGAATGTTTGTTCAGATAAGAGAAAAATATGACATCCAGCATTAATAAGAGTTCAATTTATAGCCAGAGTCAAGGCCGGCCATCAGGTCATAAGGCTAAGGTTATGGATGTGGGTCATATGTTTATGCAATTCATTGCATGTCAACTGAGTAAGACGGGATTAACATGGATTTTACAAGGAACAAATTGGCACGCTAGCCTTAATACCATTCTTGTGGCAAGAGTGTCCATGAATCATTGTTATGTCGTATGGATGTAACAAGGCAATTTGCAGTGGCGCTGCGGAAAGCTCTGGATATTATACACATATGTTTAGCTAAAATAGCTCACGCTTACCGCTTACTTTCAAATAGCGCTTTCTTAAACCAAAGAAATAAAAAAAAGAAATAAAGCAAATATGACGGACATTGAAAGTTAATTTTTTTAAAAACGTATATTTCCAAAAGCATCTTTCCACAATTGCAGAAAAGTAAAATCTTGCTATGCGTGACGACCTTTTAGTAATTTTCAGGAGAGCAGATATTACTTTTTTGTTTCTGTCAAACGAATTCAGAACTTATTAATACATTTTATAAATTTTCGTCAAATCAGTGTAAACATTGAAACGATCATTATAAATCAACGATATCTCAGTTTCATATATAATAAAGAACTTTTTAAAGACTACAACTTTGAAAGGGCATCATCCTATGCAGTTAGTGCTTATTTTCAGAAATGCTGAAATCAACAGCAGCTTTGTTGCAATATGGTTCCCGCAATACACAGAGAGAGAGAGAGAGAGAGAGAGAGAGAGAGAGAGAGAGAGAGAGAGAGAGAGAGAGAGAGAGAGAGAGAGAGAGAGAGAGAGAGAGAGAGCACGTGTGAAGGACATGTTTGACGTGCTCAACCTAGACAGTTTTGACAAAATACTCCACATACAACACCTATATTTTGACATAATTATGACGGCCTAGCAGGCGATAATATATCATAGCGGACAATTTAATTGACGTCTGGATGGAACTTCCTGCCCTTTATAAGCACCTGTACAGAGTAACACTTGACAGTTCCCTTGTAGGCTCCCGTGATCGAGTAGAAATGCAAATAGAACGGAACCGTTCAATAATTCATGCTCCATTTCAGCAGGTGGTGCAATCATAACTATAGATCACAAAGAGATCTACGGTTACCAAATAGTTGAATATGCACCTGGAACCTACACTTTGACATACTTGTAGTAATAGATCGCAAAGCCGAGTGTAAGTAGAGATCTACGGTTACCAATTAGTTGTTTATGCGCCTGGAACCTATATTTTGACATAATCATAGATCGCAATGCCAAATGTAAAGTAGAGATCTAAGGTTACCAAATAGCTGTTTATGCGCCTGAAGCCGAAGCGATTAAGATGGAAATCTAGGTTGGGGTGATGTTGGCTGTCCTCGATTGGCCCTTTAGAATGGATATCAAAACAAGATATTACACATGAATAGTGATCACCGGCCACGAATTTCGATTTTGGAATTTCGTTTTTCGTCGCATTTATGCCACATCATGTCTAATTCGAGACTAGCTAGTTGTAAGTAGTGGAGGAAAACGAAGTACCCGGCGAAAACCACCGCCTAGCCCCAAGTCACTGGCAACCCTCTCACATGCCCCCACGAATCTTGTCAAGCGGCTTTCTATTGGCGTGAAGTTTAGAAAACACAAACCGTTACGTTCTTATTATAATACCCTTTTCTGGATCAACTCGAACCAGAGTCAGTGTGAAACACTTGACCCTTTTTGTCTAAAAGGGGTTGAACTCTCGGAATCATTGAATTGATATTCCATTAATTGTGTTTATTTACTCCCTATGGCTACGAAGCCTATTAAACGTTTTTCATCATGAATTAGGAAGTTGTCACAAACCATCGGAAGTCTATGGAGTAAAAGCTATTGCACCTCTGTATCACATCCTCGCCCAGATCCTCGGGGCTGGTTGGGAATATGGGTCTTCCTTTTAACCCATTAATGCTTAAGAGGTCCTCTTCAAATTGTCGTCTGGATCTTTGATAATCTTGATGATAACTTATGAATTAAGAATGATTTTACAAAATATTTGAAGGAGAGTTATTGATAAAGTGCTGAACAACATTTCTCCTTCAAATATTTTCCCAACTTCACTTTTGCCTGCAAGATTTCATCAAAATTATCAGGCTGCTTTTGGCCGCTGTAAGTATTAATGGGTTAAAATGGTCCTGAATGACCTGGCTGTCTGCTATGATCACGTTCATTCATTCGGGCTAGATCATTTTGCCCAATATTTTAATCTTAGTTTTTGCCTGAAGGTGAATAACGATACAGGCTTCTAAGCCAGTGTTTAGGATATGACACATATGAACCCCAGTCGCTCTAGGACCAAGGTCATGTCATAGGTACCTTGACTTATGACAGGACCTGAAAATCAGCATTTACTATGTAAATTACGTTTCGTTACTAATTTTGAGGCTTATGGGAACATTCAAAAACGTTTTAAAATACTCATCGTGCAGATCCCCTGTGGAGGAAGGACCTTGAACCTTTCCAAAGACATGAATGATCAAATGATAGCGTTTGATTTTCAAGTAAAGAAAAACAAAAATACATGTTCTTCAAGGGTGCCACATCATATAAGCAGTTTATATCATTATTCGGTAACTATACTATGTAACATAACAACATAGTAAAAGTGTCGTTGTGTTTTCAGGTATTCATGTTTTAAAAGTGACCCGGGTATTGTGTAGGGTTCTACCTTAAGGATACGAGTTTCAATGTCCGCTCGATACCCATATTGGGGTTGGATGGTCGCCTTAAATAGGTCAACTGAAGCACCCTTTGTTGGAATTGTTTGTAAATACAGGAAACCTCGCAAATCTCGGACAAAGAGGGACAACGGATTATCCGATATTACCGTAATCCGAGTAACATTTAACTAATATAAATTGATAGGAATTATTTGGGATCAGTGTTTTCGTCCCAACTTCGTGAAAATCCGAGGTAGGCGAGTCCGACTTATACGAGGTTATCTGTATATCATTCCAGCTTTCCTTCTACTCGCAAAATGACATAAGCTGTTATAAAACGTCGGAACCACATGTGATCCAAAGCCAAATTTATCGTTATGGATTATTGCTAACCCGTTCCACGTTTTCACTACGTCAATCCGCCCCCGTTTTTGCTCTTTTTCACTCTCCGCGTGTCTGTTATGTGTCCGCCTGCTATCAATCGGAGACAGCAATACGTCAAAGAGAAATTGCGTGACTATATTTAGCTGCTAGACGAAAAATGCATAATCAAAAAAATGTGCCGGACAAGCTACTGACTGACATCTATAAATATCAATATACCTTAAGAAGAGTAGTTTTTCATGTTGCTAACTCGATAAGGAAAACCAATACATTTACTGTAAAAAATAAATGCTTGTTACGTTTTGTATTTTTTATTTGGCAATAGAGCAAAGGAAATGGCTTTTCTTTATGGAACAATTGCCTTTCCTGAGTGCCTCAGAGCAGGCTCTCCGTCACGCTAGTAAAGATAAATATATTGCCTTTTTATTGTATTTAACCTTACACACGCTTTGCAATTGAGGATTATGTGATTACCTGTGATAGAAATACAATACAATGACGCATATGTACTTATGCAATGTGCATTGCATATGCAATAAAATCATCTCTTTGAGAATATAAAGAAAAAAACATGTCTAGCCAGTACAGTGAAGATACTCAACTTCTGCACCAGTCGACCAGTCGACCGGTCGCCTGCCAGAAACAGGTAGACATATTCCTGGCATGCCCGGCTGCCCGGTCGAGATAATGATAGAGATGATCTCAGATAATGCTCCCTAAGCAAACGGCAAAGTGCACTAAAACAATTGCTTATGCTCGCAATACAGTGGAGTAATTGTTTGTTGTGATGAATAACCATATAATTAGTTATAAGTTGTCTCATACGTGTGAAATATGGTCATTGACAATTTCATATATTCGTTTCCATTTCGTCTTCTGTTTATTGAAAAAAAATACTGGCAATATACCTCTAAATGTATTTTTCTGAACACATGCGAGAACCTGAGAAATGAGTTCTTCCCATTCAGTCAGTATATAAGTTGAATGTGATTTGTACTAAATCTGTTAAAGTTAAGTTAACTAAATAACTACTGTCTGTTTCCAGTTTATGTCCATCATGTTCTATCTGTGTTCAAAGTAACACTATTTGTAAGATGTATGATTTTGTGTATTACCTGGACAGTCAATAAACATATTGGATACTAAACACTGAATTAACCACGCTTGCCCATGGCTTTATAACTTAGCTGCGTGTGACCGGGATTCTGCAGTGTTTTGCCTTATCTATGTCCTGGCATCTGAGCGACGACTGAGCATGCGGTCCTGTAGAATGTCGGGTCTGCCCGCGCATTTAGTGCATGAATTAGAAATCTCTACTGTACTTACATAGGCGATCCTCTTTTTAGAGTTTCATGGATTCTAAGAAACAATGGAGAACAGGACAATGAGCGACGAATCTAGAATTATAGTAGTTACGATGGCTGACTCCCAAGCGTGAGTTTGCAGGTTCGAGTCTCCGCTGGATTCCCATAAGCGGGTTGTCCTGGTCGCTATATAAATGTGCGGCGTTGTCGAGGGCTCTTTATGGTGCTTCTCCAACCGAAAGATCCTTCGGAACTATTCTTAAAGAGAAGGGAATTTTTTCCCGGTTTCAGGTTTCTACCCCGTCACCCAGGTGAAAAATGGGTACCTAGCATTAAGTAGGCGCTCTAGGCTGCCAAATGCTCTGGAATATCCCTCGGGTGATTGAAATGGTTTGCGTGTGTGGTTTTCGGTGGATACAAGACTATAAACCGAATACCTTTACGATATGAGCTAAGCTGTTGACAGTGACATAAAAATCCATTCCATCCTTCCTTCCTTCCTTCCTTCTTTCCCTCATTTCTTCTATCATGCATAGTATGAAAAGCCGTTTCGCCAGTACATATACGTCATGCTGCGTACGTGCTAGTTTCATTGGCATTACCTTGATAAAGTACTTTCCATACGGTAGGGACACCGTGCCCTTTGTGAATTGTGTATTAAGTACTTTCCAAGCTGTTTGGGGGCACCGTAACCTTTGTGAATTGTTTATCAAGGTGCTAAGACGATCTCAGATGCTCCAGCCTTCGTCTCAAGTTATGCAAAATGGCACCATGAATTCCATAAGGCTCTCTCACCACAGATGATCTATAATGCGGACTAAACATTACAGACGGCAATTTCTTTAGGTAAGCTCAAGCATTGATGGGTTTGAGACACCTACATAAGCTTAAGTGAGCGGAGATTTGTCGAGTAAAAGGTCTCCGGACAGGACAAAGAGGTATATTTCTGAATTATATATGGTGATTCCCGGGTCCTTTGTATGTTATGTAGTTGTCGTTGCCATGGAAAAGGGACACTTCCCCACTTAGGGGGCACTGCACTAAGGGGGCACCCATGCCCATTATCCGAATCCATAAAAATTCTCTCATCCTGAAAAGGATGGCATTTTAAGCCATAAGATCAGGATCCGCATCATGTTTCACGATAATAAAACACAATGCACTCTATTTATGTCTAACGATAGGAAACCCCGCGGAAATGAATTCGAACCTGCGAAAGTAGAAAGCTGAGAGATGGAGTCAGGAAGTGAGAGGAAATAATTGAATCAATTCGGTGGAGGACACCTGAGTACTGGTGAAAAAACCTACAATAAGTAAGATGATTAAATGCACAAATGATACAGAGCGTCACGTCAAATTCGAAGTTATTTTTGGCGTAAATGGACTAGTACATTGACATTTTTCGCTAGATCGCACGGGAAAATGCACTAGCTGAACGAAAGAGTCACTTACCTATATCTCAGGTGCCCCTGACGGGAAGCTGTCAGATTCCGACATTTTATAGCTGTCAGATTCGCTAGCAGAATGCATACCTTGCAAAGGACACAAAGGCTCATCCTTGTAGGTAAGCCAGATTATAAGTAGGCTCACCGTACTTAGATGATACACATACCTTGTATGTATATACCGTATATCGCCACTCTTACTAGGTAATAAATTATACTTAACACACAACGTAACAGCATAAATAATAGACATACATGAATTTTCTATCATTTTCGCAAGTACACGGACACTAAGGCTTCTTTTTCAAATAAACATGAGGTACGTAATAGGAACGGTGGCGCAGGCGTGGGGTTAATTGGTGGTTTTCTCTAGGTACACAAGATTGATCCATTATCATCCACTGACCAATTGTCATGTATACTAGCATGCTAGAGCACTGGATTATATACAAAGTTCCCATTCAAATGTTATTCAAAATTCTGATGCAACGTATTTGTACAGTCACAAATTAGAAATTACATAGGATGCAGATATCTGAGATTAATCAATGTCCCATGTGTCAAAAAGATACAGAGACTATTGAACATGCGTTTCTGAAATGTCCTTAGTGTAATATATTTATGGCAACAACTTGAAAACTTAAAAGAAGTATAAGGACTAAGAGTAAAATTTCTGACATTTGTAAAATAATTGGTCAAGATTCTAAGGAGAAAACCATAGAAAAAATAAACGTATGGACTAAGAGTTTGATTTATAACAATAGAAGAACCTGGTGAAGCACTGTACATGTATTAATGATACAAAACAAACATAGCTCAATCATTTACGCTTAGAGGAGTACCAGTGATTAAGAAATCAAAAGAAAGTGGAATTAATTACGGTGTGGGGAAAATTTATAACGAATTAATTAATATGTTCTCATTTTGAGAAATGTCTGATGTATGAATGAATACTTATGAATTGACTGAGGCACGAGAATTTCGTAATGTGAAAAGCGATATGCTAAACCATTCTTAAAATCATGTCAATGTATCCTTGCCAAACATGTCATCAAGGATGAAATATGGAAACTAAAAAACAGCAATTTGCGAAGCTAAACAAATAATGCAACAGTATACGGCGTAAGGTTTACATCTGTAGTCGCCGCTAGTTCAACCGAGACGAGGGGCGCAATTTTACATGATTTTTGAAGGGTTGTTTCCCGTGCAGTATCTCAAGGTTATCATGATTTATTCTTATTTGGTGGAATTAATACCCACTTTCTAATTTCCATTCGAGGCCCTGTGTACCATTATATATTACTCTGATGATATATTAAAAGATAAAAAAGGAAAACTTTTTACTTAAGCTAATTAAGATGATTGATTGTTAAAAGAACCGCTCGTATACCCAAAATGAGGAAAAAGAAAAATGTCAGCCCGAACTTTTCACTTAGTCCAATTTCGATGATTGATTGTTTTAACGGTCTATTTAAAGCACTGCTAGTATACTCTTTCTTTATGCTTCTAATCGTATTCTTGAAGAATTTTTAAAACTTTCTTTTATTACCTGTTTACGCTGAGGAAAAGACATTTATAAGGGCAATGGCTGTCTAAAGACAAGATATAACTATATATAAAAAGGATGTTGTCAATGTCATAAGTGTGGGTTTCATGTATATTTTGATAAAACCATACTTTTACTTGCATAATATATGTAACAAAAGAAGGGTAAAGGCTATCGAGTTGATTTATTTTCTATACGAGTGACATAAAAAACACGAGGGTGCGTGTAAGGCTGCAATGTGCTAAAGGCATAAGTTTAATGTCAGCTGATTGAAAACCATGGTGAAAACCATCATTTCATAGAAAACGTAAATTGAATATCCTCTACGAGAACCAGCTTAGTATTTGGAGCAACTCTGTACACACACACACACACACACACACACACACACATATATATATATACATATATATATATATATATATATATATATATATATATATATATATATATATATATATATATATATATATATATATATATATATATATATATATATATATATATTGTATATATAATGATTTTAACCATAATGTTATCATCTACTCATACACGTTTGTCTTTACATTCTATATAAGGAGGGATTGGACTATTTCCGACCAGTGTGGTAGTCATTTTCTGACTCATCTTTTTGGTGTCCTAAGGACAGAAATACTCAGTTTTAGTCTATACTGAGAAAGGTACTTCCTATTGATAACAAATAATGCATTCCAATTTTGCAACCTCTTCAGTAATTTCCTTGACCAGTGCTTCTTGCCAACCAATCCATGAGATGTCCCTACAATGTTCCTAACATAAATAGAGTCATTGGAGATACTTTCATTCATGATATATAACATATTGTGTACTACACGATAGCATATATTAACGCGGGTAGGAATCTCTTTTTTACAGGCCATGTTCCGAGGGCTAGTGCTTGTTTTGGTTTAGGAAACTCACTATACAGCATGTGCTTTATTTGTGAAGACAAACATCATATTGTTTGAATAGGATATTAAGCATATAATTTCATCCAGAAGTTTATTGACAGAACATCTGGGGAGTTGACCAAAAACGAACATTTTTAGTTGAACATTTTTGGTCTTATCTGTATTTGATAGTATGTAGCAGATGCTATTACAGTGGCCTCACACGTAAAATATACATACAAATGCCTTAAAGGTGAACATTATTTTAGAAGTATACGAGACAACTTAATCTGCGACGAACCTGCAAAGGTTTTAACGTTAATGGGGCCATCAGTGAGTGAGATGCTTTTATTCATAATATATTGTGCACTCCAACATAGCATTTTAAACGAGGGTATGAATCTCTCATTTACGGGGCTAGTGCTCGATTTGAATTGGGAAATTCACTTTACAGCATGTGCCAGTTTGTAGGCAGCATCTTCACTTTTAATTAAGACATTAAGCATATTATTTAATACAGAAGTAATAGCTTATTGACAGGAAACTTGGTAAGTTGACTAAAAAAAGGACATTCCATTACTGTATATTTCTGGTGCCACCTATTGTTGATAGTATGTAGCAAATGCTATTATAAAAGTCACAATGGTATATTGTACCTAAAGGTGCCTTAAAGATGAACATTATTTTAGAAGTATACAGGACAACTTAGTCTGCAAAGAGAAAAGACCAATACCCATGATATTTAGTATAT
The DNA here is from genome assembly GCA_963942565.1 of Maea johnstoni. Taxonomy (NCBI): domain Eukaryota; kingdom Metazoa; phylum Annelida; class Polychaeta; order Spionida; family Magelonidae; genus Maea; species Maea johnstoni. The sequence continues at coordinate 85,316,298 of OZ012684.1, read as the reverse complement.
TACTCTAGCTAAATTCAAGTATACTGCAAGCAATGTAGTCTGCAGCCCAATGTTATGACAAATTAATGACTGATACCACTTATCACTATCGTCCCGCTGGAACCTCTTCCAGGTTTATGTCTTCATGTTATAAAGTAGGTTTAATGGTTGGTTTGAAGCGGTGCAAAGCAGATTATAACGTTACAAGAAAGATGGAAATGGGTTGTAAAGCAATTCCCTTGATGCATAGTAAATGGAATATATGGTGCAATTCAATGAATGTGCTAACCATCAAGGTCCCATTTACTTCTCAATACTCTTCAGACTGTACCCATGTGGGTTATACAGGTAAAAATACATCAGTTAAATGGTCCATGATTGTGAATCAGATATAAAGTGCTTCACATCATATAATGCTATTTTCATAATGACATGATTTTTTCAAAATAACCGAGACGAGTTATTTTCATCATTATTTCCCATTGCAGACTTTTTTATTTTCTAAAAAAGATTTTTTCATTTTCCTGTATCAATAAATGACCATCGCTTAATACATAATATTAATTACATGACTATTTGAAATTAGAAATCAGGGAAGTCAGGTGATGTAGGAGTATTTTTCCACATACAACGAGTATCACATAATATATATGAAAGAACTGATACTAGAAGCAGTTCCAAATGCACACTAATAATGTGAAAAAAAAAACACTTGCGTTTGCATCCATGCCGAGGAACACATAATCAAGTAAGGCTACACTAAGGCTGATGAATACAAAGTAAATCTAATTATGACCCATTAGCCATTTTTAGATAGGTGGAACATAGTGGCAGACTCTTTGAGACCCTTTGAAAGTGAAGATTATTTCCTTTATCCTGGCTGTCACGATTATTAATTTGGATATTATCTGTCGTTATTGCAGTTAGCATGATATATGCAATAAAAATTGTGTGATTACCCCTGGTACAAATTTGATTTGATGATTAATATGCACTTTTAGATGCACTTTGATTATCGCTATGAGAATTAAAATGGCGCTATATGTATTCATTAATGCTCAAACCTGAAACATTATTGCATACTTCCCAAAAGTAGATGATGTCAAATGGTTAAGAAGTGGCGGCACTCAGACGCCATCGCGACTCTTTAGACACAGTATTCATAGGTTTAAAATAATAAGAACATTGTTTACACTCTGGGGCATTCAATTTATAACATTTATCTCGATTTTCCATTGTAGTTAGAAAGGATACATAAACATACAAACGTTGGTGATTCTGAAAATGATGACCAGTGGAGGTTACCTTTACTAGTGAGTTTTAGTCTTCTAAAATCACGATTTTGTAGTATATTTGATGTTAATGCGATAAATCACATAAGAGAGTCCAAAGTTAGGGAACCTTTTTTACTTTTGAAAACGTTGCGTGTCCCTTATGACCACCGCATACAGTACAGAGATAACGTATTAGAAGTGCGTAAATATTTCATATAAAGGAAAATATACAATTCAATATGTAAGAAAAATATAAAGTTCACTAATAAGATATTGTTATTTGCACATGCTCATTGTAAATGAGATTGGTACGAAAATAACCTTTTACTTTTTTTGTGTAGTTGTTTTTATATGCATTCTCAAAAATGTATCAGAACAAATAATACAATGAAATAGATTTGTACAACGTTACATGGTATCTATGCATATTTCCTTTCTTCAAACTTATACTACAAAGGATATTTTGTTATATTCTCTTGACAATAGCAAACCGTAATAAGAAACATTCAGTGCATTCATCTTACCAATTGTTGTTCAAACATATTTTGGTAGCCATTCTCATCATATAACCTTATGTTAAAGACGACATAGCTTAAGGTTCACTTCATTTCAGATGTGGGAATTCTTCTGTTTTCTATACCTGTTTTCATACTTTTGCCGATATGATTTACGACCACATACAACACATTTCATAGTATCATACCTCACTTGCAGATATTGTATTCTGATTGCTTTAGTGAAATGGGCCAAATCTGTTGTAGATCTCGATTCCCCGAACGAGGGAGCTCATACTTTAAGCTTTAAACTTAAAGTTTTAGCTCAAACTAAAGTAGGTCTGCATGCAGGCCTAAATAAATTCAGTATACATACGATAAACTTGCTGCACAGATATTGCTCTGCCCGAGTGATTATTGTAAGTTTGAACTTGTCATGGATTTGGGGTGCCGGGAAGTGGGGCATGGGATATGGTGGGGTAGTGTTGGGAGGTGGGGGGATGTTCAGTATAATAAAACAAATATGACATGAGTCCAAAAGTGTAGAATATAGCATCTCCTTTAGAATGTTATTACTAGTATCTATCATGAAACATTATCTGCGTATCCTTTACATCTGGTTTTCTCCAGATCTCCTAAGAGTATGTCGTAATATGTTTCTTTTGAAATGTGAATGTTTCCCATTGTACGCTTCTTCGAATATTTCCGTGATCTAACAGTACACTTCAGTCTTCCAGTAATCTGCTCAACCAGATTCATTCAATTTCCCTAACCCAATGAAAGCGCTTTGATAAGTGCTTTATTGCTTTCTCGCTGATGTTATTACCAAGCGCAATATGCAGTAATAAGATATGCAATTAATAAAATGCTTTGTCAGTGTACATTAGATGTCTACCCTGCCTCTATGGCCGAGCCGTCCTATGTTTTGTGAATCAATCGATCTGTACCCCTCAACAGACCCAAGCTTTGAGGTACAAGATAAAAAATTGCCAGTTAGTTAGGTTTAATTGATTTAATTGATTACTTTACTTTAAATTGTTGTTTATAATGGCATGGAACTCCAGCCAATCGGGTTTAACCGTTTATTTCCTTGCTTAAACATGTAAAGCTTATTGTGGCATACGTTGCCACATTAACTCATTTATGCTTATGAGGTCCTGGAGAAATAATCGTCTGTATCTATATCGTTTTTTGACAATAACTTGGAAGTTCAGGATTATTTTACAAAATATCTAAAGGAGAGTTCTCGGTAGTGTTCTGGTTAACATTTATAGCTGAAAGGTTTTCCCAACGTTGCTTTCACCTTCAAGATTTCATCACGATAGTCAGAGTGCTTTTTGTGGCTGTGAGCATTGATGGGTTATGTGATCCAAAGAGTAATACTCAATTGACCTTCACAAATGGTCGTGTTATATGAGTGGTTCTACTCATTCAGACTGATTAAATACCAAAGAATGGAGCGATACTATTCTCCCTGAAAGGTTCCAAGTACCAGAGTCCATAACTCGTGTGGAATGTGCAGTATGAATACCCGCCAACATCAACCACATTGAAGGGTGTTAATATTTCTTTTGAGAGTGTCACTTTATTGTATGCACAAATGTTACTACCGCCAATCGAAGTGGCAATAACCATTGCCTGAGATCTGCAAACCGCGTGGGTAAGATAATTGCCTATAAATGCCATCAGCGTGCAAACTCTAGGAAATGGCAGATGCATTATAAACGACCAGTTATTGATAAAACACACGGTAATAACATTAGACTTCCAAGAAGGGTCATTGAGACTGACCTTAGAGGCCTAACCAGAAAATTACGTGGGATAGTATCAGATTAATCATCGAAATTGGTTTTACTCAAGGGCATTGCATCATATTCTATATATTTTCATCGCATCACTATACGAACATAGATGTGATTTTTTGGCTGATAAGATGAGTTATTTTTATCTATAATAACGTGATAAACCCTAGTGGCATATCTCAGTCTCTAAATCTGATTCAATTCAAAACTAGAAATTAATTGCTATGCTGTCTCGTTCAGTTAATCAGATAGGTGGTCGGATTTCACAATATAGGAGATAAAGAAAAAAAGTGTTTCGAAAAAAGCGGCCTGTGAATTTCGCTTAACCAGTCTGAATTGTATTAAGGACAAACTTCTTTCGGCAAAATGGCCATATGAAATAAAAAAGAGAATGCGGATTCATTTAGATCATACTACGATTACAACATCTGATTGCCGGTACATGTTATAATCGATATAATGTGTATTGCACTTGTGTTTTACTGTTTGTGTAGGTCAGTAAGTACACTTGGTGTAACTTTATTTTTACATGTATGGTTGATATCATATTTGCTGTTAATTTTCTAATTACATTTAGGGTTGACATTATACTTGATGATATTATTAGTACATTTGTGGTTTTCATTACATTTGGTATGCCTTTTATTACAGTTATGGTTGTTTTTTATATTTGATGGCATGTACTATGTTTGGTGCTGTGTTACATACGTACAATCACCCAGTTTGAGACCATGTCTTCACATTCAAAAAGCCACCAAAAGAGTTTCACACACCCACATTTCAAATTCCACGAAACCAATTTTCACGTATTAAATTACGAAAAACTGCAATGGTTGAGCAGCGTTGTTTATCTATGGGTTACAATATTCGTTATTTGAAATGGGCTTCTATTTGCATGAACCAAATAGTATACGTGCACCATCTAAGATATTGCATACATGAAAGCAATCAATTCTGTCGATTTTACCTGATTCGATTTTAAAGATGATTCGGTTGATTGTCCCTGGGTACGAAGTGTTCCTCTGCCACATTTTCAGAAAAAAAGCAATGGCCTATAGCTAATGGCAACGATGCTTGAATCGCGGGTGTGAAGTCTTCCGCTGGATTCTTATGAGGGAGTTGGTCTGATCAATATGTAAGTGTAATGTGTTGTGAAAGACTATCTACGGTGCTTCTGCAACAAAAGAAATCCTTGGAGGAATTTGATTTTATTGCAACTTCTTTATTCAGCAACAAAGGCATAAGCCGTGAATGAAACGTAAGTGCAAGTTGCTTTTACAATACAAACATTTTTGAGTTCAACGATCTTATCATAGAAATAACTATTTTATGTTCAATCTGTTATATTGTGTTAAATTAGACATGCCTATTAATTACACAAGTTGGTATTCTTATGTAATCTTATATGCATCCATTATATCTATCAGAGTTTTATCACCATATAAAATATTCTCATATTTCTACCTTGATTGCATTTCTGACATTTTTAGAGGTTTTTGGATGCTTTGAAATATTATTTTACAGCCTCTCCCATTAGATCAAAGACATCAAATATCTCATTCATTAAGACATCTTGAACAGAGCTTATGCCGTTCATAAACACATCGTTATCAAGACAAGCACTAACCTTTGAGTTATATGATACAGTAATTAGGCTTTCAGCAGAGGTATGAAGCGACCATAGATTATCATATATAGTACCTATGAAATTTCATAATCTTGAAGTTTAAGCGTTTTATTGGATTCTTATGAGGGAGTTTGTCTGATCAATATATAAGTGTAGTGTGTTGTGAAAGACTATCTACGGTGCTTCCGCAACAAAAGAAAAAAATACATGCCATATTTGGATTATCAGAACCGGTGTCTACTTAGGTTAATTTAATGTAGCTGTTTACATATTGTGAAATATAGCCATGTGTGGGTGAATGAGTGATTAAAGGCACGTCGGCACACACATGCCATTAGAATGCCACAGCATATTACCAAAATGTGGTCCTTTGCCATTGTAGAATAACAATGAGGAAACAATATAATCCAAGGTGAAAGGAAAAAGAGAGAAAGAGTTTACAGGTACACAGAGCCTAAAAGGACACAGTGGACCAAGGGATCTTTCAGATGCATGGTATCTGTAGACATACGTATAGATCCCCTACTTTTATAAGTTTAGCAGGCAGCCATACCATCTCAGGGATTCCCAGAAAATGCCAACTCTTACTGCACACCATTGAGGAAGACAATAGGTAGTGACTCAAGCGCCTCTGAATATGTTGATGGAAATACACACTATTGCAAATGGCAATTTATGTCAAGAAATGTGATGACCAATTCAAAGTCTGACAGTCGGTTTGTATTTAACTAAGCTTAACATATGAATATCATGGCGTATAACCCTATATCTGATAGCTTTATACCATATGTCACTCAGGAAAATATGCTAGCACATGCCCTGGCTTATTCTGCCTATATTTTAGAAAAAAAACTGGTGTACTTATCTGACCTGGAAATGCGAAAAGAATACTTGACAAATAAATAAGGTTTGGTCAACAGTTTATTCATGTTTCTTTGGTCTAATCTCGGATTTTAAGTGGATGCTAATATGTCTACTACTTACTCTTTTCATCTTTTCAGTTTTCCCTGTGTGTCAAATTAAGGAAATAGAGGCTGTGTGAAGTGACCTTTAGTAGACTGGCGAAAGAATACGACATGATTGTACAACATGATTAGACTAATAACCTCGTCAATAGTAGGAGAAATGGCTTCTCTGTGTTAGTGTCAAAACATAAGTAGCCTTTGAGCTTGTCAATACCAGAAAATGTGGCTTCACTGAGATAGTTTTACGAAATGAATAGACCTATCACCTTATCATTAGCAGGAAAATGGCTTTTGGTCTGCTAGTGTCACACATGAGAGTTCCACTTTTGAATGGTGCCTACTGATATTTCCCTAAGGATGTATTAGTTATTTCAATGCGGTTTCCAGCAAGGAGTTACTCACTCTCATTGACATCAATCACAAGAAAAGAAGCCTGCAAAACCACCTTTTAGGCTTACTCCATTTGTGATAGCAGACCAGTAGCATTTTGTCGGTGATCTCTGACCTAACTTCCACACATTTCATCTCTCAGTATATAAAATAGCTGCATTTCTGTGTTGCATTTTTGTATGTAAACTAGTGTTCTATTCATTTTCTCGTTACTGTTTTTCTTTTCCCTCGTCTCTTATTTTCGTAATAAACCATAATTGTACAACATTAATAGACTTTTAACCGTATCAATAGCAGGATAAATGACTTCACTGTGTCGGCGTTAGAGCATAAATAAGCCTATTGCCTTGTCAATCGCATGACAAATGGCTTAAACTGTGTTCGTATTACATCATAACTAGACCAAGTACCTTGTCATTTGTAGGGAAAATGGCTTTCACTGTGTTAGTGTCACACATGTGAGTCCTACTTTTACTTGCACTGACATCAAGCACAAGAGAAGAAGCTTGCAAAGCCTCCTACTAGGCTTACTTTATGTGTAATATCAGACAAGTAGTCGTTTGTGGGTGATTTCTGGCCTAACTTCGAAACTTTTTTGTAGGACTCTCCGCAATGTAAAACAGCTATATTCTGTGTTGCAGTTTTATATGAAAACTGATATTTTATATTAGAAAACTTATTTTTTTCATTATAATTGTTCTTTTCCATTTTCTCTTATTTCTGTACGTGTGTTCATTGTTACGTTGATATCTTATTCTATCTGAGATATTAATAATTAAACTTATATTGGTGACTTTTAAGCATTAAAATGATATCTGCAATTGTTACTGTGACAGAACACTATGACCCTTGTCTCTATCATACCTCGCGAAAGGACCTTCAATAATCTTCAAGTCAGGTAAGAAAACCGATCACAGGGCGAATCATTGAAGTTGATAAGTCATAAACAAAACGCCACTTTTCATATAAGGAGGGGACATCTTCCATATGGTTTCTTTCTTTTCTTAACATACTCTCTAGAGAGTTTATCATTGAACCTCACCATGCCTATGATGTTGCCATATGCTCGGTATAGTAGGCGCCCTAGAGAACTAAGTAATTCATCGAAGGTACCTTTAGTCCATACGGAAGTCTGCCTCATTGTAAAGGTACATTAGTCAATGCACATGGCCAGAGAGTGTATCGTTGAACCTCACCAGGCCTATGATGCTACCATATGCTCGGTATAGTAGGCGCCCTAAGAGGTTCTCTCAGACGAGATCTAAGTACTAAGTAATTCATCGAAGGTACCATAAGTCCATACGGAAGTCTGCCTTATTGTAAAGGTACATTAGTCAACGTAGACGGCCTACTATACTCTCAGGAAATGATGGGATTTTTTCCAGTCTTCATAACTGTGCCTCATTAGGTGACAGTTATGACGTTAACTGTCGAGGGATGACGAGGGATGGATCAACCGACCAGTTACCATAATTAGCCTGAGGGAGAAACAGAGGCAGTCGATGTGTTTCGACTGGAGACGAAGTTGCGGAGAAATACAGGTTCCATCAATGAGCTATGGAACTTGTTTCTCTCACGCTAAAAAGGAGAAAAATACTTGTCTTAAATGAAATATTGTTCCAATAAATGTTCTTTGTGATCTTATTTGCACGCTGAAAATATATATGTTTGTATGTGGTAAGAATCGCAGTCAAAGGAGATACATACTAGTACATAATGGGCAAACATTAAATGATATGTTTGGTATGAATAGAAAACGATGCTGGCGATCAAGTTGGAGTCAACTAATACATATTACTGAGTTGAAAATGAGTGTAATATCAAGTTTATATGAACACTTATGTGCTGCACTGATTTCACGTTGTAACCTATTGGAGTAAATAGACGTGGAAACTGGAAATCAGCCACCGTATTAAGATGGAGCCATATTCAGATAAAGAAATGTATTAGATACGTAAGGTGCTTTTACAATATAAACATTTGTTGGATTAAACGATCATTTCATAAAGCAATTACTTTGTGTTCAATCTTTCATATAGCATTTCAAATTAGACATACCTATTAAGAACAAATGTTGATATTTTTGTGTAATCTTAGATGCACTAATTATATCGATCAGACCTCACATAAACATTCCCATACTTTTACCTTATTGCCTTTCTGACATTGTAAGGGATTTTTTGTATGCCTTAGAATATTATATTGCAGCCTCTTTCATTAGAGTCAAAGACACAGAAGATCCTATTCATTTAAAAATCCGTAATTATCAAAATAATTACTTCTCTCTGAGTTTTACGATATTGCCTTAAAAGTGTTAAGAAGCGTTATGAAGCGACCATACATTATGATATTGTTCCTATGAAATTTCATAATTTTGATAGTGCACAGGTGCAAACGTTATTTATTATACAACATACTTGCCATATTGGATTATCAAAAACGTATGTTAATTTAATGTAGCTGTGTACATATTGTTTGATCCACCTCTCAACTGAAATCAATATGTTACCAAAGTTTGCTATATAAAGAACTCACACTGTTCATCTGGACGGTAATGTATTGCTTCCAAAATGTTCCATTATGGCTATCTGCTATGCAATAGCTTAAACTATATTTTCCTTGTATGTTCTCGTTCTCTTAGCTTATGGGTGAGTTTGAATGCACAAACGATTTGGGCAATCAGCTGTAGGAGTCAGATTTCAGCAGATGATAAGGTTGTTTGAGGCTTTGTGCAATAAATTAGTCTATATGCGCCAGAATTGCTGCAGAGACGGTTATATATGCCCCCCCAGGGAGTCAACATGGTTTGATGAATGGCAAAAAGATAGGCATGCTTGACAATAAGGGTGAAACAATGGCATGAGTTAGTGAATAAGGGTTTAAAGGCACATCAGCACACAAGCTATTATAATTATTAAAATATTACCAGGAAATGGTCCCTTTTCATTGTTGATTACAATAACAACGTATAATAATTATAGGTGAAAGAAGGGACCTTTTTAGATGCATGGTATCCATTGACAGACCCAGGCACTCCTAATTCACAGCATTGAGAAAGCCAATGGAATGTGACTCGAGCACCTTTGAATATTGCTATTGAAAACACACTATATCAAATATCAATTAATGTAAAAAAAATATGACCAATTTGAAGTCAATAATTACTTTCAGTCATGCATCAATTGGGACCTATACGTGGTGGTGAGATGTAGCTAGCAGTCGGTGTAACTTAGCTAAATATATGTATGTCATGGCGTGCAACCATCTATAACTGATTATGATATACTATGTGCCACTCAGGAAAAGATTTTATCACATGTACTGGCTAACTGATTAACTAACCAAAACATCTGGATATCATGTTGTGTAATTATCTATATCAACTTATAATAAACCATCTGTCACTCAGGAATATATGTTACTACATATAAAGGCTTATCTAGCTGAATACTTAAGAAAAAATCTCAATTGGAAATGAATTGAAAAAAATACTTGAAAACACACAAGGTTTTGCTAGCAGTTCATATATGCTTTCTTTTTATCTTCTCTTCTTCTAATTTTAGCTTTAACGTGGAAGCTAATATGTCCATTACTACCTCTATTCGTCATTTCGGTTTCCCCTGTGTGTCAAAGTAGGATCATAGACTGAGACTGTTAGAAATGGCCGTTAGCAGTCTGACGGCGGAATAAGCCATAATTGTGCAACATGAATAGACCTATAACATCAGCAAGAGTAGGACAAATGACTTCACTGTGTTAGTGTTAGATCATAAATCACCTTGTCAATAGCAGGACAAATAGCTTTTACTGTGTTAGTGTCACAAATGAGAGCTCTACTTTTAAATAGTGCCTGCTGATATTCCCCTCGGAACGTATTAGCTCTTTTAGTGAGCATTCTAGCCTGGAATTATTCACTTGCGCGGAGAAGAAAGAAGCTTGCAAAGCCTCTTATTAGGCTAACTCCATTTGTAATAGCAGACGAGTAGTATTTTGTGGGTGATTTCTGGCCTAACTTCGACAATTTATTTAATATCTCTCAGTATTGTAAAACAGCTGCATTTCTGTGATGCAACTAAACTAATATGCTTTGCTTATAACATTTCATTTTCCGTTATAAGTTTACTTTCCCATTTCCCTTACTTGTGTACGTTGTAAGTGTCTTTGTTACTTTCCTGTCTCATTCTATCAGACGTATATTTTCATGGTATGTTCTTTGTAATGTTATTATATATTTAACATATATGAACATTCTTCAGTATGTTTCAACTGTGGTGAAAATTGCAGTCAGTAAAGGTACATCCATTTTTGTCCAGATATTTAGCCGTTTGTTTTGTATGAATTAAGAAAGTTGCTGGCAATCAGGTTGGAGTGGACTAAATATTACTGAGTTTCAGGTTTATAAAATAGCGGCTATACATGAATAATATATTCAAGTCAAGTCAGAAAACCGCACGCATGTTAACCAATTTGAAGTTGAAACACATTACAAGTAATCATGTTTTGGTCAGAGAGAGAAAATCTTCCTTCATGAATTCTTCTTTTATTCAAATACTCATCTGGGAGATCATCATTGAAACTGACATTGCTTTTAATGTCACCATATGCTATGTATAGTTGGCAAAATGAGGTTTCTCTTAGACAAGATTCATGTAATTCCTCGAAGCTACCGTTACTGTCAAGGTACATAAGGTTTCGCATTAGCAGTCAACACACACGGCCTTCTATTATCTCAAGCAATGATGGGATGTTTGCAGTCTTCATAACTTTGCCTCATTAGGTGACAGTTATGACGTTAACTGTCGAGGGAAGACAAGGAATGGATCAACCCAAATGTTACTACAGTTAGCCGGAGAGACTAAAAAGTCAATGTGTCTCGACTGGGGAGGACGTCGCAGAAAAATAGAGGTTCCATCAACGAGTTATGGAACATGTTTCTCCCACCATAAAAAGAAGAATATACACGTTTTAAACGAAATAATGTTCCGATTACAATATTATACAAATATGGCACTTGGGTGAGTGCAATATCAAATTTTATTACACTCTGAAAAATGATATTGCACGAGGCGCTTGCGCCGAGTGCAATATCATTTTTCAGAGTGCAATAAAAATTGGTATTGCACGAAACCAAAGTGCCATATTTGTTTTATTATATGCCTACTGCTCATTCAAATAGAATAATTTACTTATTTAAAGAATTATGAAAATGTAAATATTATTAATATGTTTTTCCATTTCCGGGTTTTACCACAAACCATTGGGTTATTCTAATTTTCTAAGCTTTAATATATTCGTGTTAATTCAGTAATATCGCAATCAAAATACTATAAATACCCGAAGAAGTCACATGCATTAGTTGTAGAAATTTAATGATTTATTCATTTAATCTAAAAATGTGTTTTACTAATTCCCCTCCTAAACATGATTTTACAAGAAGCCCAAACTCTTCTGAGCACATGAACTTGACAGCTCTGAGTCAGAGTGTTGGAAAATAATATTGCACCCCAATATCACTTTTGTAAGGTGGTCATGTGACCATGATCTGACCAATCACAGCAGAGAATGAGCAGTAGGCATATAATAATAACATTTGTTGGATTCAACAATCATTTCATAAAGCAGTTCCTTCGAGTTTTTTTATGCAGCATTTTAAATTAGACATGGTGGTATTTTTGTGTAATCTTAGATGCACTATTTATAGCGATCAGACACTTATCATCATATTAAACATTTTTATATTTTTACCTTATTGCATTTCTGACATTTTAACATATTTTGGGATGCATTAAAATATCATAGTGCATCCTCTATCATTAGATCAAAGACATATATAATCCCGTGTATTAAGAAATCCGTTCAAAGCACGTCTTTATCAAAATAAGTCTGGGTCATTAAGGTGCTTAGAAGCAATATGAACCTACCATAAATTATCATATAGTACCTATGAAATTTCATAATTTTGATATTGCAGAAGTGCAAACGTTTTTTATCATTCCATATTCTTGCCATATTTGGATTATCAAAAACTGTGTGTAAGTATGTTAATTTAATGTAACTGTTTACATATTGTTTCATGCATTTCTAAACTACCACCCATATGTTGCCAAGATTTTCAATTAAAGAACTTACACAGTTTATCAGGGCGGACATGCATTGCTTGCAAAATGTTAAATTGTGATGCAATCTCCGATGCAATAGCCTAAATCATATTTCCCTTGTATGCACTCGTTCACTTTTCTCATGGAGGAGTTTGAATACATACACGAATTGGCCAATCAGCTGCTTGACCCAGATGGGAGCTTATAATAAGGTTGTCTCATGCGTTATACAAGTAAATAACCTATATGAGCTAAAATTGCTGTCTAGGGAGTCGAAATGGTTTGATGAATTCGTTGAAACATAGCCATGCTAGAATCTAGGGGTGAAACATAGGTAAAACATATGAGTGAACGAATGAGAGTTTAGAGTCACGTCGGCACAAAAAGGCCAATAGAGTGTCATAGCATATTATCAAAATGTGGTCCTTTTTGTCATTGTAGAAGAACAATGATAAAAACATGATAACTCAGGTTGAAAGAAGAATAAGAGGAAGGGTAAGAGTAACAGCAGAACCTACAGGCATATTGCTGACCAAATGATCTTTTATATGCATTCTAACCAGCATTGACCAGCATGGAGTAGTTATACTGGTCATGTTAGATTTGAGTGCGGCGTTCGACACCATCGACCATGATATTCTATTCAGCAGAATGGAAAATACACTAGGTATTACGGGTCAAGCACTTGCTTGATTTAAGTCTTACCTGTCAGGTCGCACACTCCGCATCAAGATTGACAGGTCATTCTCTGAGTTACAGGACATTCTGTGGTCCGTATCACAGGGATCAGTGTTAGGACCATTGTTGTTCCTGATCTACCTCCTACCCCTTGGAAAACTTATCAGAAAGCATGGTTTAGAACTTCACATATATGCAGATGACACACAGCTCTATCTGGCAATAAAACCCATCACCCAACAAGCAGTGGACATAGGAGTTGCTAGGCTGGGGGGCTGCCTCACTGACATATATACATGGATGTCACAGAACAAGCTAAAACTGAATGCAGACAAAACGGAAGTCCTAGTGCTAGGTACCCCTAAGCAGCGAGCCAAAATATCTGTGCCTAGCATCTCGTTAAATGGTGAGATTGTTAAGATTCTCAATATACCTATCGGCAATCTGGGCTCTGTTTTTGATCCAAGCATGAATATGGCAGCACATGTGTCAAAGGCAGTCAAATCTGCAAACTATTACCTTCGAAACATCGGAAGGATCAGAAAATACTTGACTGCTGAATCAAGTAAAAGTGCTGTCATATCCCTGGTAACCTCAAGATTCGACTACTGCAATGGACTTCTCTGTGGAATACCCGAAGAGCTAATACGTAAGCTCCAGAGAGTACAAAACAACGCTGCCAGGGTGATCACCCTCACAAAGAAGTATGACCATATCACTCCAGTACTTAAGGAGCTGCACTGGCTACCAGTCAGGATGAGAATTGAATTCAAGATTCTGCTCCTGGCGTACAAGTGTTTGCATGGAACTGCACCTTCTTACCTGAGGGAATTGCTGAAAGAGTATGTCCCACCACGGACACTGAGATCAACATCCAAGAACTTACTCTGCGAGCCGAGAAACAACATGAAAACCTACGGTGACAGATCGTTTAGTGCCTGTGCCCCAAAACTATGGAATCAGCTCCCAGATAATATTCGGGCAGCTGGGAGTGTTGCAATCTTCAAACGACGATTGAGAACACATCTGTTCAAAGATTTATATATCAATTAACTATGTGGATATCAACATCTATCCTTTGACAATGGAATGTAATGCGCATTGAGCATGTTTATGGAAAGGGCGCAATATCAAATGACAATATTATTATTATTATTATGCATGGTATTCATAGACAAAACAACAAATCTCCCTTCTTTTATTAGGCGAGCAAGCTGCAAACCCCTAGTGCACATCATTTAGTGAGTTAATAAGCTGTGACTCAAGTGCCTATCAATATTTTGATGGAAAACACACAATATCAAATATCAATCAATGTCAGAAAATTTGATGACCAATTTGAAGTCCTCTTCCACACCATTGAGCAAACCAACAGGGTGTGACTCAAGTGCCTTTGAATATTTGGATGGAGAACTCTCTACAACAAATGTCAATTAAATTCAAGAGATGTGATGACCAATATGAAGTCCATAATTGCTTTCTCTCGTGCATCAATCGGGACCTGAACGTAGTGGTGAGATGTATCTATCAGGCGATGTGCACTTAACTTACCTAAACATCTGTTTATCATATTGTAGAACTATCCATATTTAATCATGATATACCATCTGTAACTCAGGAAAAGATTTTATCACATATCATGGCTAACTAATCAACTAACCTAGATATCTGAATACCATGTTGTATAATCATCTATATCAAATCATGATACACCATCTGTCACTCAGGATTTTTTTATTACATGTTATGGCTTATCCTGCTTTATATTTAGAATAACAATCGTTGTACTTTTCTCACATGGAAATGCAAAAAGGATGCTTGAGAAAAAAAATGCAAATGTTACGTCGATTCTAATTTCTCTATTACTACCTCTTTTCACCAATTCAGTTTTCCCCATGTGTAAAATTAAGGAAATAGAGGCTGTTAGAAACGAACTTAAGCAGTCGGACGTCGCAATAAACCATGATTGTACAACATAAATAGACCTATAACCGTATCAATAGTAGGACAAATGACTTCACTGTGGTGGTGTTTTAGAGCATAAATAGGCCGATTACCGTGTCAATGGTAGGACAAATGGCTTTTATTGTGATGGTGTTACAGCAAGACTAGACCCACTACCTTGTCATTTGTAGGAAAATGACTTTTACTGTGTTTGTGTTACAAATGAGAGTTCAACTTTTGAATGGTGCCTAACGATTTTCCCCTAGGGACGTATTAGTGTGTAGTATTGTGTAGGTGATTTCTGGCCTGTCTTCGACACTTCTTTTAGATATCTCAGCATTGTAAATCAGCAGTATTTCTGTGTTGCATTTTTATATCTAAACTAGTATGCTATACATAACTTCTCATTCTCACTTCTGGAAGTGAGTAATATCATATATACTGGAAGCTGCACTGATATGGCTAATACGTCTGTAGGGGAACATCGGTAGACTCCATTCAAAAGTAACACTTTCATGTGTGACACTTTTTTTTTAGATCTCTCAGCATTGTAGAAAAGCTGTATTTCTGTGCTGCATACTACATGTAGTATATCTATCTAAACTTGTATGCTTTATTCAAAACGTCTCATTTTCAGTTGTAATTGTTCTTTCCCTTTTCCTTTATTTTTGTTTGTTGTAAGTTAATTGTTACTTTGATTTCGTATTCATTCTAGAAATTGTTACATAATAAATTCTTTGTTGTGTTATATACGTGCTGAAAATATTTTTGTGCGTATTTTCTGTGGTGGGAATCGCACAGGGGGGGGGGGGGGGGTTACGGATGCTTGTGCCGTGTGCAAAATATTGCATGTTATCGAATGCGCATGGGGTTCTATATATAAAAATATATATATTCATTACTGGGCGATTTATTAAGCTATATGCTTTGCACCAATGTAAAAGGTGCTTACGATGGGTATGCAGTGGACTATGTTTTGTTAGTGTTATTCAGCAATGACAAAGAACCACTTCTTGTTAACGTTTATGCCATATAATGACCTTTGTGTGCCTAACTTTATAACCCTTATTTAGGCACCCCCTTTTGGTGTGTGTATGGACAATGAATACACAGGTATGCCATGGCTGTACACCTCTATGACAATACCACAGTTCTTTATCATGGATAATAGCATTGCAGATATAGAGCACATAAATGATTAACATTTGAGGATTGCGACCAAGATGAATATAATACTTAAAAGAATGCATATAAGATTAATATAATTACTTCTAAATATTCTTCAAAATAATAACAATTTGGTCATTCCATACAGGTGAAATGAATGGAGAAGGCTTGGTTTCCCTTTATAGGAAAATATAACAGAATTAATCTGCAGCGGTGTTAATGCAGTTGTTTTGTTAGATCAACAGCTATCTATTCCAATACTAATCCCGATTATAGTTTGTATAAGTAAAGTACCAAGTTATGTCACTTAACAACTTACTGGTTTTGTCTGTCTTTTCGCACCTGTGCAGTCAATACCAACCTTTTCTACAATTTTGACATTTCTGATAACATTTGTTAGCAACCATACATTTATTTTAATTCCTTAATTCAACAATGACGGCTAGACCCATGAGTAAAACGTAAAGGTTTTTACAATACAAATATAAGTTCAACAATTTTCTCATAAAATATTGTGTTCAATCTATCATTAAACATGATTATAAATTGGACATGTCTATCAAGAACATATATAATGGTATTCCTATGCAATCTTACATGCACTAATTACATTGATCAGATTTTTTATCAAAATGTAAAATATTCTCATATTTCTACTTTAATTGCATTTCTGATTTTTAAGAGGTTTTTGGATGCATTGACATATTATTTTACAGCCTCTCCCACTAGATCAAAGACATGAAATATCTCATTCATCAAAAAATCCTTAATCAAACCTAATGCCGTTCACAAACACATCATTATCAGGATAATGACTTACCTGTTATACCATTTATACGATATTGTTATTAAAGATTCAGCAGAGGTATGAAGGGACCACACATCATGATATAGTACCTATGAAATTTCATAATTTTGATATTGCACAAGTGCATGTGTTTTTATGGATTTTACTTTCCATATTTGGATTATCAAAAGTTGTGTCTAGTTTCGTCAATCTAGTTTTTAACATATTGTTTTATCCCTTATCAACTAACACCCTATCTTAGAATTATTTTTGCGAAATAAACGAAATAAACGCACATTTTAACTAGGGCAGACATCCGTTGCTTGCAAAATATGTCATTTAGCTCTCTGCCGTGCGATAGCTTAAATCATATTTCCTTGGTATGTGCTCGTTCACTTATGCTGTGGGTGAGTTCGAATGCATAGACGAATTGACCAATCATCTATTAGAATCAGATCGCAGCTGATGATTAGGTTGTGTATGCAATTAGTTAACCTAATCATGAGCCACATTTGCTGTACATGAGGTTATGTACCGTAATTTCGCGTGTATGAGACGCACTTTTTTACACACATTTATATCCCTAATGCAGGGGTGCGTCTTATACACAGAGCTAGAAATCCAGGGTGTTTTACACCAAATCCCCAGGCCACATGGAGATCGGAAATCCATGACCCGCCATTACCGCACCCCATATCAGAATAAGCCTCGGGTATGTTTTCATTTTAATTGCGTTTCTAACATGTTTACCATGTCTCAACCTCAGTGGTATCGGTAAAACATAAAAAGTCCTACCTAGCCGCAGACAGCTTAGTGAATTGTTTGTGTTATCAGGCCAGTCCAGCCGGCCGGTTCTATTTTAGGCACACTAATTACAATATACGGCATGAATGTCAGAGCCCCTATTGTCTTTAGAGCAGTATTATAAGTGACTTCAAATTACAATCAACTTAACCTTTGTCCGAATCCACTGCTAGTTTCTTCGTTTTCTACCAAACAGCTAGAGACATGGACCAAAAAGGGGGTGCGCACTATACACAGGGCTAACGTCTATACACCGTTTTAAAGGCCTGAACAAGGGGTGCGTCTTATATACGGGTGCGTCTTATACACGCGAAATTACGGTATACTTCCTGGGAGGCAAAATGGTTCCATGGATGAGAAAAAACAAACGCATGCTAGAAATTAGGGGGTGAAACATAGGCATTAGTTAGTGAATGAGGGTTTAAAGCCACATCGGCACATGTAATGCCATAGAATATTACCAAAAAGTGGTCCTTTTTCATTGTAGAAGAACAATCTCCAAAGCATTATAATTCAAGGTGAACGAAAAAAAATAGGGAGAGTAGGAGCAAAACATACAGTTACAAAGCGTACCAAGAATCTTCCAGATTTACGGTGTTCGTAGACAGACACACAGATCCCCTACTACTAGTAGTACTAGGGATTCCATCAGATGCCAATTCCTATTGCTCACCTTTGGGTAAGCCTATGAGGCGGGACTCAATCACCTTTAAATATTTTGATGGAAAAACATTATAGCAAAAACCAATCAATGTCAAAAAATGTGATGACCAAATTGAAGTCAATAATTGCTTTCAATCATGCAGTAAACTAAGCTTATCATACATTTGCCATGGTGTATAACCATTTATATCTATTCATGCTATACCACATGTCACTTAGTAAAAGAAAACTCAACCACATGCTATCGATAACTAATCAACTAATCTAAACAAAGTCATCTGGATATCATGTTCTAATCTAAATCAAATTATGATGTACCATCTGTTTAGAGAGAATATTTTATTACATGTCATGGCTCATCATCCTTAATATTTGGAAAAGAATAATTGGTATACGTATCTCATTTGGAAATGTGATACAAAATATACTTCAAAAACACATAAGGTGTGGCCGACAGTCTTCTAATCCTAGATTTTACGTGGTTGCTGATACTAGTATGCCTAATACTACCTCTTTTTTGTCCTTTTAGTTTTCCCTTGCAGGAAATAGAGGCTGTTAGAAATGACCTTTAAAAGTATGACGTCGCAATAAACCGTAATTGTACAACCTGAATAGACCTAAAGCCTTGCCAATAGCAGGCCAAATGACTTTACTCTGTTAGTGTTAAAACATGAATAGACCTAATACCTTCTCAATAGCTGGCAAAATGGCTTTTGCTGTGTTAGTGTCACACAGGAGAGATCTACTTTTGAATGATGCCTACTGATATGCCACAGGGGCCGCATTAGCTATTTCAGTGCGGCTTCAGCATGACATTACTCACTTGCATCAACATCAACCACAAGAGACGAAGCTTGAAAAGGCATATATTAGGTTTACCTGATTTGTAAAAGCAGACGATTGGTATTTCGTGGTCATTTCTGACACTTCTTTGAGATCTCTCAGTAGTGCAAAACAGCTGTATTCTGTATTGCATTTTTATATGTAAATTAGTATTCCATACTTTAAGATTTTCCCTTTTTTTCTCTTTTCTCTCTCCTCATATATATATATATATATATATATATATATATATATATATATATGTATATATATATATATATATATATATATATATATATATATATATATATATATATATAATATATATATATATATATATATATATATAATATATATATATAT
>OZ012684.1:85275224-85292724 GCA_963942565.1 Maea johnstoni | reverse complement strand
AACACTACTTTTCTCATGGGTTATATTGAAAGAGTGCCACGTGGTTAATAACTTAGAAATTTATATCTTAGAAATTTGAAAGTTTGTAAATTTGACACTGTATCCAAGGCTAAACTAATCCAATGTGTTTTGAATGTGTGTGTGTGTGTGTGTGTGTGTGTGCGTGTGCGCGCGCGTCTGTTCATTTATGCCTAAACCAATCATAAACTATCTTGTATGTAAACCAGTAGTGTTAATTCTGACGTAGCGAGGTCAAGGGCTTTCAATCATTTTTGAAGCCCTAATTCTTTGCGAGCATTTATCTGTCCCACTTTCATTCTGACATCCTTCTCACGGCAGTCAGGACGCAGGCACTCAAGCGCTGGGTGACCCTCTAAGTTATCCTCTTGCTCGCTGACTTATACAGACACATGGGTAAGCAAGACAATAGCTTCAATTCAATAATTCTAAGTTTTATGATTTGTAATGCATAGACAAAATTGTATATATATATATATATATATATATATATATATATATATATATATATATATATATATATATATATATATATATATATATATATATATATATATATATATATATATATATATATATATATATATATATATATATATGTATATATATATATATATATATATATATATATTA
This sequence comes from Maea johnstoni, assembly GCA_963942565.1. Taxonomy (NCBI): domain Eukaryota; kingdom Metazoa; phylum Annelida; class Polychaeta; order Spionida; family Magelonidae; genus Maea; species Maea johnstoni. The sequence goes on along the minus strand of OZ012684.1, from coordinate 85,292,073 downwards.
TATATATATATATATATATATATATATATATATATATATGTATACATATATATATATATATATGTATATATATATATATATATATATATATATATATATATATATATATATATATATTATATATATATATATATATATTTTTTAGATAGATAGATAGATAGATAGATAAATAGATAGATAGATAGATAGATATGTGTATGTGTGTGTGTCTGTCTGTCTGTCTGTCTGTTTGATTTACGTGTTGCGAACCTTTCTTATGTCTGTTTATTTTACATGTCGCCACCCTGTCCAATTTGTTTATTTTACAGCTTGTTGTGGGCAAAACGGGCCTGGCTACAAGACCCCCCTCGAGGCCATGAAAGGACCCCGAGAGGAGATTTTGTACGTCACGTGCGTTCGCTGCAATACAGACAATGAGCGAAAACCCGACTTCTTGGCAACAGTTGACGTCAACCCTGGCTCCAGCACTTACTGCCAGGTAATTTTGTTACTTATGAATATTCGTGAATGTTATTACGTACGCATGTGTGTACGTGTATGTGGGTGTCTGTATGCATGTCTGTATGCATGCATGTATGTAGTTATTTATGCATGTATGTATGTATGTATGTAGGTCTGTATGTATGCATGTTTGTATCTGTAGTTATGTACATATGTTTTAATTATGTATGTATATGTATTTATGTATGTTTGTATGTATGAATGTATGTATGTTTTGATGTATTCATGTATGTATTCATGTATGTGTATTCATGTTTTTTATGAATATATGTTTGTATATATGAATGTACGTATGTATTCATGTATGCATGTATATATTTATTTATGTATGTATGTATTTATGTTTTTGTGTATGCATTTATGTATGTATTTATGTATGTAGATGTATTCATTTTTGTGTGTATTTATGTATGTATGTAAGCATGTGTGTATGTATGTATGTATCAATTGAAAATATCCCTGGCTCAAGCATCAGATAAAAAAGAATCACAAAGTGAACTAATAAAACTATGAAGCACTAGTTAACACATTAGACTTGCAGGCTCAACTCCCTAGAGATGACTTGTGTGGTCCCTATCCCCCCTCCCCCTATAGTCCAGCAGATAAGGGACAATTTTGGGTGGAATCGTGCACTTTGCGATAATAGCACCGAATTCGGTACAGTGGTAGTTTATGGCAAAGTAACTATTTTAAAGATTGGAGGCACTCTGAAAATGCCCTAAGTCAGCTTCGGCGGCCATTTTTCAAAATGGCCGCCAGAGGTCATTTCCTATGGTGAAATGAATTTCTATTTCCTCAAAACAATAAACCAATGAACTTCATGTTCTACCAGAAGTATCACAACAAATTAACACTTATCTACGTACAACATAATTGACCTCTGGTGACCTATATGAGCGTTCAGGGTCATTTTAGGGTAAAACAGCATAAGAATGGGCACGGAAATGAATGAGAAACTGTCATAATGGCCATAAAATGTAAAATGTAGGCATTTGAATTGTATTTATTCCTTGTAGTATCTTCTGGATCACCTATCAACTAACCTAGCAAAATCAAGGCATTCAATTTGTATAACTCATTTGAACATCAGCGAAACATAACGCCTTTGCATGAACGTTAAAGTTGAGAAGTTTCCCTAAATGTTGGTACCAAAAATGAAGAATTTATTCATTTCTAAAAGTACCTACGAAGGCATTAAAAACGGACCTTTTTCTAGCTAACTTTACGGTAAACACAGGCGATCTTCTGCTGGTCTAGCAGGAGACGCAGAAATGACATGCAAAAAAATGGCTCGAGCACTAGGGCAGGCAAGCTGAAGTTGTCAACTCGCGATCTCATATATGTTTTGGAACACAAACGTACCACAGAACATCTAACACAAACTTGATGCAAAGACGTTGTGTTTCGCTGATGTTTATTATGAGTTATGCTAGATTAGTTGATAGGTTATCCAAGAGATACTACAAGGGATAATACAATTCAAATGCCTAAATTTTACATTTTATGGCCATTATGACATGGTTTTACCCTGAAACGGCCCCGAGAATCATCACATGGTAACTCAATGGAAACCCTGGTTCACACATGATATCTAAGATCAGTTGATAGGTGAAACAGAAAATACTGCAAGAGAAAAAATACAATTCAAATGCCTAAATTTTACATGTTGTGGTCATTATGACATGAATTTACCCTAAAATGACCCTGCGAATCTTCACATGGTAACATATTGGAAATCCTGGTTCACACATGATATTTAAGATAAGTTAATAGGAGAACCAGAAAACTACTGCAATGGAAAAAAATACATTTCAAATGCCAAAATTTTACATGTTGTGGTCATTATGACATGAATTTACCCTAAAATGACCCTGCGAATCTTCACATGGTAACATATTGGAAATCCTGGTTCACACATGATATTTAAGATAGGTTAATAGGAGAACCAGAAACTACTGCAATGGAAAAAATACATTTCAAATGCCTAAATTTTACATATGTGGCAACTATGATTTGGTTTTACCCTAAATGACACTGAAGTCATCAAATAACCACCCATTTGGAAACCCTGTAAAACACAAGGTACTTAATTGTAATTGATGGATGAATAAAATTATCATCTGAGTGACAGATTTATAATGCATTTTAATGCTTTTTTTTCTCTAAAATGACACTGAACGCTTATATAGGTCACGAGAGGTCAAATATGTTGTACGTAGATAAGTGTTAATTTGTTGTGATACTTCTGGTAGAACATGCAGTTCATTGGCTTATTGTTTTGAGGTGATTCCTTACCCTACCTTACCACTACCTTACCTTTACGCTTTACCCTATCTTACCTTACCTTACCCGACCTTACCCTATCTTACCTTACCTTACCTTACCCTACCTAAAATGTCCCTACCCTACCCTACCCTACCTAACCCTACCTTACCTAACCCTACCTTACCTTACCCTAGCTTGCCTTACCTTACCATAGCTTACCTTACCTTACCATATCTTACCTTACCTTACCTTTACACTTTACCCTAACTTACCTTACCTTACCCTACATTACCTTATCTTACCCTACCTTATCTTACCCTACTTCTCCCTACCTTACCTAACCCTACATTACCTTATCTTACCCTACCTCATCCTACCTTACCTTACCCTAGCTTGTCTTACCTTGCCATAGCTTACCTTACCGAAGCCTAGGTTACCTTACCTTACCTTACTTTTACACTTTACCCTAACTTACCTTACCTTACTTTACCCTACCTTATCCTGTATTACCTTATCTTACCCAACCTTACCTTTACCCTACCTTATCTTACCTTACCCTAGCTTACCTTACCTTACCATAGCTTAGCTTACCTTACCCTATCTTACTTTACCTTACCCTACATTACCTTACCTTACCCTACACTACATAACATTGCCTTACTTTACCTTGCCCTACCTTACCTCACCCTTGAACATAGCAATCGTTCTTCAGACATTCTTCAAGTTGTGGTCTACTGACGAGTTGCTTTCAAAGTTGTTAGGCCATGTGTGGATTAAATTGGAACTGTGTTGAGTATACTTGCTCTCTCTCTACGAGGCAACCCAAGGGACAGTCACCAATTGTCCTATATATACGAAATGTGAGAGGCACATTGTGTATATCATTGTTGCATTCCAGTTTCTACGAATTACACACATCGCGAGTGCACCCCATTTTAACCATTTTCGTCTTCATACATGATCTGACAACTTTGAACATTTCTAATTGAATTTAACTAAGTGAAGTTTGATAGGAATGTCTCTAGAGGAATTGATTAAAATCTGAGTGAGGACAACTTTCTCAAATAACTTATTTTCATTAAAATGCTTTCGTCATTGTATTGTATTGTATTGTATATTTATTGACTGCACTTTGGTACAAAATCATACATCATACAAAAGTAGTATATATAAAACATAAAGGAAATAATACATACATACGTGAAACATAGAGGAAATAATACATACAAACATAAGCTATAAATAAATTCTTGAATAAAAAAGTAAACTAAACGGAAAAACAAAACAAGAAAACTGGCCAAAGAGGAACAAAAGGATTGATTGGTTGCATATTTACACTAACTGCTTTTTCCTACTTAACTCGCACTATGACTTTTAGAAGCATGACTAACGAAAAGACATTACTTAACTCGCACTATGACCTTTAGAAGCATAACTAAAGAAAAATAAGAGGAGAATAACGAGGAGTTAAATCAAATGGTTCTACGCCATGACTACCCTATTGGTCCTGTTACGAGGAGAGGTATTGGGGAATACCATAGCTTACAACTTTGAACATAACTCATCGAATCAAGCAATGTGTGAACATATTTCAAGAGAATTTGTTAAGCTTATAAGATCAACAACTTTCAGTCAAATTCTCTTCCCTGTCTCGTCTATTTCTCTACATACTGTGTTAACCAGAATACATTCCTTTAGAGTACCCATATGGTTTGAGAACTTAGACATAAACATTTTCTAGAATTTCAAAAAAGAAATCAAATGGAAATGATAGGACTAGATAGGACAAACACATTTCAGTCAAATCTTGATGGAGGTAATATTTTTTCTCTCAAGATATCTTTACGTGTGTCAGGCGATGCAAAGGTTTTCGGCCATGAATAGGTTAATGCCGAACCCCTGAAAGTGTGAGATAAATTTCTTTTGCCATAAAAACAATTTTCTTCTCCCCTCCGGCAGTTGAGAAAAAGATCCAGGGTTCCTTTGAAACCCAACTGCTGTGTCGTCCAAATAACGCCTACGATGAATCATAACTGTCGATGTTTTAGCTTGACTGGTTTCCTAAAGAAGTATGCGTTTTCTATCTGGGTCATACTCAGGTCATGGACTAACATGCCATCGACACCCTGACGGCAGGGAGGGCCTGCCCTAATGGCAGAGTGGTCTAATGCGCTGACACTGACGGCTCGCTGTTTCTTGTCACTGTCTAGTGCCTGCTCCAATGGCAGAGTGGTCTAATGCGCTGACACTGACTGCTCGCTGTTTCTCGAGACTGTCAGAAGCCTGCCCCGATGGCAGAGTGGTCTATTGCGCTGACACTGGCTGCTCGCTGTTACTCGTCACTGTCTGGAGCCTGCCCCAATGGCACAGTGGTCTAATGCGATGACACTGACTGCTCGCTGTTTCCCGTCACTGTCTGGAGCCTGCCCCAATGGCAGAGGAGTCTAATGCGCTGACACTGACTGCTCGCTGTTTCTCGTCACTGTCTGTAGCCTGCCCCAATGGCAGAGTGGTCTAATGCGCTGACACTGACTGCTCGCTGTTTCCCGTCACTGTCTGGAGCCTGCCCCAATGGTAGAGTGGTCTAATGCGCTGACGCTGACTGCTCGCTGTTTCTCGTCACTGTCTGGAGCCTGCCCCAATGGCAGAGTGGTCTTATGCGCTGACACTGACTGCTCGCTGTTTCTCGTCACTGCCTGTAGCCTGCCCCAATGGCAGAGTGGTCTAATGCGCTGACACTGACTGCTCGCTGTTTCTCGTCACTGTCTGCAGCCTGCCCCAATGGCAGAGTGGTCTAATGCGCTGACACTGACTGCTCGCTGTTTCTTGTCACTGTCTAGTGCCTGCCCCAATGGCAGAGTGGTCTAATGCGCTGACACTGACTGCTCGCTGTTTCTCATTACTGCTTGTAACCTGTCCCAATGGCAGAGTTGTCTAATGCGCTGACGCTGACTGCTCGCTGTTTCTCGTGACTGCCTGTAGCCTGCCCCAATGGCAGAGTTGTCTAATGCGCTGACACTGACTGCTCGCTGTTTCTCATTACTGCCTGTAACCTGCCCCAATGGCAGAGTTGTCTAATGCGCTGACGCTGACTGCTCGCTGTTTCTCGTCACTGTCTGTAGCCTGCCCCAATGGCAGAGTGGTCTAATGCGCTGACACTGACTGCTTGCTGTTTCTCGTCACTGTCTGTAGCCTGCCCCAATGGCAGAGTTGTCTAATGCGCTGACACTGACTGCTCGCTGTTTCTCGTGACTGCCTGTAGCCTGCCCCAATGGCAGAGTTGTCTAATGCGCTGACACTGACTGCTCGCTGTTTCTCATTACTGCTTGTAACCTGTCCCAATGGCAGAGTTGTCTAATGCGCTGACACTGACTGCTTGCTGTTTCTCGTCACTGTCTGTAGCCTGCCCCAATGGCAGAGTTGTCTAATGCGCTGACACTGACTGCTCGCTGTTTCTCGTGACTGCCTGTAGCCTGCCCCAATGGCAGAGTTGTCTAATGCGCTGACGCTGACTGCTCGCTGTTTCTCGTCACTGTCTGTAGCCTGCCCCAATGGCAGAGTTGTCTAATGCGCTGACGCTGACTGCTCGCTGTTTCTCGTCACTGTCTGTAGCCTGCCCCAATGGCAGAGTTGTCTAATGCGCTGACACTGACTGCTCGCTGTTTTTCGTCACTGTCTGTAGCCTGCCCCAATGGCAGAGTTGTCTAATGTGCTGACACTGACTGCTCGCTGTTTCTCGTGACTGCCTGTAGCCTGCCCCAATGGCAGAGTTGTCTAATGGACTGACACTGACTGCTCGCTGTTTCTCGTCACTGTCTGTAGCCTGCCCCAATGGCAGAGTTGTCTAATGCGCTGACACTGACTGCTCGCTGTTTCTCGTGACTGCCTGTAGCCTGCCCCAATGGCAGAGTGGTCTAATGCGCTGACACTGACTGCTCGCTGTTTCTCGTCACTGTCTGTAGCCTGCCCCAATGGCAGAGTTGTCTAATGCGCTGACGCTGACTGCTCGCTGTTTCTCGTCACTGTCTGTAGCCTGCCCCAATGGCAGAGTTGTCTAATGCGCTGACACTGACTGCTCGCTGTTTCTCGTGACTGCCTGTAGCCTGCCCCAATGGCAGAGTGGTCTAATGCGCTGACACTGACTGCTCGCTGTTTCTCGTCACTGTCTGTAGCCTGCCCCAATGGCAGAGTTGTCTAATGCGCTGACGCTGACTGCTCGCTGTTTCTCGTCACTGTCTGCAGCCTGCCCCAATGGCAGAGTGGTCTAATGCGCTGACACTGACTACTCGCTGTTTCTCGTCACTGTCTGTAGCCTGCCCCAATGGCAGAGTGGTCTAATGCGCTGACACTGACTGCTAGCTGTTTCTTGTCACTGTCTAGTGCCTGCCCCAATAGCAGAGTGGTCTCTTTGGCTGACGCTCACTACTCGCTGTTTCTTGTCACTGTCTAGTGCCTGCCCCAATGGCAGAGTTGTCTAATGCGCTGACACTGACTGCTAGCTGTTTCTTGTCACTGTCTAGTGCCTGCCCCAATAGCAGAGTGGTCTCTTGGGCTGACGCTCACTACTCGCTGTTTCTTGTCACTGTCTAGTGCCTGCCCCAATGGCAGAGTGGTCTAATGAGTTGACACTGACTGCTCGCTGTGTTCCTCAGAATTGTAGTGTCGGCCGACGCTATGTGTTCTGTTGTGCTGAGTGATATATCTAAAGTGTTCACACATGCGTTCCGCTAGGGTGCGTTTAGTGTGGTCAATATATTAATTCTTGCAGATCTTGCAAGTGATGCAGTAAATAATATTGTTGGTTTTGCAGGAACAGCACCGAATGGTGTTGTAATTCCTACCTGTAATTGGGCAAGTGGTCCTGCCTAATGTGTCCAGCTTTGGACAATATCGGCAGGTGGATCTAGCGCATCTATTAAGCCCCTCTCACACAAGAGCATGAAGTCTACACGACTGTACACGAAGATGCTGACTTCCACTTCATGTAGACTTCGCGAAAAATTTGAGGTTTTGTCGCCACTCGACCATACAACACGAAGCGTACACAAAGACAACACAAAGCCAACAAGATTGAATACGTCTATACATGAACACAGCACGTATATAGCACGAAGTGAATGTGAAGTGCACATGAACCTATATGAACTATCAAGAAGACAACCAGACCAAACATGACTCAACCAGAAGATAACGCGATGCTACTCGGAAGTTAACCAGAAGTGATCATGGACATAACATGAAATTACTGCAAGGCATTAACCCTGATTTGCGTAGTCATATTTATGTAGCCATTTCACTCACACTGTATACGGCTTTAATTTGGAGTGCTAAAGGGTGTTTGCGCTACTTAAAATTCACGCATTTAAGCATTCAAACAAAGCATAAACAAATCAGGATATTTATTTGAAGAATGTTATTTTGGGGCTATCATGGTCAGTACAGAATAAGCAAAAATGAAATGCCTGTAGAAATACCAGGTATACAGTATGTAATACGGATAATTATCCCTTAAAAATGATTGTCACAAATGATATTTTCTACGTAACATTTGTACAATAGGTATGAAAATATTTATGTCATAAATAGCTTGATAGCAAAAGTAAGTAAATATGTGTAGCAATAACAATAGCAATACCTATTATTGCTTTAATGAGGTTTCAATTGATAAAATGTTCAATAACCATAGGGAAAACATTAGTAAAATGATAAATGCAAATACTGTTATATAATACAAATATTATATTAGTACATGTATACCATAAACAATAATTAAGGAATATTTTTTAAAAACATTAACCAATATATTTTTATAATGTTCGATAACATTACACCATCTTTAATCAACATTCATAATTACTGTTTTACATCTGCATACTACATTTATATATATATATATATATATATATATATATATATATATATATATATATATATATATATATATATATATATATATATATATATATATATATATATATATATATGTAAAGATGTTTCCCAGAAATATTTGATGAATAATTTTTGCATTATTGTGTAAATGTATTTCAAAGTGTTGTGACAATAATACTTCAAATTTAAGTAATAACCAAACGTCTAAACATTAATAGATATTTTCAGTAACATCTCACAGATGTTGGGTAAAACAATTTTTATATACATAGCACAAATGTTTTGTGATTGCTGGGTATAATGTAAAATAAAGAAAATTAAGTGCCTTAAATTGGTTCGTTCTGTATTTATACTAGACCATATTATTGTTATGTATTTACCTTATTGCAAATTAAAGGGGGTATATCGTTTTTTATGTTTTATCTAGTATTGTCTCTGATGTGGTTTTATAGGACCCCAAGTCGATCTATTATAAATATTAGAGACGTCAAAGCGTGTACAGGAGCAAGGATCAGAAGGATGTGAGGAACGAAAAAAATTGATATGCTAAATGAGTCTTTGGTAGTTGAAATACAGACAGAATTTGAATGCTTCATTTTCCTCAATTAGCGCATTCTGGTTGGATGTTGAGCGTCACATGATCTACTGGTTGACTACGTGTTGGCTTCGCGGAACTTCATGGTACTTTGTGTCGGCTTCACGATCACTTCGTGTTTGAATTTGGATATGAAGTGAGCACGAAGTAGCACGATGTCAACCAGTAGTCAACCAGTATTCCACGAAGTGTACATGAAGTTAACATGAGGTTGACACGATGTTTATCTAGGTCAAACTTCATGTGGAGTTCATGGAAATTTTTAAACAGCCAAAAGATTTCAGCGCGGACATGAAGTGAACAAGGTTTATCTCGAAGTGAACACGAAGTTTCAGGAAGTGTACCCGTTTTATCGTGAAGCCTACACAAACCTCCGCGAAGTCTACACAGAGGGAAAACCCCAACTTCGTGTACAGTCATGTAGACTTCATGGTCTTGTGTGAGAGGGGCTTTAGAGTTGTGAGAAGGGGGAAGGGATGCAACGTTCATGGGATTCTTGACCAGTGCCCTGACCAAGGTATCCCGAATATTTTTGGGTCGTTCGAAACCCTGGTCTACCTTCCATTCCAGGATTTCTCTGGTGCCGGACGATTTGTCCAGCATGTCCCAATTGCTGTGGACTATGTCACCAAGAATCCTGCCACTTAGGTGGTAGGTGGTGATGAGAAACACCTCATCTTTTTCGTCTGAGGTGGATGAGGACCAGGTACCTTTTTGTAGAAGGGAGTGCCTAGGAGTGTGAAAGGCTTTGCTAAAGCCCTTCTGTATAATATCAGCAGGGTAATCAGCTTTGAGGAAGTATCCTGACATGCGCCTAGCATTGGTGACAAAAAATAAACCTTTTCTCAAGTTGGAATGCACATCGTTTGTAGGAGCCAATTTGTGTGTTACAAGGTATTTGAGGTCTGACTATGTGATATGCTAGACTGCATTTTTTGGTATTGTATAATTGGTTAATTATGATGCATATAGGTGGCAGCACCTTTTGGTCATTTGACATCTTAGTTTCTCAGACAGATAACAAGGTTGCAGGTTATCTGACATCTCAGATATAAGGTGAAATTTGATTGGTCTATTTTTTGTGTGTCTAGCCAATCAGAGCATGTGTAACAGATTTTCAGTCTTGTGGAGAGAAACCACATGTGTCATGGAGGCTGTGGAGCAGTGATTCTGTGTTTACTTTGAGAGTTGGAAGGTGAATAGTTCTGTAAGTAATATTTTATTGCAGCTTTGATTCTAGAGTCATGTTAAGCAATCTGTATAGGGCCTAGACTTAGTACAGTTACCTGTCAAGTGAAACTTTATTGTAATTTTAGAGATTTGTTGGACAATTGCCTTGGAGAATTTTCTAGTGTGCTGAGCCTATTGTTTACAGTTATCTAGTACTTAAGAATACTGTTGATGTCTGTTTTCTGAGGTTTTGTTATTTCTGATGGTTAATTCTTGGTGAACTTTAATCTTATTTGGTCAGTCAAACCTAATTATATTGGTATTGGAAATATTTTTCCTGGAAATTGAGAAATGAGTGTTTTTGGTAGATCTGTGTCACTGAGACACCTATGTTATGTATACAGATGAGTGATTTGAGTTTCTTACTATTTTCAGTCAATCGCAAAAGTGATCGGTGTATCGTGGTTTCGACAGAAATAAAGCTTCTGTGTTTCATCGTTCATATGGTGTTGCGTATTGATTCCACCAACCACAGTAAACTACCAGCAGTAAACATGCACGCTCCACATCGTTATTTTAAAATATATCTTACATAATTTTTGATATATGTATGTTTCTTTCCTTTTAGGTGATAAGTCGTTGTGACATGACTTATGTGGGGGACGATATTCACCACACAGGATGGAACACATGCTCCAGTTGCTATGGCGACAAGACCAAATGTCGAAATCGTTTAATTATGCCGTGTTTGAATAGTAGCCGGATTTACATCCTTGATACATCATCAGATCCAAAAATTCCAAAGATTGTTCAAGTAAGACATAAAAGCATCATCAGTGGCATTAATATCATGGATAAAAAATGGAATACACAAGCATAACAAACGGATATTCTTAAATCTAAGAATTCGCTTTCAGAGTTTCTTTGTCTCATATTCAAGTAATGGCAACAAAAATTGTATCTCTACTCAAAACAATGCCTGCACATTATGCCAATGTTTTTTTTTCTCAAAATCAGATCATTTGTAGTACTAGTAATATATATTTCAAAATTGCTGTACACCTTTTGCAGCGTGTTCAGCCATTTTGATCATGTGACATTGGCTTCTATTCTTGCCACAAGGCGGACGGAATCATCCTAGCAATTTTTTAGTATTATAAAACAAACAGTGATTTTTCTTTTCAATTTCAAATTGCACATATGTGCAACAGGGTTTTTATTCTCTATAAGCATGTCAAACAATTTGGTATTTACAACAATAGTAGTATATATCTTCGTCTTGACAAATCAGATTATGAAGCATTCGCTTTCCTTAGTCTACAATGATACAATGATATAGTGATTTATTATATAGATTATTCTTGCAACACATTTAAAGAAGAAAAAAGTTTGCCAAAGTAGTTATTATTTGTACCAAATGTATGTATATCGGACCTTAGTGAAATTATGACACTTTACTTAATCTTTTGTGGTAACTATTTTTACCTACTCACCTGATATGATGTAAGGGTTTAATAACGCAACTTCTTTTCAGTCAAATATTTTTAAACTATCGTTTATGTAAAAAAAAAATTAAATCGTGTCAGACAGTCTGTGCAACAGTTGAATTTGGAATTTTGATAAGCGTTAATGTTTCTAACAAATTAAGTCTAATTCGTGACTAGCCAGTTGTAAGAAATATCGAAGATCTGGTAAATATATCGATCAACCAACAGTCACTGACAGCTTTCTTATATGACATCCCTCCCAGAAGTGATTATTCACGGTATGTTTCAGGTGGTGGAGAGAGAAGAAGTTCTGGCTCAGGGATTGGACTCTCTGCATACCCCTCACTGCCTGGGCTCAGGCGAGGTCATGATCACTGCTTTGGGAGACTCCAAGGGAGAGGCTCAAGGTAACATATACATGCACTTATAACATATATATATATATATATATATATATATATATATATATATATATATATATATATATATATATATATATATATATATATATATATATATATATATATATACCTATCTATCTATCTATCTATCTCTCTCTCTCTCTCTCTCTCTCTCTCTATATATATATATATATATATATATATATATATATATATATATATATATATATATATATATAAATATATATATATATAATTTTGTCAGAATTGCAAAAATATACATTCACGATACACATCCATAAAGGTGCGTGTGTCAATAGTGTACATGGAATGTGTCTGTTTAATATCATAACCAGGAATACAGAAGATTTAAATAAGCAGAATCGATACCATTACTTACGAAATCTGGAGGAGATGTGTACTCAAGATACCATGGCTGATTGAACAAATTTGGCAAATTTCATTAACATATTTTTATCACTGGTATTCAATAACTTAGTCATTTCTAAGATACTACATCTAGTTCAATGGTATTTTGGAGTAACTAATGTCCTAAACGTTTTGTCACCCTGATTACTGTGAACATTGAATCCATACCATGCCTAATTGAACAAATTTGGCCAATTTCATTAACATATATTTATCACTGGTATTCAATAACTTAGTCATTCCTAAGATGCTACATCTAGGTCAATGGTATTTTGGAGTAACTAATGTCCTATACGTTTTGTCACCCTGATTACTGTGACCATTGAATCCATACCATGCCTAATTGAACAAATTTGGCCAATTTCATTAACATATTTCTATCATTGGTATTCAATAATTTAGTCATTTCTAAAGTGATACATCTAATTCAATAGTATTTTGGAGTAACTAATGCCCTATGTTTTGTCACCCTGATCACTGGCGCCCTCTTTAGTTTAGCAATGACATTATCTGTGAACATTGAACCCATACACTGGAAATCATCATTGACAAATACAAAGCATGTCATCAACACAAACTCAATGGGGAATACTATGGCATCAAGACAACGCAAATGCAAGAAAATGGAGGGAATACTTTTTTATCAGACTACTAAGCTTGCTGAACAAACAACGATTATGTTAAGGATTCTTACCACTGCAGACTGATCCGAGAAGAGGTCTAGTCCTGTATTTCTATATGTATGTAACATTTTCCCATCCAGGTGGATTCCTGCTGTTAGATGGCGAGGATTTCTCGGTGAAGGGGAGATGGGACATGGCTCCAGCAAAGTATAACTTTGCTTTCTGGTATCAGCCCAAGTTCAACATCATGGTTAGCACAGAGTGGGCCGCGCCCAAGACCTTCAAGAAAGGCTTTGACATGAAGGACGCAGAGGAGGGTGAGTCGAATTATTCCAGGGGGGGGGGGGGAGGTGGTGGGGGTGAAGGGAGTGGTAATATAACATGTACTAGTATGCTCAGCCAGCACTCAGATAACTAGTGCAGACATTATATCCCTGCACCAGTCGACCGGACGACGGCCAGTGCCAGGTTATATAAATACCCATGAATAACATGTCAAAAAATAAGCCAAGCATACCAATGACCCATGCAGCTTGCGAATCAAAGCTACTTTAAGTTGTCAGGTCATACTCATACATGTGTCAAGACCCAGGAAACTGGGTGGCAATCAGGCATGCGGTCGTGTATAATGCCCGGGCTGCCTACGCATTTAGTGCAGGAATTAAATGTCGGCACTGTATTAACCAAAGGTGTTTTACGTTTATATTAATCCCAAAAGACGTGGATATTGGATACAGGTACTCATTTTTAGCAGACAATTCTGCAAAAAGTTGCCAAAAGGTGGATTGAATCCGAAATATTCTTTGCTGTTGAACTTGTATATGTATTGTAAACTATTCAGAGAAAAGCTGTGAGTGTATTTGTAATAGTATTGTTTTTCCGAGGATTTAAAGTGTAAAATCCAATTGATCAGGGAAATGGAGAAATATTTATTTGATAATATCAGCCAAAATATGTTGTTACTGAAGGGGGTTTGTTTTCATAGAAATTACAGGGTTGCTATAGATGAATAAATAAAAGTACCCTCGCTGGATTTCTGATTCATTTTTAAAAGCCTCACAATTATAAACAGACCAATACCCTCATGACGCTTGTTTCCGTTTTATTTAAAGAAGCCTCATTACTATCAACATTTACCAATTACAATATCAAAGTATTGCATGGACTTTCGGATGAAATCTCGCTCTTGTGGGATTTGGAAATGTGAGATTTTGCTATGCGTTATAGGGACTGACAGAGCCAAAATCACTTGTACAAACAAATGGATGAGACTAAGTTCAGATTAAAACATAGCATTTCTTCAATCACCCCTCAAAACGAAAAATGTTGCTACGCAGGTCTAGTATATTTGTATATTTTTTTCCAGGAAAATACGGTTCCAGTTTGAATTTCTGGAACTGGACGACTCGCACTCTGGAGAAAACTCTAGATTTGGGACCAGAGGGCTTAGTTCCACTCGAGGTTCGCTTTCTGCACAATCCCTTGGCGCCAGAAGGTTTCGTTGGCTGCTCTCTTGGTGGCAGCATCTTCCGTATCTTCAAGTCAGAGGTAGGCTTTGATCTTCTTCCAGTCACTGAGCAGACTGGCATACTGTAAATCACTTAATTATGGCGTAAACATTACATAGCGTAATTACGGTACTGCCCTAGATAGCGTGATTTTAGTATAGCGGTGAACGAGAACAGCAGTAGCAAGTTCAATTAAGAATTTAATAAAGACGGGGATTTTACAAAAGCGCATATGGGCAGAGTGCTATTATCGCTATCTTATTGTTCCGCTATACTTAAATGATTTACAGTATTGCAACCCAGTTAGCGCAATTGGAAATCGCAATTTGATTTATCGTTACTTTCCCTGGCATATTGTATTGTATTGTATCGTTATTGACTATATCAACAGATATAAACGAATACATCAATGGTGAAACTAAATAAAAAACAAATTACAAGTAAATGATATCCACGAAGGAAAGGAAATAAACTAGAGATACAATATACGTAAAGCTCAAAAGAATAACACAAATAGTAGAAGCATACCTGACGTGTCTAGACAACACTGGCACTGGGCCTAGAGATTCTGACTTATGTAGTCACAGTAAGGTATCCTGTTACGTACAGTGCCGACATTTAACTCTTGCACTGAATCTGTGGGCAGACTGGGCATAATACACGACCGCATGCCCGATTGTCACCCACGTTTTAGGGTATGGATGCAGGACTGACCTAATAAATTAACATTCCTTTGATTTGCAATCCACTTGAGTCATTGATATGTTTAGATTATCATATTTGTATGTTATTCATGGATGTTTGTACGACAAGGCACTGGCAGACGTCCGGTAGACTGGTGCAGGAAATAAATGCCTGTACTGTATAACTGAGCAATACAAGCAAGTTTATACAAAATTTATCCTGCTGGAGTTTATTAATTAGTCGAATAACACCAAAACCAAACACTTTTCACATGTTGCCATTTTTTCATGTCTATTATCACCTTTACCTGTTCTGCTCTCACATGGAGATCAGTACATTTGACAAGTATACTATAACTTGCTGGAAATTGCCCAGAAATGAAACATCATATTTGTTTTTACACGCAGGATATTCGTTTGTATAGCACTGGCAACTTAAAAGAGGGTAAACTGTTGGTCAAAGAAATCTTACTATACCATAACGTTTCATACTATACCATATCATGCCAACCAATACAATTGCAAGCCATATTATTAGTTACACCCTGTTGTAAAGTGCGGTCCAGCCTGATATCAACCCAAAGTCATTCAGATCCCACGAGGCGGAGATGAGTGGAATATGGATGACTGAGGGTGGATAGCAGCCTGGACCGCACTTTCAAATCGGGCGTAGCAAATTTATCACCTGATCTTCCATGGCAAGAAAAAAGAACAAATACACCTCATGAATTTTTTTAAATAACTTTGGAGGCCAGAATGAGGCTGGTGACCTCTAGGGGTTGGATAAATGGCCAAGTGGTAATATCAATTAAAATAGTGGTTCAAGTGGTAATATTGAATTCTGCCGTTCGAAATTTGAATCTAGAAAGTGTGAACCGCTCCAGGTCTAGCACCTATTGACCAATCAGCAAAGAGAATTACAGCATAGCATGTGATGAGATACCATACAATAACGTTATGTTGAACAAGTTTATTTTCTCTACAGGGATGCGAATGGGATGTAGAGAAAGTTATCAGTGTTCCCCCGAAAAAGGTAGAGGGCTGGGCTCTGCCTGACATGCCAGGTAGGTGTTTACACCTATTCTCACCTGTATGTAACCTTTGTTTTAATTTCAAATCGCACACCTATGTGATCGGATTTTTATTCAATTTTCATACAGTTGTATTATTGTAACATCCAAAATCATATTATTTAAGTTATGGATTTTCTGTATAACACATAATATAGTACATACATCACAATTAACAGCACATTCGACACCTATAATACGCTGACACAGTATGACTTGAACGGAAAA
>OZ012684.1:85245224-85270224 GCA_963942565.1 Maea johnstoni | reverse complement strand
CCATACATGTTTTACTGTCAACCGTTATAGCCAATCATAGCCCTTGTTACATCTCATTTTCCCTCCCACATGTCAAAAGTTAACTTCTCAAGATGGCAGACTTTTTACCTGATTTAGAAGTCAAAACCTTTAGATTATTTCGTGAACGCCAGAGAATGTCAATCAGGTCTGGGGACCTAATAGTTGAAAGGATTTCTGGCATATTCAAGGCAAGTTTTTTTTAATCAGAAAAATACATTATTTGTGAATTGCATAAATGATAAATGAAGACACGTGCTCTTCATGGAAGGAAACGAAAAATGGAACCTGCATGCTTTCAGATCTTTTTATTTTTGATAATTTTTTACCACTATTGGCTACATTATGAAAGAAATGAGTGCACATGTTTTAAATAGTTTCTTAATTTCTATTTAGAGATATTCCATTGCAAAAACGAATTTAAGATGATATATTACATCAGTCTATCATATATTTATATGCATATTGTGTTTCCCAGTGTTGCTCACATAAATGGTCACTGAAACATTGGATGAAGAAAAGAATGGATATGTAGCAAGAGACAAATTACTATATGCCCTATAGTTAAATGCTGGACTCATGCCAGGAGTACCAGATAAGCCATCAGCGCGAGGTCACGTGGGAACAAGGACCAATCAGGGCTCTCCCATCAATAACATTACTGAGAAACCTTATCTCCACCACCAGCAGGGGGTGCCCAAAGCACCAATTTTTCGCCTATTAGTGGCTTGTCATCTAAGCTGAAATATAGTAGTTATATAACATTCTTTTGGAAATGCCTTATGCGATTTTGGCCATTTTAAAAATATTTCCATTGCATGAATTAAGTATGGATGAATGATATAACTTTGTCAACCACAATGTATTTCCAACATGTCGCATGTGGAGCAAGGTCATAGCTTAGATGAAGGGAAGAATGGATATCAGGGCTTTGAAATTAAGGGGTGCCGAGAGCTGAGTGCTCCCTTGAATTCTACTGCAGCTCCCTAAAATTTCTGCAGGGAGGCCAAAGATGTACTGGTTTCTATACACATCTCTAGGTAGCTTTAGAGGATGCAATTGGGTTCCCTGGATAAATTCTTAATTTCGAGCCCTGGATATGTAGGGATATACCAATTATTATATGAGCTATAGTCAAGGGCTGGACTTATGGCAGAGGTCACTGATCTGGCATCAGCTTGGGGCCACCAGAGAACAAGGACCGATCACAGAGAAAGCTGATCCCCAGTATCAACTGAGCATGCGCAGAGCACAAAATCTGGGCTATTTGTTAACACTGGCTGGTTTCATATCCACTTGTTTTAGTTATCTAAAGTATTAGCCAAGATTTTGATAGTGCCAGTCTAAAACAGCAATCAATTTAGATTTAGAATTTTGCTTTTCGTCACATTTATGCCAAATGTGGCTAATTCGTGAGAAGCCAGTTGTATGTAGTGGAGGAAACCGGAGTACCCGGCGAAAACCACCGCCTTACCCCAAGTCACTGGCAACTTTCTCACATGCCCAGGCCGGGATTCGAACCTAGGCAGTGGTGAGAGACAGCGTGCAGTCAGTGGCGGCGCCTTAGACCACACGCCCGTCAGAACAGGCTCCAAAACAGCAATCAAAAATTTACAGCAATCAAACATTTAAGCCTGTCCAGATTTAAGTCGCTAAACATAACTACATATAAAAGCCCATTTATTCAAAAAGTGCTTTTAATACTTTAGCCATGTCTTAGAAGATGGTTTGTAAGGAAAAGCCTAAGTTTATATCCCAGAAACATCATAATTGAATGTTTTTTATAGAAATTTCTGCCTGTCTGATAGAGGGTATTCAGGAATTGGCCTGTCCGAAAGATAGGCTGGACAGGTCCTGGCTAATTGCCTGATGTGGAGTAATTATTCTAGAGGGCTAGTTCCTTTTCAAATCACTGTTATCAAAGAAGTAACCCAGGCAAGATATATTATAAGTTGTAACTTTCCAAAAAGTGTAGGATCACTAAAAATTAATGTCCTTAGACATGGCTGAACAAGAGGTGTATTCTGATATCCGAAAGGTGTGACTTATCATTTGCAGAAAAGTATGAGGATATAGTAACAATGAAATACAAATGTTATACTTTAATTTGGAGTGCAAAAAAATATGTTGACAGACCTGCTGCAGGGAATTTGTCATACTTGTAATTTCCGCATTCAAGCACTCCGCAAAGCAAGATAACGAAGCAGAATATTTATTTAGCGCTATCATTAAGAGAGCGGAAATAGCGAAAATGAAATATTTAGACAAAAATTGCTAATTTTTGGATGCTGAGGTCAGTGAGCATTTAAAAGAAAGAAATACTTTTTTGTATTGACTCCTGTTACACAAGTAACTACCATGAAAATATCCCTCAGAGATTCTAAGAGTATATTGTTTCGTGGGATAATGACAGGACCGGAAGAGAGGTAGAAGAATATTGCCCAAATAGGTATCTTATATTCAAAAGGAATTTGATAAATACAAAATAAGCTTATCTAGTTAGCCATGATTGCTGAATGTGAAAATCAAGGTTCAGCAGTTTTTAATTGAAATCACAAACATGAGGTAAAACCAATAAAGATATTGCTCAAAGCTGATTTTTTTTATACCAATTTTTCAGGTAGACCGCACAAGCCTCTACCTTGAGGACGACTTTACAGGGGAGACATACTTCCCTCTCTCTAGTGGAAGGTTTGCCACTTATGAAATGCGCGACAAGGCCTCATACAAAGTATGTGGCAATGACGACAATAATACAACTGCAGCTCCAGCTGCATCTCCAGCTGCATCTCCAGCTCCACATCCAACCACATCTCAGGCATGGCCCAATCCATCTCAGGCATGGCCCAAAGCATCAACTTCCTGGAATAGGATGACTCCAACAACAGGACGACCAGGTAGTGGGCCGTCAGTGGCATTTCAGCACCCGGCAAAGAAAACCCGAACCGTGAGGAAGCAGATGTTAATATCAAACATAGGTGACAACGGGGAAATTGAAGTATACAGTAAGTTTGCTGTTATTACTGTGAATGGATTGATATGTTTTAGTAATAAACGTACTGTCTGTTTCTATTGTGATTACGAAAAAGCTAACCAACAATTATTACTGTATTGCAATCTTTATATACACAGCAGGTATCGATATTAGGAAGATGTCAACTAAAAAGAAAATAAGGTTCTCTTCACATATTTCACAGCATAACATTGAAAGTCACATGCAAGTTAAATTAAATAACCAGATTAGCATTTATGTTCATTAAATCAACCTCAAAGGTTGATTGAGGAAATAAGTTATGTTTAAATATCATAAGTCATTTTTCTTTAGAAGTCTGTTGAGAAGTGTTTCCTATAAGTACAGAAGTTTTCATTCCTCTCTGGAAGATGGCAGCAAAATTATCTCTAATGTCATATAGGTGGGTTTCTTGTCTGTCCATTTGTTGGAGACACCTGATGAAAGATATATAAACACACACACATAAAGAAAAAGAATTGTTCCTCATAGGTTGTAGCTTTATTTTTTATTTACTATATTTCAGGTACAGCACATGTTTCGGTCTCAGATGGAATGGGCTTACGCTCTGTGGCAGCAAACCTGAAAGAGGCCCTGAACATAGAGGACGACATCACCATATTAGACCACAATGTAATAGAGATCACGGAAACAGCTGAAACAGCAAGTAAGATCATTTACTTCATCATGAAACCTTGTAGCAATCACTGAAATATGTAGACTAAGGATGATGAAAAGTGTTGCTCCTCTGACACATTGTCTGTAACAAGATAAGAAATTAGCAAATTATGATCAGAAATGGAGTGAAGATTGCTTTCACCTAATCATAACTCACCTAAAACATCATTTATTTTGCCATGATGATTGATCATGTTTGTCAAATTAAACTTACTGAAAGCTATTTATCATTATAGAAGTAGCCTAATGTTTTGAAAATGAAATGGAATCTAAAAAGAATGCCAACAGTTTTCATGCTAGTTTATTTGGTCTGTTGAAAAAGTATTGGATTTCCCTTGTGTTATAGTATCTCTGAATGTACATGATGAAATACTACTTGCCATGTAAGACGGGCACTATATGATTTTTACCCGGCCTACCACCATTTTGAAAAGTTTTACCTGCCCGGGGCAGTAGGGCAGCCCTTAATGTCAAGCCCTGGCCAATGTGGTGGATATAATTCACAGAGGTCCATTAGCTAATTTGTAAACTTGCATTGTATACTTTACCAGTTCATATAGAAATTCCAAAGAATGTACAAGACACTGTATTGTCGTTTAATGCACTTGCATTGTCTAAATACAATATGTTCAATTTTGACTGCTATTGGTATGTAACTTTCTTTGCAGCATTGCATTTCTGGAAACAACCTAACCGAAAACTGCACGCAGTCAGGACATGTGAGCTTCCGAAGCTACATGGGAAACCTTCCAAAAGGAAGAGGTAAACAAAATATTTCTTACAATATTATTCAGTTGAACATAAAAGAGATGGAGAAAGAAATATTTACCATTTGTCAGGTGGTGTGAGGAAATGTCTACAAGAGTTTGTATGGCTAATAAAAGTATAATTATTGATAAGGGCAATAGCTATAAATTCAAGGAACAAAACCAAAGAAGAGCAAAAAGAATGAAATTGAAGATTTAATATTTTCAAACTAGAAGCTGTTTTCACACAAATAACTGAAGTTAAATTATTAGCAACTGGAGTTGACAAATATTGGTCACTAAGGCTAGCAATCCAAGCACTCATTTAAAATTCTACTAAACTTTGAAATTGTTTTGCTAATATTCATATTTATATGAACTTTTACAGAAGTAAAGAAACAAATGGAGAAGGGCTGATTGAATTACAAGATGTAATTGAAGCGTCAGTACAAGAGGCGACAGCAAGCGTATGTACCCATGTCGATGATAGCGTGGAGGAAATGAAGTCAGTCTTAGACACCTTGGTATCATCGATGTCAAATGCAACAAATAAGCTGAAATCACTTCAAACCATACAGAGCCTGCTTTCAGACATAAAAGGTTCTAGCTCAGTGACCAGTTTGCTGCGTGACATTTTTTCATGCAAGCTGTGTATATCCCAAATAAAAGAAAACATTCAAATCGCAACCTGCTGTGGGCAGATAATTGGATGTGGGACATGTGTCGAGAGGTGGCTAAGTGATAACAACTATTGTATGTTCTGCAAGGCTGAAGATGCTGCCTTGAAAATCTGTGAGCTTAAAGGGTTCGACACAGTTCTCTCTCAAATTTAGGCATCAACACAAATATCCATGTTTGCCAATAAATATAGTTGTGTACACTGTTAAATATCATGTGTTATTGCTAATTCAAGCTAACAATGAGCGATAGTACAAGTTCAGTAGTATAGTCCATTCACTCTGCACAAAAGATTGATAGACCCTACAGGTGGACGTGGGACCTCTACATGTCCATTTGTAAAGTATACAGATAGGTTCTACCAATAGCCCAGTAAGTTTTCTGGGTCACAGAGTAAGGAGGCTCCCCAGGGTTATCATATCTCAAGTGCCACAATCTCTCAGATTGTCTGAAGACTACTAGTGTCTCATGTACCAATTTCCCCTTTAGTTCCCCCTATGTTCTAATTCGCCACACTCAGTGACTGCTAACCACAAACTGACCCAGATTTCTATAAGTAGACAGGTGTGTTTAACCTGACCACCAATAGCCACCAAGCCTGTTCTTACAGGCACACAGTTGAAACTTACAAACCCATTCGCTTTGCTCATTGTTAGCTTGAATTAGCTGTAAGGTGATAAGATATCTTATAATTTTGTGTTCTTTTCCTTTTTCGTGGTAATTTATATTGGCCTAGTTTTTTAACTGCAGGAGGCAGTTTCTCTTCAAAAGTTAATTCATTACAAGTTCTAAAGTAGTTGGAACACGATCGGTATATCCCCATAACTTTAAAGCAATTCTATTTGAATAAGTGGAGATACCACTTAGCCATACTCTTCTTTGATTGACTATATGATAATCCACAGGCATTTGTTTGGTATTAAATTTTCATGAACCTATTCACCTACAGGCCGCCTATGGCTGTAGCAAAAGTTGAAATATTTCATAAAAAACAATGAAAACCGTTTGCATCAAATAACCCAATAAGAAAAGATTACCTGCAGCTGAAACTGATGGGTGGCTTTCATGTAACTGCACTATCAAATTAGTTACGGTGTGATAGGTAGAAGCCTTTTAACTTCTTACATTGAATAAAAATACCAAACAAATGTTCAAAAATCTTTGATTATTGATTATAAATCAGATCAACAATGTATTTTCAGTTAATGTATGTGCTATAAATTCCTAGCACCACTGAATCCAATAGTTAGTTCCACTTGTACATCATAATACAACTGCTAAGTTGCCTATGTTGCTTCAACTATTATTAGTTATTGTTTGAATGTAAAGAAGGTTAAGCTAATTATAAAAAGCTGATAATTAAGCTTCATTGTGAAGTAATAAGGGTGAAAAATAAAACATTAAATCGTTATCAATCAATCTGTGATGTAAGAAATGTTATATTAAGTTTAAAGTATGTGCCTTTGTAACAGGGTCTTAGCCAGTTTAAAATTAGTCCATTTATTAGCTCGAGTTCAATGGAGAGGTCAAATGTGACAGCTCGGAGTAAGCATAGATAAGTTAATATTTGTTTTTTTAATAAAATAATTTCAAATCAAGGAAAAATATTATGAAAACACAATAATATAATAACAGAGTCCTAGATCTTTAGCACTCCAGAAAGAGAAGTTCGGAGCCCATGTTCATTACACAGAGGCTGATTTTGAAGGTTTCAAAATACTGGCCAAGACCCTGCTTTGTAAATCTTTTATCATTTGGTCATGATCGAGTCTGCTCAGCACCTCGAAGGATAACACCCTTTCTATCCCAAATCATGCAATTATATTAATAATTACAAAAACAAATGTGTAAGTCTGTATAAGGTTTCTCATGATTTATCTATATGATAAACAAAGATAATACAGAAGTCGTTCTTTTTACTTTATTCAATTAATAACATAAAAGACAGTCAATAAGAACTAGGGCCCTGGAACATACCAAAAAACCAGACTGGTATTGAGAATCTGTAATGATGTAGCGATACCCTACCATTTAAAATGAAAGGCCAAGACCCCAATGAGAACATAAATATCAATTAAATTCGCGTTTTGAATGCCACTATTCTCTGGCAGTAGATAATAAATGTTTGCATATATATTATTCATGTACATTCAATGTCTGTATCATAGGTATTTAGGAATACTCATACAGAAGGTAGAACAGACTCCCAATAATTAGTATTGTAATTATCAAGAACTCAATGAAAAACCTGAATAAAAGTATATTTTAACCTGTACTATGACTTTTTATATTTCTGCCAATATTTGACATTCATCAAACATATCACCTGTATTTACTTGCCTTGTAATGCCTTAAATTAAGTCAGGACAGTACTACTGATCCACAATTCCAACCAACCTCTTAAAAAGCCAAAGTTGTTAATTATAAAAGTTTGTTGTAACAGGTTGGCAAAAATTTTTATTAGAGGAACTATTGGCAATCTTCCGATAACATGGTCCCCAGCCGCTGATCGTGGCAACAATCAATAGTAGTTACCGTAAATTCCCGTTAATTTCGGACACTTTAATAATTACCATTCTGATGGGTTAAGGGTGCCCCTATTTTTCTGATAACACCGGCGAAGCCAAAGTAATAGTGACCGAGAATCCCCGATAACTCAACTACGATGATCGAGTGACCAGATTGAGTCAATCACATTGATAAGAACCGACCGAGGTGCTATCAGGCTGTTGCACGTGCAGCCGTTATCAGTGTTGATTTACAGCTGAGGCCATAACAATGTAAACCAATCACTTGTTCTATCGGCGACTGCGAGATTTACTGGGTGGCCGACATTTTGTGTAATGTAAGCACGCATAGATCGAGGGTGGCCGAGATTCCCCATTAATTATTTTGTCAAATAATTATTGTGGCCCATATTACCCAGGGTGGCCAATATTGCTGACAATTCACGGTAATAGCTACAACACGTTACAAGCTTGAACGCGCAATTTTGTCCAATAGGACGGTTAAGCGATAGCATGCCAAGGGTTGATAGTGTGGAGTGTTCAAGGGCTTGAAAGCACAATCAATTCACGTTCTTTACCTATGAAAATACGATCAATATATATGGTCAGACATGGTCACACATGTAAAGGTAAGAATACATCTACATTAGCAGGAGAGGTTGAGAGGGGCAGACAATAATATACGTTGACTTGGCCCTTCCAACAACTTACAGAGAAAAAGAGGGCCTGTGCGGTTAATTGTAGTAAAACCGTTTATGCAGTACAAAGCTACATTAGATGAGATTATTAGAAAGTGTTCTAGTAACATTGATATAATACATAATTGCGTCATGAAATGGTAATGTGTTTCGATTCCTGGCACATGTCATCAGCATTTGCGGACTTGGAAAACTTTCTGTTAACATTGCTTCTCTTTGTGACTGAAGATGAGGATAGTCTTTTAAAGAATCTTCACCAAATGAACCTGGCACTGCAATATGTCCACCTGCCTCATTATATTGTTCTACTAAAGTAATCCCTTGAGGAAGGTGTTTCTCATCAATACGTTTAGCCTGACAATGTGCTTGATAAGTGGTTACAGGTATACCCTTTTTCGGTACTATATGGTAATTCCATGACTGCACAACAGTTTCCATGCCAACTCTACAGCAGGAACTTGTGATAGTGGACACACAAAATTTAGTGAGTGGATCTGCCATATCTATTTCCTCATTGTTTTTCATATCGACTAAAGCACATTTCAGTGGGTATAAGACACGGGTGTTAAACTCCACCCACATGCGCTCAATTACGTGGTTTTGAGTTGATGGAGTTTGCACATAAGGTGGGCGCTCCAAATTATTTCTTAAGTGCATCAGATTTTCTTGCTGAAATAATATAAGGTAAAATTCTTTACCAAAGTCTACACGTATTTGATCCGGAAGGCCGTGTGTCAATACAGATGGACGATATACCTCATCATAGATTATTACATTGTTTTTGATGGACATAACACTATATCCAGTGATGAATTTGCTGAAACCATCTATTGCACAGACCACTGTTACCCCATAATCAACCAATTTTTCATTTTGGTCTAAATGTAGTTTGTGCCCTGCATATTCTGCATAGTATGGGTGCGGATTGGTCTGTCGCTCGATTCCCTGTCTCCTCTCATTTGCAAACTGAGGATTAGCCTGGGGCAAGAATCTCCGTACCACACGCTCCCCAATGTTCATACCAGATGCCTTAAGATACCCTGCCACCATTTTCCTCCCAAAGGTGGGCCCCCCTTCATAGGCAGCTGCCTCAACAATGTCCCTTAATTCGTCTTGTGATCTCCTTCCATAATCTGACCTATGAATGTCATTTGTCGAACAAAAAAGATAAAGATTAGCCGTGCTACAGCCTCTTGTTAATCCAAAGTCATTACGCAGTTTCTCTTCAACATCCTTCATTCTGTATCCACTTTCCACCATTTCTCTGATTTGTTCCTTGTAAGGTTCGAGAGCCATGTTCTTGTAGCATACGGAACTTGTTCTGAAAAACATATATCGTTATAATTCATATTACAATAACTGATATGTTAATTAATAAGGGCAATTCCTGAAAATGTTTATTGAATGTTGGGGGCCGGGAGTGAGTGGTTTCTATCTGGACAACATTGGTCTGGGTTATTGACTTATTGTTCAAAGATAACATAACATAGCGGATACAAAAATAGTTGTTAAAATACAGCGATCAACATTGAGGCTAGTGTGTGGAGGCTCAGGGCTGGACCTTATGTGGTAATCCTAGCCCACGCAGGGCTATGTGAAATAATTGTGAGATTAACAGTCCCATAATACGACTAAGCATTGTAGTCCTGTAAAAAAAATGAAGTAAAGCATTTTGTTTTTCAATTTTTCCCAATTATTTTTCAATTAATCTTTTTTTTTGCATTTTTGGAGCAAGCATTCCCCATATATATTAAAAATGGTATCTGCCTCCTGGTGCTTCCTAATACCGCTGTCATTGATATTGACCAGATATCAACAGGCAATATTCTTCAATGTTAAATATTGATTATGAAATCATGTGTTTCTATTTCTCATTTACTTGAAAAAGAAAGTTTAAGTAGCTTTACTAGTCATAATGGAATTTAGATAAAGAACAGGGTGGTTAAGGTAGATGTAGTATTACAGGATGCGTGACAGTCTGACGATCTACCGGTGATCTACAAGCCTTGAAAGAAAATACTAGACCCGGGGGGAGTCGAACCCCCTACCTTCAAACCTATTACATCCATGCATCCTACATCTACTCTAAGTTTTACTACTATTACTAGTTTACTACAACGTAAATGGAAAGTGAAGGGGGGAAGTGAAGGAAATAGATGTAAAGCTACTAAAACAGTCTTTTCTTGGAAGTTCCTTATGACTTAAAACAACACAATCAAATTGGCCACAAAAATGTGAAGTGGAACAGTGAAATGCAAAAATGCTATTTGCAGTTGCCCGTTTTGACATTTAAAAATTTCAAGTCTACACTTTCCAACCACATCGATGTCATGACCTACATTAAGACTGTTAAGTTATTTTATGCATATTTCCAAAGGGAGGTAGGGCTGTACACCAGTACCCGCTACCAGCACCGTACCGAATACCGCTTCGCAAAATACCGGTGCATACTCTTTTCATTTTTTAACGGTACGCTTATCGGCATTTTGCAAATCACAAAAAAAGAACCAGTCCATATTGCAGGAAAATTGTACAAGAAAAGATGTACTTGCAGCTGCAAAACTTGCTAACTTCGAAGGTATGCTATAGCGAAGCGAGTACCATATCGCTGCCGCCATAGTGTTTGTTGTGATTGTTATCGCCACCGCATAGTGGCGCTGCATATCGCTACTACAGCGCCACTACACGGTGGCGATAACAATCACAACACACACTATGGCGGCAGCGATATGGTACTCACTTCGCTATAGCGTACCTTTCATGTTAACAAGTTTTCGGCAGCTGTAAGTACAACTTTTCATATGATGTTATCCATGTATGTCAGGAACTATGCTAAGTGCGTAATAGTTTAAGATACCGATAGCAGTGCCCCGTTAAAATACTATATCGTTTCGATGGTACCGTTACAGTACCGTACCGCTTCCCCCTTAGCAGTATGCAGCCCTAAAGGGAGGTGTCAGTAAGGACTGCTGATTGCAAGAGAGCTGATCGGAGGACTTGGACTGCTGATATTTCTTGTAGGCGCCTGTATTTTTTTATAGGTAGGCGTCACCAATGCACCTAGCAAGAAATATTAAGGTATCGTTTGCAAAAACCAATTTAATAAGAACATCTAAATCATATGAATTAAAAATAAAAATTTCAAATCTTATTTTAGGTAGTTCTTGGTATATAGACATATTCCCCCCCCCCCCCCCCCCCCCCCCCCCCAATTTTTTTGCCTCATTCTGAAATAATAGGCCGAAGCGACCGATTGATTATAAGATGAACATCACCATTATGTAAAACAAATCTAATTTCAAATCTTACTGAAATCCGACAAGCGGTTTTCGAGATATTGACAAAGCAATAAATAATTGACCGAAGTTAAGAAAAATGAACAATTCAACATAAGGTAAAACTAAATATTCAAAATCCAAATCTCATTGAAATCCGACAAAGGTTTTCCAGATGTTGACAAAGCAAGTTTTTACACGAAACTTGCCTCATTCTGAAATAATTGACCGAAATTACAAAAATGAACATCAACAATATGTAAAAGCTAAATATTCAAATTTCAAATCTGACTGAATATGACAAGTTAATATTGAGATATAAACAAAGCAAATTTTGTATGCGAAGCTAGCCTCATTCTGAAACTATTGGCAGAAGTGACCGACTGACGTTAAATGCACTTCAACATCATGTAAACTAATTGAATTTGTAATTTGGCTGAAATTTGACAAGTAGTTATCGAGATATAGGTGTAATAAAATTTTCCCCCAAAACCAGCTTCATTTCGAATTGAGTAGATCAGGATGCTGGCTTTATGAAAAATATCTATGTCATTTAACTATTGAAACATACAAAATCGGGTAACAATCAGCCATTTGGCTTTCAATATATCACATGTACCCCAAGTAATACACAAGCACAAGATGACCAGATTCATAATATCCTTCACTGATGATGATTACATATGTAAATATGGCATGTTCCATATAAAACACTATTACTCCAATATCATTTTGTTAGGTCAGCCAAAAAAAGTGTGGGGGGTGGGGGAGGAAACTGCAGGATCTCTAGTTCTCAAAGAGCCATAGGTCTGAGACCTCAAGGCTCATAGCCATAGCTTTGCTGTAAATTCCTGTATTTTTCCTGAAACCAATTAAAAGGTTCTAAGCCAGGAACCAACATAAGTTTTAGAAATAGAATTTCCATTTTCTTACCATTCCACCAAATATTTCATACTAATATGAAAAGCATTACCCATGCATCCCCACAGGCAATTATGTAGATTTAAGAAATAAAAGCAAGCACCATATATAATAAAACTACATGGAGAAAGGTTTATCACAATTTTCTTCAGTCCTAGCTTAGAGTTAAGACATGAATTGATTTATGCAACCATAGAAATTTTCATTAACTGGTAAATGCGACACCATCCTTCTTCACTTACCTTAGCCTTGGTGCAGTCTCTGATGGCAGTCAACAGGTTTATCTTGAGACTCTCTGCCCAGGCTGGGCACACACAGTCTGTGACTTGGTTCACGGTGCAGATGAACCTCCTTGTGAATATCAGTGGTAGAGCTTCAGCAACGAAAGTAAAACAGGATGTTCATAAATTTCATAAATAAGGAAACTGAAGAACCTTACTTTAAAAGGTTAAATGTTAGAGCTACTAAACACCAATATAATTTTCAGAATTAACTTGCCATGTCGGGCAAGTAGTTAATGATTTTGACTTGCCCGAAATAATTTTTGACTTGCCCGAAATAAGTTAAAACATATGCTAGAAAGCCATGTGTTGTTCATCATGGATTTAAAGATTTGAAAACCATTTTATTTTCAGTTTTGTTGCATTGTTTGCATATTTCTGGGTATTTGGGCCATTCAATATAAGGGCTATTCCATTTGAATATACATGGAGAGGGGGGGTGGAACGCTCACCTATTAAAAAATCATGGGGAGAGGGGGTCAAGATAAAAAAAAATCATTGGGCGAGGGGTCTGACAAATATTGAAAAACATGGGGGGGGGGGGGGGGGGGGAGGCTACCTAGCAAAAAAATAACATCGGGTGTGGAGTATATACTGAAAAGTTGCAGGTCGGGTGCCAAGACACTGCCATTAAACGCTGTACACCCCTCCTTGAAAATGAAGCAGGATGAAATTTAGAGCTGGGCAAACGTTTGTCTTCATTTCTATATTTGAATACCCAGTCCGCTGTCAACCCGCCATGTTTGTCCTGGCGTTCAGCTCCAGTACCGGACATACGCTGCCCCGAAATTAGGTATTTTAGGCAAAGATTCCTGAATAGTAATGGTATTGCTATACTCTTTTTCTCACGAATAAGATGTCTTGAAAACATTTTATAAACATGACATAATTAAAGTTATCTTTCTTGGTTGTCTTCAATGTGTCCTCTGCCCAAAATTGACCTTGCTTGCAGTAATCCTCAATTAAAAACCTTTGGATGGGGGACTCGAGCATTGAGAAAAACAAAGGGGATGAGGTGGTGAAAAAAAAAATTGTATGAGGGGGGGGGGGGGGGGGGGGGTTTAAAAGAAAAAAAACATGGGGTATGGGGTTGTATTTAAGAAAACACATTGGGTATGGGGTTTTGAAAAAGTAATGAAATCATTGTTGGGGGGTCTAGATGAAAAAAAATCATTGTGGGGGGGGGGGGGTTTACATGAAAAAAAAATCTTTGGGGGGGGGGGTATGAAATTGTGGGCATTCCACCCCCACCCCCCCCCCCCCCCCATGTATTTTTAAATGGAATAGCCCTAAATATAAATGTGTTAAGTGTTCAGAAAATCACCTTGCCCATTAGGGCAAGTGAAAACTGAAATATGCTTGCCCATAAGCCCTGTTTTCAAAAATTCACTTGCCTGGGCAAGAGGGCTAGTGCTTATGTCTGTGCCTGGCAATCTGCATTTCACCTCATATACCAGTAGCATAAGCACTGCTCCGTTTTCTTACCGTGGACATGCCAAGTAGGAGCGCCATTATTTTTGGATCCCCTGAATATACATTGACAAGTTGGCTTTAAATCACTTTGACGGATGACTGACACCTTAAGTAAGGCATATTCAACCCAAGTTTATGAAGGTAGGGATATTCTTCAATCTTTTAAGGAAGTGTCAAGTAAGCCTCAGATGTAGTTGAAGTATGAGGACCAAGGAAATACCAAAAGGCCAAGATTTCTGCAATCAATTTCATCAAAATTATACCAGCATGCTACCTTACAACTTGGCCCGTTGAAAAATTCAAGTGAATTTGGCAAAAAAAGTCAATGGGGCAAGCTGAACAAGACCCTGACTGTTTTGGGCAAAGTCCAATTTCACCTTTGTTTAACAGAGTGGTGGGGCAAGTGGAAATGCCGGCCGGGCAAGTCAACTTCAGGGGCAGCGAATAATGTTTTGCAACCTTGCTTTATCAGTTGAAAGTAAGGGCTGAACAAATCTCAATGATAAAGGTACCATCTTAAATGGTAAAGAATGTATTTAGGCAAAGTGACATATGTCACAGTCAATGCATTTTAGTGCCTGATCTATAATTTTGAAGGGAATTGCTGTGAGATTTAATGCCCTGCAGCGGAGGTGTGGATGGGAGGGCATTATGGGAATTAAATGACCGGTCACATTGTAAAGATCATGATTTATACTGATTGGATAAAACAGCATATCTTAAATACTGACAAAGCTGCATATCCACTCTATATACATCCCAGATTTTATTAACTCCAGCGAAGTCTGTTTGACCTACAATAACCCCAAAAAACCTCCCATGGGCTAGTAATAAAGTTGGTTATATAGTTAATAGTATAGACACCAAATATACCTAACCAGGCAAAAGACTTCTTCCCATCCACATCCTAATGATCCTCACTAGTTAGTGCTCATCAATCATACTATCTAATAGACAACATAAACCATATAAACCTAAGCAGCCAAAAGGTTTCCCCCATCCCATCCTTTGTGCTCACACACACACACACACACAAATTCTCTGTTTATAATGCAGTTTTGTACCAGTACATCTTTGGGCACCCTGCAGAATTTTGAGGGAGCCGCAGGAGAATTCAAGGGAGCCCTGCTGTGAACCGGGACCACTTTGAAGCCACAGAAACAGCTTCTCACTGAACATAGTGTGTTTTCCAAGCCCAGGTTTTCATGCCTATGTGCTATAATATGCGATTATGTCTCTTTCAAAAACACTACACGCAGAGAAATACATCTCCTTGATCCGCAAACCCATAGGCACAGCATGCTAGTACCTATGGTATGTGCGCCTCGGGTTACGCGGTGTAGCCTGGGGAAGTATTGGTCACG
The DNA here is from genome assembly GCA_963942565.1 of Maea johnstoni. Taxonomy (NCBI): domain Eukaryota; kingdom Metazoa; phylum Annelida; class Polychaeta; order Spionida; family Magelonidae; genus Maea; species Maea johnstoni. The sequence continues at coordinate 85,254,575 of OZ012684.1, read as the reverse complement.
TGATTTTTTGCAGCAGAGAGACTGACTGGCTGGCTGGGTATACAGACTGTCATCCTATCTAGGTCAGATAGGTTGCCATGGAGATGGGGTCATTAGGCAGCCAATCTGGGGGTACACAGGTTATCTATGACTCATAGTGCGAGGCAGCGAAATTTGATGATGCATGCACAGTGCCCACTCCCTGTCTACTACTCCCAGCTACACGTCACCAATAATTGCCAAAAATTCATAACACTTGCAAATTTGATTTCAAATATGCGAGACATATATGCATGAAAACGTACGAACAACTAAAGTGAAATTCATGAGGCAAGTCCAAGTAACTCTCGCACAGTGGCCGCGTGCAGTCAGCTTCATTATTTTCAGACACATGTCACATCATCATCATGCACAGGACACGAGTCACGACCCAAACTGCCAGTCAGATTACATCTATAACGCTCTAATGAATGGCGTGCCGAATTAAACTAATACGTTCGTCAATAAATAAATACCTTTATGAGATACGATATACACAGACAGTTAGAGGATTAAACATACCTTTTCGTAAATATTTCCTAGATGTTCGCTGCCAAAGTAATCCACAACTAAAAATGGCGCGATTTGTGGAGTATATGTAACGCCCAATTTCATTGGTTGAAGACGGTCACATTGCTTGTGGTGTTTCGTTTTCCTCGTAGACGTCACTACTGTCTCCGTGCGTTATTTATAGTTTTTTTCAAAACGGAGATGATTCTCCCATGCAAAATTACTATATTTTCTCTTCTGATAGACAATTTCCTTTAAAACAAGTTATTTAATACAATAACATTTTTATTATGCATGGAAATTAAATTCAAAGATCTATATAAATAGCGCTATCGAAGGTTTAGATATTTGATTTATTAAGTGTGCCACTCTGCGGGTTTTCTAAACGTTCAATAGTATAAATGTGTAAAGTGGTTTGAAAGTTTGAAAATTTGGAAATACGACTGTAATCTCATATATTCAAACCCGTTTGAAAGTACGGAAGTTTGGATATATAGAAATTTGAAAGTTTGAAAATACAGATATTTGAAAGTTTGAATATTTGAAAGTTTGAAACTTTAACCAAATTTTCAAATATCTAATATGGTTTGGAAGTTTGAAAGTTTAAATTATTAAGCGTACCACGGACCATTTATATATATATATATGTATATATATATAAATATATATATATATATATATATATATATATATATATATATATATATACAAATATATAATTATATATATATATATATGTATATATATATATATATACATATGTATATATATATATATATATGTGTGTGTGTGTATGCATTGCTTTGAAGAAAAACGGTTCCCATCACATTTCGTAAAGGCGCCGCAATCTTTCATCGCCGTATGTCGTTGAGACGCGCGTGGCCTGAGACATCGCAGATATAACTCAGGCAGTATCGCTTACTTGTGGCTAAAGCCAGAGGGAGATGATAACAACACTGACCTTGATACTGGTGAAAGTCAATGCCATCTATGAGGGTAGGGTATACCAAAGGCTAAGAAATCATAGGCCTTTGGATATACCTATAAAGGGTAGGGAATACCTTCTGTGGTGCTCGGTATTGTTTTCGTATTTGGTTATAAATATTAGTTATTTTTGCCACTGTGCCTCCGTATATAGATTTAAAAAAAATTAGATATATTAAAATAAATGCATTTCTTTCCGTCCCAGTACTACAACTTTTGATCGGTATCAATTTCTGGACGCACAACCGGCTTCTGAGGGCTTTGCTTGGCTAGAACGGCATGAACAAATGCACGTGATAGTATAAACGGTGGCCGGCCATAGCAAGGAAGAATATGATATGTAGTGATGTCATAAATAAGTGGATTTTGGAAGGGAGATGATCATTAAAACAGAACAGCCAAAAACCAAAGTCTAACGTGAAATTGAAACAATGCATTAACATCATGTATGGGAAAATTAATTGGATGTTTCGCGTCCGACCTACTCCCAACCCATGTCTTAATAGAGGAACCTCATTGTGTCTCCCCTGAGCCACACCGCGTCACGTACCTCAATCTTGTCCCACCGTGTCTGATTAGACAGTCACGGTCAGTGCTGATACCGAAATAACTGCTGAAATGGTCACTAAATTGCCTTTACTCACAACCCTCTTTCCTAATATCTCATTAAACCATTATACCTTAAACCATTTCTTTTGAGATATGGATCCGTGCGCCGGCCTCCTTATTTTGGTGCACGGATCCACCCCACTACTATATTTGCCTAACATTTGCGCTCTGTTCCGACCGGCACCACTAATCTTCATACTACTTTCAACTCCTTTCATCTCCACTTCTATCACCGTGCATCGGACTTTCTCTGAGTGTGGCCAATGGCTGTTCCTTGTTGGTGTTTTATGTTTGGGGAAATCACCTACCCTCTTAAAGATGCCCAGATACTTAAGAAGGTCAACACATGGCGGCGTCTCGTGACCCACTAACGATGACTCACAGATGTGGCACAAGCCACCAACAGCATGCAAGCATGAATGGTGAACCAGATAGGGGGTTGGCTGTGGATTTGTACAAATCTCAGCAAAACGGCCCCTGCATATTTTCAATAAACCCAAGCTATTCAACATTCACTATAGTTTGTAGCGTTTGCGTCACATTGCATTTGCACCCACCTGCCTTCTTCAATGGTAATGTAGTAGTTTGCATTCTAAACTCTACGTGCTGCATGTGCAAATCTATATACCACCCTTTTTCACCCACAATATGATATTTGATGCCGGCTTTTCCTTGCTATGTTGCCATTAAAAATCAAGAGGAAAGATGTCATTTTTTCAAAGTATGAAAGAGATTATGTACATTATTTAAATATTTTTGGAAGAACATTTCCAACATAAGATTTTTATCTTGAAATTTCCAAAAGCGTAACAATACCTATGTTTGGTCCAGGGTGTGGGCCTCAAAATGTCCATATTGTTAGAAGGCGCATTGCCCTAACACAGCCAGTAAGAAAATACATGTTTCCTGTTCTATGGTCAGAACACTAGTTGTTTACCGGTACCTATTTATGCTTAATGCTTCCTCAAGAAATTGTCGTCTGCAACTATGATACTTCTAATTATAACTACGGAATTCAGAATGGTTTTGCAAAAAACTGGAAGGAGAGTTGTTCGTAGTGTTTTAATCTTTATCCAAAATTCGCTTGTCTGAGAGATTTCACCGAAAAAACACAACAGGCGGCCTTAATTTTTGCTGCTATGAGTACTAATGGGTTAACGATAATAAAAAGAACTGTTAATATAAGAAAACATACTTTTTCTGTGGAAGTGCATTTGATTTTCGTACTGCCTAATATTTTGGGTGTATTCTACAAGACAATTACACAGACCAAGTAGTCGAAAAATGGCCGATCAACAAAAGTGGTGTAAAGCGTGCTTCTGCTTCTCAAACAAACAGTCATTTAAAGAGCAAGGATAAATGTTTACATCTATGGAGTTATACTTTTATTGCTAACACAGTATTGCAGCCAAATAATACTTTTTTCTAGTTTTCTTCTTACTTCCTGCAAAACACCCGACACCCTAAGCTGGTGTGGAACCCTGCTCGCCATATAAAAGAAAGGGGATGTGTGGATCTGTCTATGGATACCTGCATCTAAAATAGCTCATGGTCCTCTTTGGATCCGAAGGCTCTGCTCTTACTTTTTTCTTCTTTAATCTAGGATTATTATGCTTTGTCATTGTTCTTCAACAATGACAAAAGACCACTTTTATGTAATCTTGTATGGCACTAAATGACCTGTGTGTGTCGACGTGCCTTTAAACACTCATTCATTCATTCCCCATTAGTGACAGCAGAAAGTATATGGAAATAATGCATTCCACTGCCAATGGCAAATGCTTAGTTTCTGTGCGTTTACACTAACTAACTAGTTCAACCGTTAATTTCTAACAATGTCAAAGAATTGCTAAAATCACTGGAGGACCTCCATCTACCACTACCAAGTTTTCTGCGGTTTGTAAGCATATTATAGTCTAAAGTAATTTCTTGCTTTTGGAAGTTTTTACTTGTTCATGATTTTACTTTTTTCTGCAAATGCAATTACTAGATTCTATAAATGACGTTCTCAGTGTATTTGTATCCTTAATCTTGAAGTTGTTTTTCTGATTGTAGCCTATCTTATACGATTTCTAAGACTTTTGCAATTTGCATATTTTTGTCACGCTCACACAATGATTCAAATGTTCCAATTATAAAAACCCTCATGTCACTCGAATGCATTCTCCGCGGACGTTATGTACTTTATGACAATCATACGAGCTAGTATCAAAAACACGTGGTTTCTTGCAACTAATACTTTTTACAAAATGATTATTAAAAGATGGGTTTCGCGTTGATAGCACGTGACGTCTTTTGGACTATATATATAGGCCTGCCTGGCCCCGTGAAGTAAAGTGACTTATTGCAGTGAGTGATTGCGGTGAAGCTTACATCACCGCACATCAAGAGAGAAATGCATGTGTAAAGTGAAAGGTATGCCAGGATCGTACTCCAGAAATAACTACCTAGCCCGGGCATCACTGTTTGGTTCTGATCCCACCGAAACTAAATGCAGGATACAAACAGAGCGCCAAATTGTCGCCCAATTTGTCAAAAGGTGCGTCACCAAATCACCGACCAATTTGCATTAATTCATTCACATCTGGAGTATACAGTCACCGTCTGGCATATATGCAAATATTTTGTTAACAAAGTAATAATAGTCGAAGAAATATTTAAATGAAAGCTTCTGCAGGGTTCTAAAATCTCTCCTCAATTATATATCGACGCTGACTCTATTTGATTACAAATGTTAAAAAGTTTTTTTTAAATCGCAAAGAGGGCCCTTAATATGCAAATGGTTGATCTTAATAAGAAAGGACTTATGATGATGCATTTTCCCATGTCCATCCGCCTAAGACAATCATAAGTGGGTCATTTCGTCAAGTGGGGTCATTCGGTCGTTGGTGGCATTTGCCGCAGGCCTGCATCCTGCTCCTGTGCCTGAAGGATATGCCCATAGCCTCCAAGTTGGGTCAGCTAACAAATATCAGGGTTTCCATCTGGACCTTATATTACAGGACGTTGCCCTGCCTCCTTGATCCATTAGATTCAAATTTCTTGTATATCGGTATAGATCTCTGCAAAAATGGACTTCAAAGTTGAATCCATCCTACTTGACATTAGTAAAGATGAACATTAACTCGGCCACTGCCTGCCTGTCATGTTTACGATGAAGTCAGTTGAAAGAGTGATTTACCATGCAGTTGATGGCACTCGCCCTAACCGCATTCCGCAGTTACGCAGATAGGCTTTAAGAAGATAAAGTGAGAAGTACATATATTCTATAGGACATTTAAACCTTATGCTGCTGGTGGCTAATTTGACACATACAAAATGATGCAAAACCCCTGAAAATGACTGGAACACATGCAAATGAGGACTCATATGAGAGTACTCAGTGACAGCTTTCCAATGAATACCAAAATGATAGGGTTAAGATGTTTTCAATAAATCTTCTCGTGTTCTTGTGCCCTGGGCGAAAGTAGCCTCAGTTTTGTAAGTGTTAAACTGCCTTTTCTACACGACATAGAGTGACAAATTGTAGAGGTATCAAATTTAGCAAAAATGAATTGCTTCTAGTTTATATTGAATTGAAAATATAAACAATCTTTTAATGTCGTAGTTGTGGATGTGATATAACACCATAGTGAAACTTAATGTACTTTAATTTTAGGCGTTAGGGCTGTTAAATACGGAAGCCTATTAGGACCACTGAAAAATTATTATTATTTTTTTTTTATCCTTAGAAATCCGAAAATCTAAAAAAATATATATATCACTAGATCCTCCTACCTTCGCAAATATCTAAAAAAAAAAAAATTTGTGTTCTGCAAAGTTACTGAAAATAGCCAATCACTGTCTCGCTCGTGTAGCCTTGTCAATCACCACACTACGCGCGCGTGAGGCAGAGCCGGCAGTGCCATTCTTGGCTGAACAGCGGATAAACATACGTCTTTTAGTTACATAATTTTCCTTGTGTTACGTTTCATAATACTTCATAGAACAGGCATACTAACACACACACACACACACACACACACACACACATATACATTGCGGGGACCGGGGACTCTGGTGAGGACGTAGGTGACATGTCAATATCCCTGCAACGCGCTGGGCGTGTGTGTGTGTGTGTTTGCCTGTCTGTTCTATTAAGTATAAAAACAATTTCGAAGGCCGCTTACGAGGACCACAGAATTTGTTTAAAATTTTAATTTTTTTCCTTAGTAATCCGAAAATCTAAAAAAAAAAAAAATTACCTCAAGATCCTCGTTCACAAATTTTTTTTAATATATATTTTTTGTGTTCAGAAAAGTTACTTAAAATAGATAGCCAATCACTGCCTCGCTCGTGTAGCCGGTTCCGACTGCCAAGCCTTTGAAACAATCAAATCGCTCGTTTTATTTGCAGCTCAGTGTAGGTCGTCAGAATTGTCCGAGCTTAGTAACAATACTCTGGTACGCTTATATATACCAGAATTGTTCCTACAATTCTGGTACATACCACGATTGTCCAGTTGGCTATGTACCAAAATTGCTCCTACAGTTCTTGTACTTAAGAACTGTAGGAACAATTCTGATATTAAATGAATTGTTTTCGAATCCTTGGCTTTCTTGAACAGTGTGATATTATATAATACATCTGCATGGAAACGTTTAGTCATGCGTACGTACCGGCACCCAAAAACCACGCCCCAGTGCTGGGGCAAGCATAGCACAGACTACCATCTCTAGCGAGATTTCCATTGTGGAGAAATTCAAAAATGCCTCTCTTCTAACGGCTAGGACGAATTACCTATCGAAATGTAAAAAAAAACGTGATTTGTGAGGCTACTCCATAGATCCTGATCATCCCTGTGTACTCATTACAAAGAGCAATCAGCTGCCAGTGCAAGGTTCGTTTGAGTCACCCTCTCATGTCTCTATGAGTCATACGGCTTTAACATCACTTTGAATTAACACATTACCAGATAAAAAAAACTGTCAAACACCCAATGTAAATGCTACCAATATGTTATACTTCCAAATCCACCATTCCCAGGAATAAATCAAATCGAGGTTTTTGCAAGTTCGACTATGCAAGTGTTTCTTATCCTGCTAACCACCGTATCTGCTTTAAGAGGCAGATGTTTCAAATAACGGCATCCTGAGTTGCTTACCAATGCATGTCGTTCGCAAAAAAATCTACATTATGTGAATACCGAGGTAGAAATTGGTGAGATTTCGTTTCAATATGTATCATTCTCTACATGTAAATGTGCCTATTGTCTGGTATCTAAGAGTTAAAACTTCGGGACAATTTTCGTCTGGGTTCTATCGGTGAAATGGGCGGGAAGATGCCTGCATAGAACAGGACATTTACCAGCAAAGTCACCAATATAAAAGCTTAATTGAAAATGAAAATCTAAAAAAATGTGAACATACCGAAGAGAACTACACATGCCAATGCTGCGATTAGGAGCTTCATCTTGCAAACTTGTCTGGTGCGTTCCTCAACTACAAACTGCGACTAGGTCCTTGCTGCACATATGATGCTCTACTAAAGCAGTGTCGAGTGTCTGGGACTGAGCACTAGATATGAGTGATTGGTGCCGTGAACCCTAGCTGCGCCGGTTGCTGGTACACTAGGGGAGAGAACTCCCATTTCGGGGCTATGTAGGGAGTATCTCAATGAGTCTGGTCCATATTATTCACTTTTGCTTTTTCGCTGGAAATATCATTGAAACACATTATGTCATTGTCACAATATATTTACTGATGATACTTGAAATGTTTTGACTAAATTTTCATTTTTATTTGCTGGAAATATGCTCAAACCAGAGCATGTCATTACTAAGATATTTTGGCTAACCTCCCTTAATTTTCAAATAGTTGTGACTCCTCCTTATCACCGTAGTGTACCAGTAGGGAATATTAAGGATAAGGATACTTATCCCTCTATCGTGTGGTCAGTGGTGTGGTTTTGGGCGTGGCTGGTATATTTCGACGTACGGCCTTTTCAGGTTTGTTATGGGTCAGGGTATGATGAGCAGAGAATATGACGTACAACCATTGTAAGTCACTTCAAATACGTTTGTTTTAAAGTAATCTTAAAATTGTAAAGCCACTCGTTTTTCTCATCTTCAACGAAATGTTATATATATATATATATATATATATATATATATATATATATATATATATATATATATATATATATATATATAATATATATATATATATATATATATATATATATATATATATATATATATATATATATATATATATATATATATATATATATATGTATATATATATTTAAAATGTGAAACATTCCATCCAAAATCATCTTTTCTCCATGTTTGCAAAATTTAAAACTTCCCTGTCCTTACCTTTTGATAGGTACCTCGTTTGAAAACACCATACATGTTTATTTTGTTTTTTCAGCCTTTTTATCCCAAAATTTACACCCTGTTAGGAAGGTACTTTTGCAATGCCAAATATATTGCTGGTCAGGGAATTTTGCAGGCAACACTGCATTGTGTCAATAAATTGAGCCACTTTATATGGATATAAAAGCGCATAACTGAAAAATAGAAATAAAATACAGCGCCATGTGAGTTGTTCCACTATATTCTATCACTACATCTAAAGGGTTGATTAGTTGCAGTTCTAGTAAATATCTTAGGGGCTTGCATTTAATATGGAAGTCCTTCAATCATAGCCAGACAGGATAATATAAACTAACAGCACTAGTTATTTAACAAAAGCTCATTTACTAACTGGCAGATCAGAATTTACACTACAAATCAACCTAATGCATGATTCACAGGGGTGTGGGGGCTTACAGTAGGATCAGTCTCTGCCTATACTTACCCCATATTTACTTCATCAGCTGCTATAAGTAGTTTTGCAGCATTCTGGTAAAGGCTGTTCCATCTAAAAGTGTGAGGTAGGGGGAGGAACGGATGGTTATTAAAAAATTCGACACCCCCCTCCTCCTGCCAGAAATCCTATCTAGCTCTTAGGTACTGAGGGGCCGGTAAACAGGCAGAGGATTATAAAATCTAAAGTTGAAATACGTGTTCCCGTTCATCCAATGTCAGTGTTTTGATAAAAGAAGGGGTGTTATTTGTTGGAAAAAGTCAGCGTTTTTTTAAATAAAATTTTGTTTTGGCCAGAAATCAGTGCTTTATGGGTATTTTAAAATTTTGATAACGAGCGTATGTCTCCTTTTATCCAACTTTCTTAATCATCCGACACA
>OZ012684.1:85160224-85240224 GCA_963942565.1 Maea johnstoni | reverse complement strand
ATTGATAATAATCGATGCTTACTCGGTTACCTCTTTTTTAGTGATTATGTAACTGGCAATCGATAATAATCAGAAAAGGCTACACCTAGCGACGAAAAATTGAACTAAATGACGGGTGCAGCTTTCTTGCTATAAAATTAAGATCCAAGAAGTCAGGGACGGGAATGTATATTTTCAATTGCATACCCAGTTTCCCAGCTAAAGTCATAACATGTTATTTCCCCTGATAGATTACCCTAAATGTTTGTCTATTTCAGGTTGTGTTTAAATTTCCCATAGTGGTTCGGCATGGGTCCCTGGTGTCCTTGGAAAGTGACCTGCAACTCCTGGCTTGGACCGAGGATGGCGCCATCTATCTGTGCCCAGTTGAGAGAGCTTGGTAAGGGATGCGGAGTCCTAGCATGGACTTGATTTGAACACTACTTTGATTTGAACATTTTTTTATTGCCACTTTTTTCTTCCCTGTTTAGGCTGAATGATGAGGTGCCAGTTATTGATGGTGAAGAAAACCAGAGTATCTGGAGAAAACCTCTGCCTAGGCCTTCTTACTTTCATAAACAGTGACTTGTCAGATTAACAGACAGTTATGGCAGTGATTGAAGGAAAACAATGCCATGGAACATGTGGCTTGATTTCATGCCAAAAGCAGGCTGGAAATCTGATACAATTGCAAATTTTATGATAATGTGTATAATTATGAAATGGAATTTTGTGTAAGATTTATTGGAAGAAAGATTTGCATCAAAATTTCTCTCCTTTTATTTATTAAAAAAAAATCTTTAAATATCAATTTTTTTTGAAAGTACTCACACATCTGATGCACTGTTGTGGGCCTTAGAGAGTGATTGGTTTGAAGCCAAAGCAAATAACAAAAGGATAGTCCAATAGTCTTTGACACTAGTCCTCTACAGAAGACCTGCTAGCACTGATAAGACCCCTTGCTAGGGGTTGAATAATTTAAACTGCATATGAATCCTCTAACTTGAGATTTTTCAATGCCCGTTACTACCATCATTTATAATTAAAGAAAAAAGTAATTAGTGAATAAGTTATCAGGTATGAGAGGAGCCACTGAAAATATGGGAGTTAGCCAAGAAATACATTAAGTTATGAATATACTCTTAAGACAATATGGATAGATCTCAGGGCACACTCTTCCACATAAAAGCAAACTTAGAGTTCGGAAAACTTAGACCCCCATATGGGAGAACCTATCCCCTGGGATCAGGGATATTGTGGATCTACCCACCAAATCAGAAGGATTTCATAGATTTCTATTACTGTTTCAATAATGTGCTTCTCAAACTGAAATAGAAACATAGTAAAAGGTAAAACCTTGATATCTAGTATAATTCAATACCCCTTAATCGACCTATGTGCTTCCACAACACCTGAAGGATTCTACATTGTGTCAGGCCTTCAAGAAGTGTCTCAAAACACACCTTTTCAGGCTCGCCCATTGAGGCGTTGTTGGCTATGACTCAAACTATGACAATGTGCAGCGCTTTTGAACATTTTATGAATGGAAATGGCGCTATATAAATTCCAATTATTATTATTATTTTTTTTTATTTTGCTAAGTGCAAGGGTACCCAAAGACCGGATATATCCGGTGTTGGTCACACAGGCAAGATATGTAGCACCATATATATCCGATGTTAGCAAGAGCAGGTTTAAAAGTCCAGAAACCACTTCTATGCTTCAAGAAATTCATGGAGGCTTAAAAAATTCTGCATGATAATGCCTGTCCGTAGTATTGGTTAGTATGTACTAGAAATATAAGTGTTAACTGGGATGAAGGAAATAAGCTACCTAAGTTGTCCTTACGTGTGAATGAAAACAAAATATACAGGATATCTCAACTTTTCATTCATTTTTTAATTAGGTTGGAGATATATGTGTAGTGACTTGATTGTTTAGCGTATGGTCTACAAGATCTGAACGGTATAGTATTTTGACCTGTGAGTTAGGTTGTACCTCCATAAAATCTGCCAAACCATGCTATATGTTCCTTTTCTTATTCTTTCTGTATTTGATAAGAAGGATGTACATTACAAGCTTGGAGGCTTCTCGGTCTATAGTAAAGCTTAGATGAAGAGAACATGGATACGTCGCCACAGACCAATTACCATTTGGCCTGTAGTGGAGCCCTGGACACACCTAATCTTGCCGAATCTAGCCTCAACATGAGGTCACTAGGTGACAACGACCAAAGAGGGGTCTCAAATTTGTTCACATTATGAAGGAGGTTGCTCACATTCATTCGCAGAATGCACCTCTCTTCAAAAACTGGGCTTGGAGTTGTGTCCAAGCTGCTGAGCGAGATCTGCTGGTTGCATATCCAGTGATTGATATTGGTGATTTTAGCAAATGCATGAATACAAATTATTTGGAGACCACATTTTTTGAAGTGGATGGGTTACATACTGTACTATAGTGAATAATGGGTTATCATCATAACAACATATAGCTCTTAGACTGCAGGAGATACCTTACAGCGCTTGACACTATAACAGTCAACCGTTGGCCCCAGGCCAGGAAAAATTACCCAAAACGTCTTTGGACAAGTAAAAACAGACCTCAACTGGTCCTACAGGGCCAGTAAACATTTTCAAAAAGATCAAGAAATGTAGTTTAAGGGGAAATTTATTTCTTAAGAATTATTACAATATTTTGCTTCATGTCGAATGAGGAACTTGCACTCCAACAAGAATGCATAAACAATGCATATATAACTTGTAGGACCAGTAAAAATGTTACAGAATCAGTAGATCCTAGGTGTTACTGGCCCTACGTGGCCAGTAACTTTTTGAGTTAGTGTTGAGTAATGATAATCTGATGATCGTTTATAAGCGATCATCGAATGGAAAGGGTTTCGATTTTGATTAATCGATTCCAAAATTTGGTATCGATTATAATTGAAATAAACAGCAAAAAGGCCTTGTTATGACACATCTTCCTGGACATATTTTGCCTAGGTTTTTCGCCCAAAACAGAAACAGAAAATGTCTGAAATAGTACTTACTTATCGGCGGAAATATCATCAGGTGTTTACAGTATAGTCACTGCCGCATTTTGCAGGTTTACAGCTATGAAAACACTGGTATGTCTTAAGCCAGACATACCTTAATGTTCATACACACTTAATTATGTTTTAAAATATATTTAATTTTCAAAAATAAATATAACAGCAGTAAGAAATTACAGGTGGAAGTGGGGCTGTTGTGACCTGGTAAGTAGGGCCTAATAACCACACCCTACTTTCTTAACTATGGCCATTTTGACACTCTTTTTTGAAAGATTTCCAGCCGGAGAGTGCACACTTATAAGTGCTGCTGGGATGAAAACGCGCCACCGCTTATGATCGATCATTGATCGGTTGTACCCAACTGATGATCGATCATAAAAATCCGAGCCAATTCGTATCACTATAGTGTTTAGGCCTGCCTCATGGCCTGAATACCGAATGTCAGTTATTGTGACTCATTTGTTTCGTTTCAGGCTAGATATTGACGCAGGTGACATACAGGGCAAAGCGCAGGAACAGGATGTCTTCAGGGAGTTGATTCAGCCAACCACCAGCGCCCTCTGTGTTGGAGAGGATATCAAAGTCATAAACGTCAGCGAAAACTGTATGATTCACAAAACTCTGGGTTTAGAAGATGCTAAGATTTTGAATAGGACTTTGATCACCATATCAAGTTGCCAGGGTGAATATGACCTGTGTATCTATGACTTACCTGTACCCCATCCTCCCTCACTCACATGTCTCGGCTCAGTCAGGGTACATCAAAATAAACATCTTTTTGGCACATGCGCTTTAGGCACGGAGGATAGTATGTATAAACCCTGTTTGCATGCAAGGTTGTTTTGTATCAAACCAGACAGTCACACATTGACCACCTCCTCATCTGCTGTGTCCAGTATGTCCAAGGAGCTGTATAACACATTGTTCGGCATGGATACCAACCTTATGGAGTCCTGTGTGCTGCTGATTTTAACTCCGAGCGGGCTTGTCCAGTACCTTACACTAAAGAACATCCTCGGTGGTTTCGATGGTTCTCCAGGTGGCGCCACCTGTCAGGTTCTGTACGATCTTGAGCAACCTGCCATGGCGGCTATGATGATGGAACTGCATGCTGAGAAGGAGGAGGAGGAGAGGATGAAGATGATGATGATGACGGTGGCAGAAACGGAGAGACTTGAGGGATTAGCACTGGTGGGCAGTGAAGGAAGGGTGGTTTTGATCACTAAGGGGACTGCCAAGGATTTTGGTGTGAGTTATCGTGAATGTTTCGTACCTGGTCCGGTGGTCGGTACGTGTTCCGTCCAGCACTGGATCCTGCACTCCACGGGACGAGAACTGTTCCGTACCGACCTGTCATTGCTGTGGAGGGGCAGAGCTCCCATCAGATCACTGTCAGAACCCCTAGGCTATGGAGGCATTCTCAGCCTGGCTGCATGGAAAGTGGACCCATCCTTACCAGGTGAGTATGAAAAACTGTAGAATAGGAAATTGATCCGAGTGATTTATTCTGCCGAACTTTTCCGAGTGGAGTCAGTTCAGTTTAATGAAAGTTGGATGTACTATTTCTGTAATTTGAATATTAACCTTCAATATTGGCTTTTCGGAATAAAAAAATTAGAAAAAATCCAAAATCACAAATTCAGTTAATTTGCAACAATTTTTATGATGAGGAGTGCTTTTTTGTACTCCTCACCACAAGAAATGTGAACAATTACCCAAACCAGCTGGTTTCCTATGTTTTGATTTATTCTTTTTTCTGATATGTGTTTCAAATGTCTGCCTCACCATACTTCACCTCACAATTAACCCCACCCTGATGGTTCAAGGGCCCCACTGTCACATGGGCCATAACATAGTTTGTAACCTATTTCTATTCATCTGAAAATAGGTTTAAAGCCTCATCACAGATAATCTATCGATATGTATTTTGAGTGGGACATGTTTTGTCAATGCACCACGCTGATGTTTGGCCAGAAGAGATTGCAACTGAAATTGTACTGCCTCTCTGTCTAGCAGAGGCCTTACAGGCACATGCCACAATATTTGTCAATCACTGCACATGTGATCCAGATCAGCATAAAATGTCGGTAACCTTGATAAGTCATCTGATGGGAATTTGTTTTTGGGGTTGCACAACAAACTAGAAAAGTTCTTTATTGTCCGTTTGAAGAGTTAAAGCTTTGAGGAAAGGAATGCTACTATGTCAGATCAACTCTGAAGTCCTTTCACCTAAGACATGCCCCGGGAAGATCCACCACTGGACTAAGTTACATTTTTTAAATAGAGGTTATCATTATTATTATTATTATTATTACAATTATTATTATCATCATTATTATTATTATTATTATTATTATTATTATTATTATTATTATTATTATTATTATTATTATTATTATTATTATTATCATTATTATTATTATTATTATTATTATTATTACTACTATTATTATTATTATTATTATTATTATCATTATTATTATTGTTTTATTATCATTATTATTATTATTATTATTATCATTATTATTATTATTATTATTATTATTATTATTACTACTATTATTATTATTATTATTATTATTATCATTATTATTATTGTTTTATTATCATTATTATTATTATTATTATTATTATTATTATTATTATTATTATTATTATTATTACTATTATTATATCATTATTACTATTATTATTGTTATTATTATCATTATTATCATTATTATTATTATTAGTAGTAGTAGTAGTAGTAGTAGTAGTAGTAGTAGTAGTAGTAGTAGTAGTAGTAGTAGTAGTAGTAGTAGTAGTAGTATTGTTATTATTATTATTACTATTATCATTAGTATTATCATTATTATCATTATTGTCATTGTTATTATTATAATTATTATTATTATTACTGTTACTTTTATTTTTATTACTATTATCATTATTATTATTGTTATTATTATTATTATTATTATTATTATTATTATTATTATTATTATTATTGTTATTATTATCATTATTATTATTATTGTCATCTTATATTGAAAGTTCCATATACTGTTCACTTTTTAGCCAACAGCTATTGAGTGACTCAATTATTTGAAAGGGAAGTGTCGCTCAGAACCCGAGCCTCAACTTCTTCCAAAATGTGTGTGCCTTTGTGTGCCTGTGTCTTTATATACTGGCTGGATGATATCTCTCCTGAAACATATGAGTCCTAAGATAGTATCTCCCATTATTAGCTGTATTATAAATCACAGTATCTTGATGAGTATCTTTCCTTCACTATGAAAATAATCTAAGATCTAAGATTTCCCGATCATACATACATTCATAGCACCTTTACACTGGGTCTTGGTTGCTTGCCACTCATTCCCTGGATAATTCAGTTCAAGAGTTTAAATTGTATCTGTTATTAAAGAAGTTTGTTTTAACTCATTAATGCTTAAGAATTCCTTCAGAAACTGTTGTCTGAATTTATCCTAAGAAATATATGAAGGAGACTTAATGTTCTGATGAACATTTTCCCTTGAAGTATTTTCCTAACTTTGCTTTTGCCTGCAAGATTTATCAAGTTATCAGACACCAAGGGCCTCATATTTCCACAAGGAAAGGGCGAGATTGCCCCATAACTTAAATCATTTATGCTTTGTGAGATGTAATAGAAATTGTTGTATGGATCTTTGACACTTTGACAATAACTTTGGAATTGAGAATTATCTTAAGAAATATTTGAAGGAGAGTTGT
Organism: Maea johnstoni; assembly: GCA_963942565.1. NCBI lineage: Eukaryota > Metazoa > Annelida > Polychaeta > Spionida > Magelonidae > Maea > Maea johnstoni. The sequence goes on along the minus strand of OZ012684.1, from coordinate 85,233,464 downwards.
TGGCAATGTTTTGAGAAATTTCTCCCCGATGATTCTCCTGCAAGAATTCAATAACATTGTCAGGCGGCTTTTGGCTACTACTGTATAACTGATATTTTTTACAGACATTTGATTTTCGCTATTTTCGCACTCCCAATGATAGTGCCAAAAAAACAGCCTTCAAATAGATATCCTGCTTTGTACAAATTTAAAGTAGCACAAAAATCCTCCTGCAAGGCTGTACAGCTAATTGTTTAGCACTCCAAATTAAAGCCGTATACAGTATGAGCATTGATGGATTAAAACCTAATATACAGTCCACTGGTGAACTTCATATTTATTGTTGTTACAGGTCCTAGTAGCCTCAGTGGAGCCCATGCTTTGGCTGTGACGTCTAGAGGGCAAATTCTTCAACCGATACTACATGACCCTGACGGAAAGAAGAGCTCCCCCCACTCTTCAGTGTGTGGAGGTGGGCAAGGCATCAAGGGCCTGCTGGTCAGTATGAACAGTGTGGCTGACCAGGTGAAGGTGGTCAAGTGTAAACTGCAGCGGCAGAATACTGTACTCAACCAGCTCAACATCGCAAGTAATTTAGCGAGTCGTGGGGAAATCCTCGTTCAGGTCGACACCCACGTGCGGAGTCACGATACAGGCGTCCAGACTGACTACGTGCTCATCTGCCGATTGACCAACATCTCCGAGGTGACCCTCGATGGACACTGGTCATTCTTGGTGACCATGGTGCTAAAAGATTCAAATAAAGACTCCTCTTGTTCCCAGGTAGCAAAATCTATCTACCTCGGGTCATTTTCACCTGGTAATTTTAGGGAGGTGCATTTCTCAGTCACAGGAGAGGTGCTGAATAATCTACCTCTCGAGTTACACCCTTTCCTTATCTTTAACATGCATGACTTTGATGAAGCCCAACTTAAATTATCTGATTCACCTCTTGAAGAAAGCATTCCTATTCTTTTGAGACCACAAACTATTGACGTAGTGCATTTCCTCCAGTCGCCCTCAGAAGGACATCAAAAATCCTCCGCCAGACATGTTAAACAGGTGGCAGACATCTTGATTGAGATTGCGAGAAAGCAACCTGGCTCTTCAAAAGCCACACCAGCTGAGCACCTCTTGTCAGAGGGATATTTAGGCAGTCACAGTGTCGCTGTACCAGTGAGCCAGGAGGCAGCTCAGGCAGCTGCCAAACAACATTCTCCCAAAGGTTAGTGCCCGGCCATAACAGATATCTGCTGCCTATTTCTTCTTCGCGCTTGTTGTGACTGGAGGCAAGTGAGAAAGTTGCCATTGAGCTAAGGTTAGGTGTGTTTCCCCGGGCAGTTTAGTTTCCTTCACCATTATTAACTGACTCTTCTACGATTTAGTCATTATATGGCAAAAAAGTGACAATAATCAAAATTCTTTATCCAAATACATTTAGTCTCTTTCGGCCAATACAGCTTTCATTTGATTTTCTAGCCTAGGGAACTTTATTTTCATATCAGTACTTACAACAAAAAAAAAAGAAAAGCATAAAAAGGTAGATGTGGAGTGGTTGTGAACCTTATGCCTCCTATCTATCAGTCTGCCGCTATCCAGGAGTGGGGTTAATGGTAAAGCTGACAAAAATCTTAACCCTGCTCTAGCTAACACCGGATATATCCAGTGCTACATATCTTGCCTGTGTGACCAACACCGGATATATCCGGTCTTTGGGTACCCTTGCACTAAGCAAAATAAAAACTACATAGGTCGATTAAGGGGTATTGAATCATACTAGATATCAAGGTTTTACCTTTTAATATGTTTCTTTTTCAGTTTGTGGAGCACATTATTGAAACAGTAATAGAAATCTATGAAATCCTTCTGATTTGGTGGGTAGACCCCCAATATCCCTGGTCCCAGGGGATATAGGTTCTCCCATATGGGGGTCTAGCATGACGAGGGCTGTACACCTGTACCCGGTACCAGCACTGTTAAGAATACCGTCTCGCAAAATACCGGTGGTTTCAATTTTTAACGGTATGCTTATCGGTATTTTGCAAAACTCAAACAACTGTCAAACAGTCAATACTACAAAATAATTCAGTAAGATATTTTACTTACGGCTGCCAAATTTGTTAACTTGGAATGTACGATATAGCGGCGGAGCTAGTACCATCGCCGCTATCGCCGCTGCCATTAGTGTTGTGATTCTTTTTGTTACCGCATAGTGCCGCTGCTGTAGCGATATACAGCGCCACTACGCGGTAGTGATAAGAATCACAACACTAATGGCAGTGGCGATAGTAAGTAGCTTCGCCGCTATAACGTATCATCAAGCAAGAATATGTGGATCTACTCAAGTCAACAAGTTCGGCAGCCGTAAGTACTACTTTTCAGTTTACACATGATGTAATTAAAATACCTGAAAGACAATCAATTTGTTTTAGATTTATATCAGGAACTATGCTAAGTGTGTACTTAGCGTAGTTTAACTTCAAGATACCGATAGCAGTACCAATAAAATACCGTATCTTTCGACGGTACCGGAAACGATACCGGTTATGGTACTGTACCGCTTCACCCTTAGCGGTATGCAGCCCTAAGCATGACAAGGGTTAATAGTGACATACATTTCATTGTGAAAAAAAAAATGTGAGAAAGCTATGGACACATATTTCAAATTAAAAGCTGATGATGTCAAGGGGAGAGGAGAAAGAGAGTTGGGATGTGAACAAATAGGAGTGGGGGGTTTGGGGTATTTGCCCCTCATTCTCCTGTTTAGGATTTCTTCATTTGAAAATATGTCTTTACACTGGCCTTCACTGCCTTATGGTATGGGGGATGGTGCCCCTTACGTAAACATGGCACGTGTTGCCATAACCCACTTATCCAAGCCACCCTTGGTGAGAATTCCATGATGTATGGTTTCCTGTGGTTTGTTATTTTTGCTTATCAGTACCCGTCAAAATTATGTCTGTACCAAAGTCCCTCAACACATTAGGTCGATGGTGCATGCTGACTAGAGCGAGAGAGAGAGAGAGAGAGAGAGAGAGAGAGAGAGAGAGAGAGAGAGAGAGAGAGCGGGTGGGAATGAGAGAGAGAGAGAGAGAGAGAGAGTAGCGTAGACAGACAGGGTTACAGAGAGAATGTGTGAACCAGTTTTTCTCTACATCTATGGTCTTTGTATGACCTTTGAAGGAAGCCAGTCATGTTTCTGCACTGCCTAGGGCAGATTTACTCCCTGTTTAACTGAAACAGTGTCTCCGTGCAGAGAGATAAGGGGATAAAATATTCCCGCCAGCCAGCCAGCTAGCAGAGAGCCAGGGAAGCTGACTAAGAGAACAACATGATATCAAAGAATTCCCTTCTGATCCAGTGGAGTATTGTGTATCCACGCGCTTGCTTGTGTTGGCTGATGCATGTAGCCACAGCCTGCCAGCCCTGCAGGAGGGTACAACATCACATACCAGCCAGCACCACACTTATGTTATCATAGCATAGCACCACGCCAAATACATGCCAGCAATGATTAGGGCGTACTTCCACCTTGCAACTTCATCAACCCATGTATATAAACTGAGTGCACAGATCTAATTGCAAATATATTGTTGATGAAAATTTATTTAGAAGAAATTAAAGAAGTTGATGGTTAGTTTGTTGGAAATTTTATCCCCATTGTTATTAAAAAGTATCTACACATTTATGATATCACCTGGCTTCTGTGGGTTGGGTGAACCAATGAATATTTGGTAAATGCTAGGAGTGGAAAATAAGCTGAACCCTCTCATATGGAATGTGAACGAAAAATCCAAACTCTAGGGGCGTGTCTCTCTAACCCTTCAAATGCTAAGGCTACTTGGGCACAAACTACAAGGATGCAAAGATTTTGGAAAAACATTTAAACCCTTTCATATCGGTATCCATTAAAAAGTTTTCGCTGAGTACTCCCAGATGAGTACCCACGTTCCACGGTTTCAATCATTTTTCAGGTTTTTTGTATCGTTTTGTATTTGCCAAATTAGCCACCACCAGCATAAGGGCTTATGTGAGTAGCACAGGAAAATGAAGTAGAAATGTTACAAGCAATGCATAATGAAATAAATAGATGAATTTGCTCTTCTTGACATTATATTTATTTTGGGAATATTAGTAATTTTCCTTGTCATATATTCTGCCATTTGGAGCTTATTCATTACTAGCAAGAAGGTACAGTTGGAGGAAACCGCAAATATATCCATATACAATGCAGGCCACAAATTCATTCCATTTAACCCTTGTCATGCTGGACCCCCATATGGGAGAACCTATCCCCTGGGACCAGGGATATTGGGGGTCTACCCACCAAATCAGAAGGATTTCATAGATTTCTATTACTGTTTCAATAATGTACTTCACAAACTGAAATAGAAACAAAGTAACAGGTAAAACCTTGATATCTAGTATGATTCAATACCCCTTGATCGGCCTATGTAGTTTTTATTTTGCTAAGTGCAAGGGTATCCAAAGACCAGATATATCCGGTGTTGGTCAGTGGTCACACAGGCAAGATATATAGCACCGGATATATCCGGTGTTAGCAAGAGCAGGGTTAAACCATTCATGCATGAGTCCCTCCAGAAATTGTCATCGTAATTATTTTGTTCATAAATTTGGCAAAAAAAATTGAACAAGACGTAAGAAATGATATGATGAACATTTTTGCATTAAATATTTTTCCAAATCGGTTTCCACCTGGTAGCTGCTTGCATTAATGGGCCAATCTCATATTTCATATGTGGGACCTCTACCACAAGTTTATGACCACTGATTTGGAATAACTTATTTATTTCTCGCCAGGACCTCCAATGGAGTTATCAATGACTTTGCCTTGCCTGCATTGCAATCACTATAATTATTCTGTTTTCCAGGCACAAGAATTGAGATAGGACTCATGAGATACATTCTGGCAAATAGCCAGGTTTCGCTGGAAGGGATCAGCCAGACGAGGCTGTCTCTAGTTTCTCCACATGGCCACCAGGTGGTGCTCAGTGTCAAAAGATCTGAGGCTCGTGGGTATGACCTACTTTTACAAGCTCCCAGCATGCATTTGCTGTGCTCCCTAAGAATGGCAGTTTCGGGGAGATTAGAGGTAAGACTCTTTTAAACATTTTCTATTTTTAAATCAGTTTTTTATTTCTTGCTCATTTGTCGAATTGGACCATCCTATTAAAAATACATCATCTCACTGGAGTAGCCTATTACTTCTCCTGGAGGTATAGTAAAACGTTATATATGGCAACAAATTAACATTATTTTCACAAATTGTATGCTTTGTTTTATATGATAAGCAATATTTCCCATCTTTTTTCAAAATCTTTTTATTTTCCTGTAATAGTTTCTTTGTATCGTTCATAATTGGCAATTTTTAAAAATAAGGTCTTTGATAAGAAACAATGTTGGATTACTTCCCTCTGTTTTAGATACATGAATAGCTCTTTTTACATGTGTTAAAGACTTCTTTTAATTTCCCGTGGATGTTCAGGCAAAAAAAAAGTTACAAGACCCTGAAGAAGGGTTGACGGTAGCTTTTTTATTTCATTTTATTTTTTTCAATTTTTAATACCAGTTGCTCTCTTCATGATAATGATTCTATGTCTATGCATAGGTTTTTTAATTGTTTGCATTGTGCCTGTATCCATAAATGCAATCAAGGGCTCAAAAGTCATGATTTTGGTGATTCAGGTAGGAAGAAGAGCATTTTTTCAATGATGCTTATTAAGTCTATGAAAGATTTACAGTGGGGTTCTGAAAGGTTCGGTTGGGTAACCACAAAAAGAACATTCTGTTGGCTTCCTTATCAACTATTCCCAGTCTGGGACAGGGTTGCCCAAACTGTCCCATTGTCAAGCCAGACAGGCTGCAAATGAGCAACAGGTGACCTGTGTAAATTGACAGGCTGTTTGTTGGTATATTATTTTGCTATGCTGAGGTGAATCCAAGGACAGCTAGGGCTCAATGCTAACAGTGAACCGCTGGCTCCAGGCCAATGAAATTCCTCAAAACAGCATACCAGTAGGGCTAGTAAATTTTAGTTTACAGGTTTCCCTTCAAGAATGTCCCCAAATGCTTTTGAAACAAATGAAGATAAAGTAAATAGAAATAAATATTTTGGGTGAATTTTATACAATATTTTTTCTTGATATGTTAAAGATAAATTTGTGGGACCAGTAAAAAATTTGCAGGACCAGTGGATCCTAGGTGTTACTAGTCCTACGGGGCTGGTAAAATTTTGAGTTAGCGTCGAGGCCTGAAGGATCAGTTCCTTTGATCAGAATCATGAGACCTCTAAAGGTAAAGGTAAAGGTATTCGGTTTATAGTCTTGTATCCACCGAAGCGCTCACACAACCTTCCTCCCCTAGCAGGCCTGTACACACGGAAACCATTTCAATCCCCTGGGGGATATTCCAGAGCAACTGGCAGCATATAGTGCACAAGCTCTAAGCACTGCCTTATTTATGCTAGGTACCCATTTTGCAGCTGGGTAGACTGAGGCAATATGGAATAAACTGTCTTGCCCAAAGACAGACCAAAGTGCCCCGGCCGGGAATTGAACCAGCGACCTACTGATCACTAGTCCGACACCTAACCAACTGAGCTACTTTGTCCTCTAACAACTAACCTTATCCAAAACTTCCAGATATTTCCTGTATGTATTATTCTTGGTATGAATTTCATTAAATGTGAACTCCATCATCTTTCTTTATTGATTGATCCAGCCCTTTTATTGATATGAAGTCTTATCTAGTGGTGCCACCTGGTGACAATTTGTCACACGTCAGCCACTAACAGTTAGTGTGCTCCAGTGGGTATTGTCTGTGCTCAAAGACTATAATACTTGGACACCCCTGTGGGGTTTGATATTCCTCTACTCATCTCCAGCCTTTATTGCTTTGCTTGCTAAGAAAAGCTCTTTAACCCATTCGTGTCAGTGATGCCCTGAAAAGAATGGAATTCTTTTGCAATATCCTAGCGCACCTTTTAAAACATTTGAAGTCAAATTATTGTTCAGAAATTCAGTAACAAATGTTCATTAATTATTTTTTGATGTTTTACTTCTTTCCTTAGTGATTTTCAAAGTATCATACATCATTGGACCTCTTGGCATAAATGGGTTAAGGATTAGATCACAGCCTATAGCTTTTCAGTACATAATTCTCCATGTGGCCAGCAGGTGATGTCTGCTATCTCACTTATCTAACCCTTAAACATCAGAGTCACGCAAATGGTTTGATACAAATGAAAAAAGCATGATTACAAGAAAGATTTGACTAAAAGTTGTTGTTTTTCTTGATGTTAACCCTTCCAATGCTCAGGCTACTTTTGTACAAATCATAAGGACCCACAGATTTTTGAAAACCATCTAAACCCTGTCATGTTGGTACTCCTTGGATAGCTCTAGCTGAGAACTCTCAGATGAGTACCCACGTTTTGTATTGGTCAAATCAGCCACCAGCAGCATAAGGATTAACACTCCTCAATATTATATATGTAATTCTCTTTGGTGAGTTATGTTTAACCCATTCCTGCCTATACATATTTGTTTCATTTGCTGCCTGAATGTTGGAATATTTTTTTGAAAAATAACTTTGGAATTAAGCATGAATAATTCACAAAATATATGAAGTAGATTTGTTGGTCGAGTTTGGATTAACATTTTCCTTAAAATATTTTCTGCATTTTACTCTTGTTCAAAATATACACCAAAATAGGCTGAGCCTTTTTGACTGCTACAGGCATGAGTGGGTTAATTAAGACCGTATGTGAGCACTGCAGTTACAAAAAGGTTAACCCTTTTGCTGCTGGTGGCTAATTGGCCAATACAAGATAATGCAAAAAACCTTAAAATTGACTGAAACCTTGGCACACAGTTACTCATCTAAGATTACTCAGCGAGACCTATCCAGTGAATACCAGCATGACAGGGTTAAGACTGTTTTTAAAAATCTTTGCATCCTTGTTCTTTGGAGGAAAGTAGGCTTAGCGTTGGAAAGGTTAAGATCGGTATGAAGTGCTTATTATAGTAAGCTACCAGCATCACTTGCTCTCCCCACTCAAAAATGTCATTTCAGAGAAATAGGGACTAAGTCTCAGCATCTTTCATCTGCCACACATACCTTTCAAAGACACCATCAGGCCTAAAAAACAAAGTTATTTGTTTCCTGTAACCCTACCCTAACAAGTTTTTATTAAAAAAAATCCCTACCCTAAATTTTTTTTTGCCCTCCCAACTCCAAATCAATGTAAAACATGCATAAAACAAACATTTTTGACCAAAAAAAATAATGCAAAAGATTTTTTTACCGACCTACCTACCCTATTTTTTTTCGGACCGTTACAGGAAACAAACAATATTTTTTTCTTGGCCTGACACCCCTACTTTTAATCACTTGCACAATTAACAAGCTGTCATCACAAAACCTTGGCAGATCTAAACCCTTATAGAAAACCTTCTCCTCTCTATTAGCATGTCATGTTTGCCCCTACATTATAACCACTAGCTTGTAACCTTATCACCTCATACCTATGTCAGATGTAGGCCCTTTTTGTAAACCTGGTTTTCTAACTATTAGCATATTTCCAGGAGCCACTGTACTGCAAGGCCAGGCCTGCCTGGTCACGACACTACCAGGGCTACGTCTACACCAAAACCTCAATGTAACCACTAGTTTGTCATGTTATCATCACCGGGTCTATATACATCCATCTGATTCAGGGTCTTAGCCAGGATTTAGAAACTGGGTGCTTAAAATTGGCAATTGAAAACTTTTGGGCGTCTAAATTTTTGAGGGGTACAACAATACACTGAGATTTCAACCATAAACATGTATGAATTTATCAAAATAAGGCATGATATCCTTATACAATGTCATGGGAATTATATGGAGTTGAAAAAATTTAATTTATATGCTTGAGATTGACATTTGAAGAAATACCTCACAAAAAGATTTGGGTGTCCTGAGGGGTGGTTTTTAAGGGTTTGGGTGTCCAAAAAGACGCCCTGCTGGCTAAGACCATGATAGACCCTTTTAGTAAAACTCATGCCCTTTCCAAAATGTTGTTTCATAAGTGCTTTAACTCAATGTACTAGCATGCCACCTTGTGGAAAACTACTGAACTACATCATGAATAAAGGAATATACATTGTATATACTTAGGTTTGTCAGTGTATTATATTTTTGTTAGCATGCCAGTAGGGCTGTCGTCCACCTCCTTTTTTTCTGATTCGATTATTGACATTATTTCTTTCAATTCCAATATTTGCAGAACTGCATGAAGCATGAAATATATTTACCAATTTTGCAACTATCAGACTATATTGTTGTTGCTTCAATCCTAAGATTCCTAAAATACAAAGGCAATTAGAGTTTTCTCATCTTTTTTTTAAATGAAAGCTTGAGTTTCTATTCAAAATTCTTGTCAGTGTTGGCTAAAAATGGCAAACAAATGACAAAGCCGGATAGACCGGTGATTATCTTATCAATGACTAACAATTGACATAATGTTTTCCGATTGATTGGAAAAATTATTTTGATTGATTGATTCTTCTCATATCAATTACGCCCCAACATGCCACCTAGTGACCTACCATTGAACTATTTCAAAAAATGCTTGTAATGTGTGATCAACAATTGACATAATATGTTTTCCGATTGATTGGAAAAATTATTTTGATTGAATGATTCTACTCATATCAATTACACCCCTAAATGTCAACTTGTGACCAACCATTGAACTATGTAGAAAAATGCTTTTAATGTTTGACCTAACCATTCACAATACTTTTTTCGATTGATTGGAAAAATTATTTTGATTGATTGATTCTTCTCATATCAATTACGCCCCAACATGCCACCTAGTGACCTACCATTGAACTATGTAGAAAAATGCTTTTAATGCTTGACCTAACAATTGACACAATATTTTTTCTGATTAATTGGAGAAATTATTTCAATTGATTGATTCTTCGTATATCAATTACGCCCCTACATGCCACCTAGTGACCAACCATTGAACTATGTAGAAAAATGCTTGTAATGTTACAGAAACTATCTTTTGTGTAATAACATCCTGGCCTTTGGATGTGCTCAGTGTGAATCAGTGCGTTCCCTTATGGCTGCAGGAAAGCAAGGAACTATTGATCAGTATGTAAGATTCATAAGCGGAGAGTGTTCTCTCATAGAGCAATGTTTGCACCCTCCAGGCAGAAAACAGTTCTGTGAAGGATGAAAGAGCGGTATGGTTTACTCACACCAGAGCGGATACTAATTACATGAAGCTCTCTCAGGATGATTTTAGGAAAATGAAAGCTTTCTGTGCTAAAGGAGCTTAACTGATTTAGTAATGCCTTTCTGAACAATAGTTGAACAAATTTGGTTTACAAATATCAAATTGAGTGTTTTCTTATCAACGCAATGTACACTAGCCTTTTTCAGAATTTGCCAAATCTTTATTTACCAATTGTGATCACATATGATTGGTAAATTAAGTGCAGCAGTTAGTTGTTATCACAATTACATTATTAGAGTACCTCCAGCAGGACGGAGGGGCATATCTACTTGGATGTTAGTTATGTTATAACTAAGTGATAAACTGGGATAGGGAGGATGGGTTACTGCATGATAAGCCTATAGAGAGTGGGGTTGGCACAAGTTGGCATCTGCTCTCATCTCAGCTTTTGACGAGTGAAGACAACAAACAGGCACTAGTCAGTATCAATTACAATTTACCCTAGCACACCCTTAATAAGTGTCTCTTGTTTGTTTGTCCTAGACTACCTCCTCTCATCTTAAAGGACAATTTCACCATGAATGAAACACAGTTTCTTAGGTCTTCTCTACTTAAACCCAAGTTTCCACCACTGCCAACTTTCATACAACCATATATATTTCACTATACAACTCGAGAAGATAAGCCAACAGATTGAATAAAATTGAACCATTGATTGAGAACCTAACTTACAGCAGATTTATTCAATAATTTTGTATTCTACATTGTGTACTATAGCAGGTACTCCATACTTTGCAAATAGCATGTTAGATAATGTCTCTGCTTAACAACAATTTCTCAATTGACAATCATTTGAATTTTTGCACTCTTGTGCCTTAAGTGCTATGGTGATCTCTGATCTGACAGAATACAGTTTGACTTGCCACTAATTTGATTTAACCTCTATTTTACTTCTTGAATCTTGTCTCATTGGACAGAATACGGTTGAGTGTTACTTACGCCACCTATTTGATCCAAACTTTTGACTTTTTTAATCGTGCATGTCCTGAAGGAAAAGAGTATGCCCTTGTGGTGTGACTTGTGGTTTATATATGTCTTGCCGGCAATAAATTTATCCTTTTTTACTCTTTAAGGAGTAATATGTCATGCACTGCAAGCAGTGGATCATACCCTTTTATTCCTTGAATTGGTTCTTGGTTTCATGGGATGGATTCCAGTGTGATTCACAATTTCAATGTGATGCCAAAATAATATTTAACCCTTATATATCATATTATTTACCAATAATGCTCAATTTTGCCTGAATCTTGAAGCAATAGTAGCGTTAGGAAAACATTTAAAGGAGGAATGTTATTTAGATGATTACGTGTTAACGAGAACCACTCAAGGGGTGTGTTCTGAGTAGCAACTTCCTTTAGAATGTAAACAAATACAAGAGACCTCATTTGTCACACTGAGGCAAGATTAGGCGTGTTCAGGGCTTCACAATGGGCCCTATGGTTATTGGTCTGTGGCGACCAATCCATGTTCTCTTCATCTAAGGTCTGAGTCTGAGTAAAGTGACTTTCGGTTAATCTATGAGGCCAGCTTTAGGCACAACCCTCTCATTCCCACATTCATCATTACTAGCTTGTGAATAGATTGCTTCAGAATGATTGTAATTTCATGCAGGTCTCTTATCTCCAGCAGATGACTAGGAGAAGTAGCCATTTTGCATTATTGGAAATAGGGGCAAACAAAACAAGTGTGCTTTGATATGAACATGTGGCATGATGCTTTTAGCCGATTGACCAGTGTGAAGGGATGCTCACCTAGGAGCAATGATGGGGAGTAATTGCTGGATGAATGAGTTTGCCTGTAGCCGCAGTCCTATCTAAATGTCTGTGATGTTATCAAGGGGCCTTGGAACAACATGTGTCGTTGGTCCATTGCTTTTACCAGAGTAATGTAAGGCAGCCAGCCAACTTATGTATAATAAGTTTGATGGATTCACACTGGGCATCATATGTGTGGTTAACAAAATGGGAATGAAAATGCATGAGGCTAAGTGATGAAGCATATATATGTTTTATATATGTTTTATATATATATATATATATATATATATATATATATATATATATATATATATATATATATATATATATATATATATATATATATATATATATATATATATATATATATATATATATATATATATATATGTGTGTGTGTGTGTGTGTGTGTGTGTGTGTATATGTATGTTTGTGTGTGTATATGTATATGTATATGTATAAGTATATTTGTGTGTGTGCATGATATTGACTACCCATACCGTTTTTTATTAAATCTAATCGCATCAAATTTCATGCATCAGCCACATTTGCTTGCTAAAATGTGCATACTAGGTAGCTGTTTTAAGGCATAAGGAGCATGAATTTGTAAGATTTTATTCCCAGATAAGCAATTAGGCAGTTTATGCTGACAAACTATCTGATTATGTGTATGTCCCTGTTTTTTATGATAAGGAAGAGTCATATAATCAGGGGTGTCCAAATATTTTAGACCCGGAGCACAGTCAATAAGTCCTGGAGCACAGCAATTTTTGGTGACCATGGTTCGATAATAGCCATAGATATTGCACCTGGTGGCTCTATTATATTAGCCCTTTTGCAATAGTTAGAACCAAGACCAATCAATAGATAGTATAAATAAATGGAGTTCTGGCTTTTAAATACAATTTGTATCGAAAATGATTCAAGTGAAATATCTGAAATGGTCATGTTTTGTAAGAATTTCCCAGTTTTGTGAAAATTTCCCAGTGCTTTAATTCTTTTGGTTTATCGCATGTTTTGAAGCACCTGTCGCATGCGGGTGCGACAATACAACAGTTGGACACCCCTGAGAATCTAGAAAAATGTCTGAAGTTAAAAAAGATATATTTGGATGTTTTCAGACCATCTCGACCTATTGGGAATCTTGATAAAAACAAATATCATGTATTGTACAAGTATAAAAGTATTTATTTCATTAATCAGAACAAATTCATAACACAATTTTAAACTATTAACGAATGAAACAAGACAAAACATGTAAATTAAAATAGTTTGGCCCCATTTCTGGTGCATGTAGAAAAAATAAAATAAATATCTCATTCAACCACACAGCTTTCATATTTACCACTGGACTATGATGTATCTTGTGAGATTAATTTGTTTATGCACTTAAATCCTTCTGATCCTAGCTTGGATTTATAATATAATCTTGGACTAAGTAATATAATCTTGCCATAACCCAGAACTCCTGGCTGAAACTGACAAAAATCTCCAGTGGAATGTCTAGAACAAATACTGTTTTTCTTTGAAATGAAAGTCAGGAATGTCTGACCACCACTGTATGGTTGTGATGAAGTAACCTACACAACCAGAAAAGCTGTGGTAACATACTAAGTAATGGAATAAACCAATTCATAACTCTTAAACCCTCCCAATGCTGAGGCCACTTTCGTCCAAAGCACAAGAACGCAAAGATTTTTGAAAACCATCTAAACCCTGTCATGTTTTTATTCATTGGATAGCTCTCACACATTACCCTCCTATGAGTACCCATATGCCAGGGTTTCATTTATTTTTCAGTTTTTTTTTCCTCATTTAGTATTGGCCAGTAGTATTTCATAACTATCACAGATACAAGCAATAGCTTTCAAGAGGAACCTTTCAACCACAAACTTAACCCTTATGCTGCGCTACTGCTATAGTGGCTAATTTGGTCTTTTTAAAATGATGCAAAAAGCTTTAAAATGACTGATATCCTGGCACATGCATACTCATCTGACAGTACTCAGCGAGAGATTTCCAATGAATACCAACATGACAGGGTATAGATGCTTTTCAAAAATATTTGCCTTCATGTGCTTTAGGCAGAAGTAGCCTCAGCATTGGCAGGTTTAAATTATCAGGCCTTCTTAGGCCACTATAGGCTATGTTTAAACAGGTTAACATTAGCCATGCCTAAAACCATTCATAAGAGTCTGCCAAGTCAGGTGATATCCTTCTAACCAAAATGGTTTGTTTCTGTTTTGTTTTTCCTTTTGAAAATATTTTAATAGGGAAAATTGAAAGTCAGAACTCCACAACTCTCTTATAATTTATCTTAACTTACAAGAGATATAAAAAAGTAATTTGGTTTCAAAATAATTAAAGCATCCAGAAAAACCTGACAAGGAGTACTCTGAGCATGAATAGGTTAACTAATACTTAGCTAGTTGCTAATGCCTATGTATGGACAATATGCCTCTATTTGAGGTGAATGATATTGTCTATTGACACATGTGGTCTTAAACTTATGCAGGTATTTACCCCTTTCTCAAAAATTCTTAATTACACAATAAAATGAATATATATATTTCTTATAAAGTATGAAAGGGAAAATTCTTACTAGCAAACACATCCAAAGGTAATGACAAAAGTTATGTTGCAATTATCAGTAGCTGTTGTTTGCCATGAAAAAAGTGTTTTCACAAATATGTGTATACACTATACCTATTAGATGACAGGACATGTCTTTTGAGGTGTCCAATTTGTATTATATGAAGATATAATGCAAATATATATTGAAAACTTGGATTGTTAGTGTAAGGCCTTAATTGTTATTGAAACACATATTGGAAACTTGAATTATTAAAGCATTAGCATATTCCAATAAAAACTCAACACAATTTGAATTCTGATAGATACACATCATCCATTTACCAACCTACTAATTGCCTTTATGCCCATAAGCTCTGAGAGTAATCAAGAGATTCTCCATATTCAAAAAACCATTTGCTTGCAATTCATTTCTTAAGATGGAAAAATGTTGCACAGAAGTCAATCTTATTTGGAAAAAAATATAATTACTTTACTACTACTTAAACTATTACTACTACTTTTAATGATGATTATGATGAAGATAATGATAATGATAATAATAATGATAATGGTAATATTACTACTACTACTACTACTACTACTACTACTACTACTACTACTACTACTACTACTACTACTACTACTACTACTTCTACTACTACTACTACTACTACTACTACTACTACTACTACTACTACTACTACTACCACTAATAATAATAATGATAATAATAATAATGATAATAGTAATAATAATAATAATAATAATAATAATGATAATAATAATAGTAATAATAATAATAATAATGATAAAGTTATAATAATAATAATAATAAAGATAATAATAGTAATAATAGTAATAATAATAAAAACAATAATAATGATTGTAATGATGATAACTTTCAGACCTCCTGGGCCCTAAAGGCAAGTGTAAGTCAAATAAACAAAATAACTATTGTTAGAAAGCATGATAACAGGAATAACCTCTGTGTTATTATGTTTGCCTTCCCATGCTCTTAGTGAACATTAGTGTCTGCCCTATTAGCAGCACTATAGGCTGCAAGGATGAAATCCTGAGGTTCCATGACAGGCGTAGGAGGACCCTGACGGCCCATGTCCTGCTCGGCAGAGCCGGTCATTTGCATAATGCCGCACACATGTTCCATCACCTCACCGTGATCAATGGATTTCTTCCTGGATTGTGAAATCAGGGACTGGCACAAGTTCATGATCTGCGATTCAAGTTTTCGGCGCTTCTGTTTAGGCTTGGTGTTGTTCGAGCGGTTGCGTTTGTTCGAGAACCAAGAGTTTACCTGTGTAACGGAGATGTTCCCATCTTCGGCCATTCTGTGTTTTTCGGCCTCACTTGGGTAAGGATTGTCTAGATTCTGCTCATACCAGTCGGTCATCACTGCAATGGCGTCCGGATTAAGCGGATTGTTACTGCGACTACGGCCGTGGCGTTTCTTTTTGGGAACGTCCTTTGGAGCAATGTTAGGCACAACCGAGTATTGTTGCAATGATTGGCGTTTAACGTTCCCATCCATGGGCAGATTTGGTGCCTGTGTTCCAAATCTGTGGAGGGTTGGGTGAGACTGAGCCATCTTGGGAGGATGCTGTTGGATGACCTTGGGCTGGGGGTCAAGGACACTCTGTAGCCTATGGGCCACTGACTGAAATTCTTTTGCCCGGTGAATATTCGTATCAGGAGGGCCATCTTCATCAAGCACCAGGTTAGCCTGTAGTGCAGCGCTGGTTTTCTTATGATTGTAGCCCATCATGCTTTGATGTTTGGGCCCTTCATAGGTGGCAGGCCGATAGCTACCCTCCAGTGTCACCCTAGTGTTCTTGTCCTGTTTCAGCGCCACCTCATGGGAGTCGTGGCTGCTGGGGTGGAGATCAGTAGGAAATGCCATCTTTGGTGTTACTACAGTATCAGGCACATTTCTCTTGCACACATATACCCTTTCATTTGATTTGCTGGGCGGGGGCGGGGGTCTTGTGGAATACTCAGCAGAGTTTAGGGTATGAGTTTTAGGTATTAGCATTCTGGAGTATGTGTCTGGTACATGTACATTCCAATAGTCTGGGCTGGTGGGATTGGTTTTGGAGGCATGCGACGTTGTGTGCACATCTATCACATCTTGATAAGCATTGGTTGATGTTCTTGATGATTTTGGTGGCTCAGGGTAGACGTGGGCAGTATTGTGTTGTACCCACTCACTGGTGAGGGCAGCGCGAATCTCTTTAGCGCTACGCTCACTACTCGATCTCCGCTGATGGGATACGGAGACGGCGTAGGTATCTCTAACTTCAGGCTGCACCGCTGCTGCGCTTGCCACCTCGGCAGCAATGTCGGCAGCCATGGCCTGTTGTAGTGCTCGGTAAGCTGATGGAATCTCGGGTGTTCTGCAGTTCCTCTCGCTGTCACCAGAGGGAGCAGTGGTAGGTGGCAGGTGCTTACTGTGGCCCGCTAGACGCATGACAGCACCAAGCACAGAATCTCCGTCGGACGGGATCTCCATTTCTCTCTCGGCCCCTGATCCATAGAGGGTGCTGATGTGGGGTAGGGTTACCCTAGTGGGTGCCAATTCAAGATGTCCACCGTTGTTGCCGTCACCATGAGAATCAGGGTCAGGGGGTGAAGCATTAGATTTCTTTCTGTTCATCACAGATGTTATGTAATCAGCATATACAAAACTGCCATTTTTTTCCTTGCGCTCTGTATTGACTAGTAGGTGGTCATTTTGGTCAGTCTGGGTGTTGCTGGACACTGGTCTTGTTTTTTTGCCATCATTAGCACTATCTGAATTGCTGTACACATCTTCAGGGGGATGCAATGACATGACTGCCCTGTAGGGTATGTATCTTTCAGTGGAGTTATCCTCTTGTGATTGCCCTTCTAATGTCAATTCATTGTTCCTCTCTTCCTCACCAGGGGGCAGCAAAAGATGTTTCCCTGGATATTGAGGGGGCCAGTATGTGAATGGATGCGAAGTGGTGTGATACCTGCTCACTTCAGAATTGTTATTTGGCTGACCATCTCTAGGTGGCAGCACTTGCTGGTTCTTTCTTGTAGTTTGAGGATGCACACCTGATTGATAGTTAGTAGAGAAATAAGATGGTACATGTACATAATCACTTTCAGCATGGTTCTTGTCACTGTCACTGTGTCTGGGAGACACCTGGTGGTCACCTTCAGCATTACTCGGGAGTGGTCTGCTTTGGTAAAATGAGGGAATATTGTAGGTTGGTATGAACTGATCTCTGACAGTTTGGTTTTCCCTCTCACCACCAGATGGGGTGCTAGCCTGGTGGCTGGAAGCAGTGGTGCTGGCATGGTGTGTTCTAGTGGGGTGGACATGTGGTGTAGCAGTGGTGCTGGAATGGTGTGTTCTAGTGGCGTGGACATGTGGTGTAGCAACGTTGCTGGCATGGTGTGTTCTAGTAGAGTATACATGTGGTGTAGCAGTGCTGCTGGGATGGTGTGTTCTAGTGGAGTAGACATGCGGTGTAGCTGTCAGGGAGTCTTGATTGGTGAGGTGTGGTGGCCAGCTGCAGTAGACAGGGTATGGGAAGGAGGTATGTGGAGGCTGCTGGTACCAGGGAACCACAGTAGTATCACTTTTCCTGCATTGCCCTTCTCCGCCACCTGCTTCAAGTGTCCCAGGCACCTCTTCCCAGTACTTCCTCACTATCTGGCTGCTGTTCTCAGACTCTGCCGACATGGCACACCAGACACAGCCACCACACCAATAACAACAACAACTAGTCCTATGCTTGATTTCTGATCAAAGTTTGTGATCACTACTCACAGTCAGGCAGAATTCTCTGCAGGAAGAACCTGGGGACCAGTGGTCAGTAGTGGTCAGTGTGCTGGCAGTGGTCACTTCTATCCTTACTCCTGGTCAAAGTTCCTGAGTAGTACTCACTTATAACTGAAGGGACCTTCTTAGGAGTGCTCTTTCTGGAAGAGGGAGAGGTGGTCAGTGATGTCCAGTCAGAATGCTTGGCTGCCTAGCAATGAGAATCTGCCTCCTGATTGGTCCAGGTAGGGAGCCTCTAAGGGGTGTGCTCCTCAACCCTTGAGCCCACACCTTGAGCAGCAAGTGGCCTCATGCTGTGGCATTGTCTATACCAGTGAAGTGGCAAGTTTTCTTCAGCCACATGCTGGGCAGGTAGGCTAGACTCCTAGTCCCTAAGGATTTGACATTCCCTTCTATATGGGTTAGTACCGGGTATGGTAGATAGATGGCGCCACCAGATCCTCCTACCTCTAGAGGTTTAGGTCGTACTCAAACTGAGTCCGCTATTCTCCTGGTGAGATAAGTGTAAACTAAATTGACCACCAGGACCACCTAGACTAAAAGAATATCTTTTCACCTCAATATAGTTCAATATAGTTCCCATCATGACATTGTGTAAGGATATTGTACTTTATTTCAATAAGTAAATACATGTTCATTGTTGAAATCTGAATAAATTGTGGTCTCCCTTGAAAAAAGCATGCCAAAGATTTTTGCACCCAGTTTCTATATCCTGGCTAAGACAAGTAACAGCAAATACCTATTGCATAGTACATATTGTTTAATTTCTTTTCGTGTTGAAATTCTGCTCATTATCTTTAGTTAAATGTTACCCAATCATATTTGTGTTAACTTAAATATTTTGTTCACAAGTGGTTAGACTTCTGTGTTTAAAAGCATTGTTCAAGGTTAGATGTTGTCTTATTGTGTACTTTCCTCCCAAGATATATGTCTTGAGGCGTCGATAATGTCTTCAAAGCTCTCATGTTTTAGAAAAGAGCAAGAAATATAAATCTGAAGATGAAAGCTAGATGAAAAATACTATTTATGGTATTTCCTTGCGAAGTAATTGTCATAGTTTTTGTCACAAATATTGCTAAAAGCAAAGCTCTGGTGAATGGTTGTGGCCAATAGTATTGGCAGGCATCACATGTCTCTACCACATCAATTAGGGACCACTATAGAACTACCATATACCACACATTGTGGTACTATGTGCCACATAGTTGGTGAACCATTGGTAAAGTCCACTACTGGTCAGCCACAGTTCTACCATTAACCAGTGGCTAGAACAAATACAAATTAAAATGCCTATGAAGTACATGATGAAAATGTGGTATGGTTACATCCAAAGAATATACACACATAACCTTTATTTCACAGCCATCAACTGACTTGTTTTCTTTTTTTTCTGTTCCCCTGTAGATGGTAAAGACAAGCAAGAAAGCAGCGAGTCTTCCACAAGATTTTCTACAGAGAACTCAAGCTCAACTTCAGGTCAGTTTCTCGAAATAGGGTTACAATTGTTACTCTATTTACATCTGGATTGTGTGCATGGTCTCACAACTTTGATCAAAACTCACCAATTAGAGTTGAATTTGAAAAGTTATTTGAAATGGGGTTTTCTCAAAATAATGCTTTGTAAACAAGATATTCCATGTTTCAGATCATGTGTATGCTCCTGATGCTAACGGGTTCATAAGAGAAAGCTGTGGGAAAATAGGATATAAAAGTTTAGACTATCAACCAACTTGCCTCTATATAAAGCAATTTCACAAAAATAACAGAATTCTAGTATGGTCCAGGGATTCGCACCACTTCATGTACTGATGGGTCTGAAAATTGCAACAGTACCACACATTCACATTTTCAATCTCTGTTAAATTCCAAGTTCTATTTTCCTTTGATCAAAGATGAATATTGATGCCTTATGTCATAAATAGATCTATTTCTCGCCCTAAAATTATAGTGTGCTTGCAGTTTGGAAAAACCTTTAATTACCAAATGTATGATGTGTAAGGAACGGACCATTTCTGTAAAGATGCATTTTATGATACTTAAAATCTGTTGTTTTATTTGTCACAGCTCTCAATTGAGAAATAAAGAAATTACCTTGATTAAATACATTGCTATAGAACAGGCATTTCTCTCCCAATCTAATTGCTGTAATTCTTAATAAGTTCAACTTCTCTGTTAAAAGTTAATTTTTGTTTGAATAGTACATATATCGCTTTTTCAATTCATGCTGTATTGCTTTATTCACGTTTTTATTTAGAGACTTTGTTTGGTGTATTTTTGTAGGAACTGAAGATGGAGAGTCTATCCATACAAGACACACTCATAGAGCATTCCATTCCGACCTCAGAGATTAGCCAAAGAGTCATGCAGCTTTATAAGCAGTTACGCAGCCTTCCACGACCCACAACAAGCTGAATCAGTCATGGGACACTTCATTCTGATCTAACTACACAGAGATTAGCAAAGGCTTTGTTTTTAGCTCAACCAGGTTTTAAATGATGAATGCAAGCTGGTCCCCTTCGTTTGACCTGGCTTTGACCAACACAGCATGCGGTATTCAACGGATTTCAGATCCACCTCTTGAGGCCAGTTCTGCCACATTCAAAATGGTAGCGTGCGAAGCAAGCACTGTCGGAACGTGAGCAAATTTTTTGCCATACAGGCGTTATTTCCAAAATTCTGACACTGCAGATAAGTCAATTATGGCGAGTTAGCCACAGTTCACAGGTTCATATTGGAAGATAAGTCTATTTGAAGGAATAAGTGTCAGTATATCGTTTTATAAGCATTGCTTTCATCCAATCCAGATAGTCTTGCATGGCCCCCTCTACAGGCCATTATCAGCACTACACTCTGATTGGTCAGCAATTAAGGCAGCATTCCAAGACCCTTGACGAGCTGAAGTATATGTGGAAAGTCATTAATTTCCCACCAAACTGAGATTATTCAGAGCAATCCCAGTCATTAACTGTTACACTGCATCTGAAAGACTGAATTGTGTATGTACAGGTATAACTCAGATTTCAGCAGAGGAATTTTGAATTTTGTTTACTGCTCTTGTTTATGCCTTAATTAGGCCAAACCTTGAATAATCAATTGTTAACCCTTATGCTGGTGGTGGCTAATTTGGCCAATACAAAATGATGCAAAAAACCTAAAAAATGACTGAAACCCTGAAACATGGGTACTCATCTGAGAGTACTCAGCGAGAGCTATCAAATGAATACCAACATAACTGGGTTAAGATGGTTTTCAAAAATCTTTGGGTTCTTGCGCTCTGGACGAAAGTAGCCTAAGCATTGGAAGGGTCACCACAGTATCTGTGGAAAACCGCTACCTAACCCCAAGTCACTGGTAGCATTCTCACATGCCTCAAACCAGATTTGAAGCAAAGCAGTGGTGAGACAACACCTAGGTCCACTTCGCTTAGGAACAGAGGATTCTCATCAACGCTACCTGCAAGAACGACTGGTATTAGTGATGTACCCAGCCATGACTGTCTTTTACTGTATGATATACCTTGTTTGTTTTTGTGAAATTTGTATGTGTATCACAGTCAATAAAGCATACATACATACATTTGAATTATAGTGTGGTTGCGTTGAATTACAGCCCTATGTATAGAGCCCTAGAACAGTTTTAAGCAATGACTAGCGGGTATGTATACTGAAAAGGGTTATAGATTGGTATTGTATTTCAATTCTCCACTTATCAAATTTAAGATGTTTGAAATGAAATTTCACTCCTCTCACACCGAAATAAACTATAGTCATGCATTGTATGATGGTTGATGCAATCTAAAACCTTTTGGCTTGCATAACCTGAAGTGAAGCTCAATGGACCAGAAATCCAAATAATTTTAAGACTCTTCCGCTAAATAATGCAGGGCTCTATCCAGGCTCTCTGGGTTGGAGGTTCTTGTAAATTAGAGGGTTCATTTTAATAGAGTTAGATCTAATGCATTGGTTTTACCCAAAATATAAGAAAATTGGCAGTTCTAAGCAAGGAATCAACATTTTGAATTGTAATGGGCTTCATAAAACCCCTTTTGTATCTGCAATTGTGATGCACCTTAGAGAGAGAGAAACCATGTCAGAAATGATAAATATAGTCTCCTATCAGGCATCACTGAAATATTTACATGCAAATGCAACAAATACTTTATATCCTGTTGATTTACCGGTTTTTAATTTGCCGATCAGACTTGATTAGTAAAATAAGATTCTCAAAGTTCTGAAAGCTTCAGATCAGCAAATGCATGACATTGATAAGCAAACTAAATTGTCTGCCCTGTACTATAAGCTGAGAGGAGGTAATCTTGGAGAAATACACGGGACAGTTATTTTCAAATTGGTTAATGGTCCCGGCAAAAATTGTCCAGGTCTCCAGGCATCGATAGATTGAAAGCAAATATCAGCCAATAAAACTTACGGTTAAGTTAGTTTCTGTAGGATGAGAACTTCTGCTTCACTCACAAAATTAATTATCTAAGAGGGCAAATTTTGAGTTTTTCTGTAAAGCAAAGTCAAACTGAATAGGTGAAGTTATCCTTTACTGGAGTATTTGGTATTGTCAGATAGGAATACTTATAACATTTGAATGAAAATTAATTCCAAGTAAATGAAGCACAATATCCCATCTACATGTTTCTAAATTTTCTATGAATACCCCAAAATCTGCACACCACTGAAATGTAGCAATTAGAAATGGCTGATCCCATTATTATCACTTGTATTTGAACACAGAGACTGAATATATTGTATAATTTATTTCCATCAAGTGGCAAATACTTCATGATATTTGTTACATCCACATGTACAATCTACATGTCTTTTACACTCTCATTTTGAGGAATTACACATACATACCTATAAAGGGAGGAGAAACTCTATGAAGCAAAATACCTTCTGCCTAGAGCTCTTCTTTAAGTTATCCTTTGAGGGTTTGCGGAGGATTTTACTAAACCAAGGACATTTTGACCACAAACATCATTAGCAGTGTAATAACAGGTGGAAGTCAATGCACCTTTGTCAAGCTAATTGAGAAAGCTGCCAATAGATGTGAGGTATTCACTAACAAGTGTTCCGTTGGTCAGGTTTGGCCTGCATACAAAACCCATCATAGTGGGAGGTACTTAACCCTTCCAACAAGCTGAGGCTACTTTCGTCCAAAACTCAAGGAAGATTTTGAAAACTATTGAAACCCTGTCATGCTGGTATTCATTGGATAGCTCTCGGTGAGTGCCAAGGGACTTATTAAAAAAAATTCAGGTTTTTGCATCATCTTGTCTCGGCCAAATTAGCCACCAGCAGCATAAAGGTTGAACTAGAACCAGTAAAATGACTAAAGCTCACACCTATTGACTGGTCTAGCATAGCATACGTTCATGAGTAACTCAATAGTTTAGATCTTGTGACTTTTTTATTTGTCTGCAAGTATCCTACAAGAGGACTACCTACGAAGCTGTGCTTCAGTGCAATCTCTTTTGGCAGGACAATACATGCAATAACACGAACATGAAAGGTAATCAATGAAGAAAACTTTTCAGATTAAATTGTCATGTTCTTAATCTTCTCTTTGATTTTTTTTTACTGCTTCTTGGTATCCTTTTGAAAGACTTGACAAATAATGTTCATCATCCATTCCTAAATGTGATATGTTAACTTTATATAGAATTGGGTAGAATTTATATACTGCTTGAAACACACATTGCACAAAGATAGTAAGAAAATTCCAAGAGTTGAATTTCATTTACACTAGTATCCATCATATGTCATACTTCTCCCACAGAAAAATAGTGTACATTACATAGATACAACTCTCCCCCCATAATACTGGAGTACCATTGCAGCTCAAGGCCTGTGTAAAAAGCACATTGCTTGTAGGATCAACTGATTGTGCAAATTTAGATATGTGGTTTTGGTTTAGGAACACAGGGCATCTTAATCACAACCATGCTGCCCACTAAGTTTTATTCTAAGGAATGAAAAGTCATAATCTCTTAGTTGTTAGGAATGCAACGTGAGAATGATAATATATTAACCACAACAACAAGTAATGCTCAATGCGTTTATACTTAGGTGCCCAGCGAATTTGCTGTTTTTGTAAAAAAGACTATTACTTCTTTGTTGTATAAAGTTATTTACTGCAGTTCCTTTGTGTTACTTTTAATTCTACCATATTTGTACACTTTCAGTTCCATGTCTTTGTTGGGAGTTATCCTTGCCCGATTACAGTTTGTTGAATTCATGAGGGACATGCGATATGTTAGTTGTATTGCATTCCTTTCTTTAACTGACTACGGGCATATCGCTTTTGTTCAAATGAATTAAAATGATATTCTACATATCTTAGAAAGCCTTGTTATTAAGGCTTTAATGTATTTATAATAGTAGCCTGAAACATACCAGAGAAATTAAAAACAACAATAGCAGACTAAAATCATATAGAACCCCAACTACTCCCATTGATTATCTGCAATATGTGGGAAATTTTAATTTGGATATAGGGACTAACTGCTCCAATATCCAATGTGAATTATAGGGGTATCACTCCAAAGTTGCCTTAGTACCCATAATACTCTGAGTGTTCAAGTATATTGAAACAAGACTTAACAACATTTTCAATAAACCAAGCTCAGTTATAAATAATTTTCATTCAATTTATTTCGTAACTATATATTTTGACTTGTATCAGGACAACTGGGTATAAATGAGTGACTTATTCTAATTAGGTCTATGCATCATAACAGTATGAACACGAATGGAGAGACTGTCTGCGCAGATTCAGTATGTAACATACATACTGTATACGCTAGTAAGTTACACACTCCAACAAACTGCCTACACAGCTTTTTTGACATTTTAACGACTTCGAGTGAACTCCCAATCTTAACATTCCAAAAGGCATTCAAACAGAGACAAAAGAAATACACACAACTGTCAATGAAAGATTACCTTTAGAACTGTGAATAAACTAGTTGTGTCATGATTATAAAATATACATAATATATACACATTGTTCGATAGGTATTATGAGAGTTATACAGAATCCAACAGCACAACACACTAATTCTTTTGAGGTGACAACATTGTTACACAAATTCAGTTTATAATTCCTTCTTTTCATATTAACATAATATACTGGGTGAATTTTTGAAAAACATATCACCCAAAATCTGGCCAATCACAGAATTATTCAACATGATAACTCCCTGAATAAAATCCATTAATTTTAAATTACTACCTAAAGAGGAAGCAGATATTGTATGAAGTTTAAGAAGTACCTCAATACATCATTATTGGATTAAATAAGAAACAGGAAAAATAAGACCATAGATAACCAAATTAGGTTTACAAGATTCATGCATGATTTATTTTGATCTTTACTTTTAGATGCTTGCTTCGTTCATAACATATGTAAAGCAAGTTGGACTCACTGGCCCAGCTGAACTATGAACTTTCTGCCATTGAATTTTCTTTTCGTAATAGATGCCTACATAATTCTATTAGGGGCTGTAAGCTGTATCACAATCCAGCACAGAGTAAATTTGTTATATTTTTCAATACTTCTTGTCTTAAGAAAGCAAACAAGCCTTAAAATCTATGCAAGGTATCACTAAAAATACTTTCCCACACTTATGGGTTTTGGCCATAAGGTGTTCCATGAAACGTCAGGCTGGTGCCAACTCTATGGTAACATGCTTGGTTCATCCTTGGGTAATAATTGACAGACCTAACCAAGAGATTAAGTAAGAGGTGGCAATGGTCTTGAGGACCATATTTTCACATACATTATGAGTAGCCTGTTTTATTGGGAGAATATCCAACCTAGATGTTAATTTACTAGTGGCAATACTGGTGAAACCTTATGGTCACATTCCTTCAAGGTTGATCCTTGAAAGCACATTTCTTAAGTTCAATAAAGAGCTCCAGTTATCTACAGTCAGGCTAGTATGAATCTTGTTCTGGTCTTTTATTTATCCATGTTCTAGGATTCCTGGACCTGAACAAGAACTACTTTACTTTTTCAAAGATATTGCCTAGGACCTGTGAGTCTTTAGATAAGTGGTTTCAAGTGCCATAAAATGCATTTCAAAGTTTAGTTCACATGGCCTTGCTAGCCACCAATGTTCCGGCCACAAAGAGCCTTTTCTTTGTGAAGTTACTGGTAGCCCTGCTGGTATGAGCCCTGGGGTCTGGGGTATGATCCGTAGCCTGCGGGTCCTCTGGAGTAGGGGTTTCCGGGGCTCTGACCGGGTTGCGGCATGCCACCTGCAGCTGCTCCTGGCTGGGGCTGGCCATAACCAGCCTGAAAAATCACAGCATAAGGAATTGTAATAAATGAAAGAGCATGGTCTTTCTCAGCTTCCTAAAAGAATGCTCTCATAGATGAAATCTTAACATGCATCCTGTCAAGTTCTGCATAAACTACAATTAAATACTCATAATCCCTCCTCTTGCCAATAGAAATGTAAAATCCAATGTCCCGCCAATATGTCTCATCATATAATACTCTTTGCCAACAGTGGTAGAAACAAACTTAAGTGAAATTCCTAGCCAATAGAGATTTAAGAAGCCATCAATCATCTATTTTTCAAAGAGAATGGGATGTCATGTACAAAAATTCAAAAATATACAGTATCCATTGCAAACAAGCTGAGATCTTTTAAGATTCTCTGAAATTTTAACAATTAACAATTAAACAATTTGACTATTAAATTTTACATGAACTTTTTCTTTTCAGGAAATATTTGAAACATAATTGTAAGACATTCGAGTAAAGATATACATGATATCGAATTAGGTGCAATATACAAACCTGCCCATATCCCTGTGGGTATGCCGCCTGTTGCATTTGTGGTGGTTGCGCTGGCTGCTGGGGCTGTTGCTGTGAGGCGGCGGGTTGGCTGGGGTAGTTGTAGCCCTGGGAGGAGGCAGGCGCACCGTAACCTGCCGCTCCCTGCTGCTGCTGACCGTAGCCCTGGGGGTAATTCTGGGGGTAACCTGCTAATAAAACAACATCAAGGTATTATACATAGAGAATATAACCTCAGCTGGGGCTGTTGCTGTGAGGCGGCGGGTTGGCTGGGGTAGTTGTAGCCCTGGGAGGAGGCAGGCGCACCGTAACCTGCCGCTCCCTGCTGCTGCTGACCGTAGCCCTGGGGGTAATTCTGGGGGTAACCTGCTAATAAAACAACATCAAGGTATTATACATAGAGAATATAACCTCAGCTGGGGCTGTTGCTGTGAGGCGGCGGGTTGGCTGGGGTAGTTGTAGCCCTGGGAGGAGGCAGGCGCACCGTAACCTGCCGCTCCCTGCTGCTGCTGACCATAGCCCTGGGGGTAATTCTGGGGGTAACCTGCTAATAAAACAACATCAAAGTATTATACATAGAGAATATTTATATAACCTCAGCCCCTTTGCTGTTAGCCATAACCCTGGGGGTAATTCTGGGGGTAACCTGCAATCAAAACAACATAAATATACTCTTCCTAGAGAATATAGCATACATTGAGAATAAAACCTTAAACCCTTGTATCGTCACTCGCCAAAAACAATTTGAGTTAGGAGACAACCTTAGCCCCTTAATTTGGAAAAATAGTCACACGAGAAAATGTTTGAGAGCCCTGCTTTTGAATTTTCATAAAATGTTAGTGAAAAACAATGGTATATCATAGGTATAGATAATGGTCTACCATGATGTGTTGACTAACCCATCATGGTATATTTTCTGGGTGCAGATTAAGTGATTCGCTGGGACCCAGAGCGATTGTCAGTAAGAAACACTCCTGAAGCAGCCTTCTAGTGTCAGGCAGTACCTTGTGATTGCTGCTGCTGCGGCTGCTGTTGCTGCGGCTGTTGTCCATAGCCCTGTGAGGTGGCGTCCTGGCCCTGAGGCTGAGCTTGCTGTTGCTGTTGCTGCTGGGGAGCCTGTTGCTGTGGCTGTTGAGGTTGCTGTGGCTGGGGTGGCACGGGGTAGCCCGCTGGCGGCTGCTGCTGGCCCTGCTGGAAGCCCGCCTGCTGCTGCTGCTGCTGTAACTGCTGCTGTCTCTGCTGGTGGCTGGCTGATGAGCCTATGCTGGATATGCTGTCTGGGGTACCGGCTCTGTTGGGAGCAGCACTGCCATCTGATAGGTAGAAATAAGGTTGATGACAGTGGTAGAAATAAAATTTCAGGAGGTATTGAATATTTAATAGGGAGGGATAGGGGTTGCCTTTAAGGTTTTGCATATTAATTCATGATAACCTGATTTCCGAAAATAGCTGTTCTCATCACATACACCAACAAAGGTGGGGTGAACTTCTATTACATACCTATCATGTTTTGGGGGCTTATTGTTGGTAGTAAGGGCTGGACTTAGCCTATCGCCTGATACACAAAACAGCCCAGACCTGAGTCAAGCAAGAGGGCCATACTATGAACTTGTCTGGCTGGACTACCAGCTTCTGAGGTTGTGAGGAGCATTTACTTAAAAGAAAATACCAGAGAAAGTGTCGTTAAACATCTATATTCTGTTTAACACGGCATCCTGATTTGCAGGCAAGGCAACCTGATTTTGGCTCCAACTTGCCCACCTGGACTACCTGATGATTTTATTGACTGTTGGGCCAATGATTGTTTGGACTTCCACAACTAACCTCAAGCCAAGGACAGTCAGGATCATCTGGTGGAATGACAGTTTTCATAACACCTTTATAAACAGGGAAAAAGTTCAAGATTTTTTAGCATGATTTCTTTAGGGTGACGACCAAAGATTTTCAAAATAGACAATCTTCTAAAACTCAGCGGAAGGAAAACTTGCCCTTATGACTTTATAAACTAATAAATATATTTGTTATAAGGATTTGAAGTAGCTAAGTAGCTACACCAGGATTGCGGTTTCAGACAGGCATTTAAACATTGCAAATGAATATAGTTGGTATAAGGATTTGAAGAAGCTGAGTAGCTGAACAAGGATTGCCGTTTCTGAAAGGCTTTTAGACTCGGGTGGTTGGGCTGTAGTGCTGATCAATTGGTAACTATCAGATGGGCCACAGTTCCTGTAATTATTTGTATTTCCCTCACTCATAGTCTTGGACAGGATTTAGAAACTGGGTGCCCAAATTAACAATTGTAAGAATTTTGGGCACCCTATCTATCAAGGTAGAACACAATATACTGAGATTACAACAATAAACATGTTTACTTATTGAAATGAGGCAAATTGAAAATATCTTTATAAGAAGCCGTAAAAAATATATTAAGGTGGAAAAATTCAAGTATATGCTAGAAATTTCCATTTAGAGAAATTTCTCACAAAAAGGTGGGTGTCCTGAGAGGTGATTTTTGAGGATTTGGGTGTCCAAATGACACCCAGGCACCCTCCTGGCTAAGATTTACTTTTTCAGGTAAACCACTCACCTGCATGGTCATTGGAGAGGCCGAAGGATGACATGACTTTGTGCTGCGGACTCTCCTCTATTGACTTCTGTGTGGATAAGGGATCAAACTCTTTACTTCCCGCTATATTGGTGGGTTTGTTTACTACAGGCCTAGGTGCCTGAGGGGAGGGTCTGCCAGGATCAGCAGCTGAAACACCTAAATACCAATTGGAACATTGAAAATCTCCGCAATACGATACAATACAATATCAATATTTTCTTGACAATACAATATCTTTATGATGTTTTAAACTGTACAGGCTGCCTT
This sequence comes from Maea johnstoni, assembly GCA_963942565.1. Taxonomy (NCBI): domain Eukaryota; kingdom Metazoa; phylum Annelida; class Polychaeta; order Spionida; family Magelonidae; genus Maea; species Maea johnstoni. The sequence continues at coordinate 85,203,327 of OZ012684.1, read as the reverse complement.
CCAGAGACCTTATTTTATTAAATTTGTCACTATTATCTTAAGGTGGGTCCAGCACTTAGAACATAAGCTAGCACTTTCTTCATTTACAGCTTGTAGGTGATTGTAACACCCAGTAAACTATATATTTTCTGAAAGAAGACCTTTCTAGCTACCTTTCAATGCTACTTTGATTTATCTTTTCTCAAATGTCAGAGTTTTATTGAAAAAAATGTAAGATGTTATTCTTTCAATTAAATCACATTCAGCCCACAGCAACGGGTCAAAACGCCAATTTAACTTGGATGGATTACACGTTCATACATGTACCTAGAAAAAGGTGTCTTGGATTTATATTATTTGCATTCCTGTGGGAGATATTTAGTGTCAAAGCCAAGTGGGGGTGGTCTTTCCAGAGAAAGTGGGTATCCTATTGAAAATCCAAGACACCTTTTTCTAGGTACATATATGAACTTGTAATCCATCTAAGTTAAGTTGGCGTTCTGACCCGCTGCTGCGAACTGATAGTGATTTAATCTAAAAAATAGCACTTTACATTTTTCTCAATAAAACTCTGATATTTACGAAAAGATAAATCAAAGTAGCATTGAGAGATAGCAAAAAAGGTCTCCTTTCAGAAAATATATAGTTTACTCATTGTTACAATCCCCTACAAGCTGTAAATAAGGAAAATGCTAGCTTATGTCAGAAATGTTCTTAGTGCTGGACCCACCTTAAGATATTTTGCTAATAAATATCAAACTGCCTCTGTGTAGAGTCCAGATTGCAATTAAGCAGTACTGGTATCCCAGTGCTGCCTTAATCCAACAGACTTGCACTTGTATACAAGCCAATAATTGTAATGATGCATTGCAGTTAAAGTTTTAAGGTTAAAGTACTTTGCAAATAAACTAATAAAATAACCATCACCTAACTTAAAATATTAGAGAATATTATAATACAGAATAACATAGGTTACATGAAATGTTTTAGGGTAATCAGTAATGGCAAAGTTGAACTATTCCAACACATTTTCCCCTATCATCTTTAATATACATGTACTACGATTAGGGCTGTACACCGGTACCCGGTACCTGCACCGTACCGAATACCGTCTCGCAAAATACCGGGGAATACTCGTTTCAATATTTAACGGTATGCTTATCGGTATTTTGCAAAACACAAACCCTTGTCAAACATTCAATACTACGAAATAATTCAGTAAAAAGTTATACTTACGGTTGCCGAACTTGTAAACTTGGAAGGTACGATATAGCGGCGATAGTTCCATCGCCGCTACCATTAGTGAACTTGTGATTCTTTTTGTTGCCGCGTAGTGGCGCTGCTGATATACAGCGCCACTACGCGGTAGCGATAAGAATCACAAGTTCACTAATGGTAGCGGCGATGGAACTGTAGCGGCGATGGAACTATCGCCGCTATATATCGTACCTTCAAGCAGAATGTTGATCTATTCAAGTTAACAAGGTTTGGCTGCCGTAAGTATGACTGCTTAATTTTCACATCTGATCATATGTTGTAATTAAAATACCTGACAGACAACAAATACATTTTAGGTTTATGTCAGGAACTACGCTAAGTGTGTACTTAGCGTAGTTCAAGATACCGATAGCAGTACCGATAAAATACCGTATCGTTTCAACGATACCGGTTATGGTACCGTACCGCTTCACCCTTAGCGGTATGCAGCCCTAACTACGATACCTTACCTTTATCTGGTTGTTCATCAGATGCATTAGGAATCCTTGGCTGTGGTTCTAATCTATCCAATAGTCTATTTACAGTATCTCGTACAGTTTGAAGTTCATTTTTGATGTGTTTTACTTGATCGGTTTCTAAAGGTTTAGGCTGACCATTTACTGTGGAAGAGAAAAAATACATTTTTATAATAAGACTGCCATTGCTAATTGCAATTCCTTAGGTGAATGACAAATAGTAAAACAATATGTTAGGACTATCATTACTTTTGCCGCATTCCCAATCCCCCAGCACACTGGCAAATAATATAAGCTAAGACTGTCATTGCTATTGTTGAATTTCCAAGCTCAATGGCAAATAATAATAAGCTAAGAATGTCATTGCTATTGTTGAATATCCTAGCTCAATGACAATGGCAAATTATAATAAGCTTAGAATGAATGGCATTGCTATTGTTGAATTCCCTGACTCAAAGGTAAATAAATGAAAGCTAAGACCCATTACTATTGTTGAATTCCCCAGCTCAATGGCAATTAACATGTTTTATAGCAGAAGCTGAGACGCTCATTGCTACTGTTAAATCCTGTTCTGATATAATGCAGGAAACAGAGAAATGTTATTATGGCAAAACATCCTAAAAATTTAACCATCTATCATGCCTCTTTAAGAAATGACCACATTTTAATAATATCTCAAGATTTGAAAATAACAGAACTAGTTACTTAGTAAGTATAACTAAATGATCTCAAATTAATAAGTTGCTCTACTTACCAAATAAAGTTAGTCGCAGTATTCTACTACACTGTATTGCGAATGATACATCGGAGCTATCAAATATTGTAATTAAATCACCATCTGAAAAGATAAAATATATCCAATAAACATCAAAATATTTTGATAAATCAGGACATGGATCAGGATTCGGTAAAAAAGCAAGTAAAAGTTTGATCTGTTAAGGAACCTATTCCTATTCCATGTTTCAAGTCTCTCCTGAATTCCAGCACTGAATGTATGTAGTCTATGTCTATATCAGTACTTGGATGATGCATATCAAATTAACAAAGGGTATTGCATCAATATCAAAATTTCAAATAATGGTGACTTATCATCAGCACTAAATATCACTTCATACCTAAATGTACCATGCTGGATCACAAAGTAACTCTTATGCATAGAATATTTGTCTCTGGCTTTATCTGTCAGAAAGTTGTTGTACTAAAGCTCAAGACAAATTCTAAAACAATCTGCTTAACCTTCTCAGTAAGGATTTAAAGTCGTAAATAGAAGCTTATCTTAGTTAAAAAGGGATAACATTGTAATTAACTTTAATCTTATTAGCTTGCGGATGCAAGTTAAATACTTTTTATTCATATAAACCAACTTATGCATGCCCAAGGTCAATTAGCAAAAGACTTCCAGGATAACATTTGTGCTATACAATCCAGGATTATACTTTGTTTTGAAATTATTCTACAGTGGTAATATCACAGATTACCACTACTACTACTACTACTTCTACTACTACTACTACATTACTCAAATTATTACTATGAAAATGATTATTATTATCATCATTATTATCATTACTATTACTATCATTATTATCATCATTATTATTATTATTATTATTATTATTATTATTATTATTATTATCATTATAATTATTATCATTATTATTATTATCATTATTATTTTCATTACATGTCTGAAATACATGGTCCCTATTTTGGCTACGAAGATTTTGGGCGTGGACAGCCCTTATGTTTACCTTCATCTTTATATTTAATTGTTACTTCATCGTTACTGTCTAGCTGTCCGCGGAAGACCCTCTGCATCATGAGCACGAGCTCGTCGTAGGTGATGTCCTCATTGTGGATGGGGATGCGGCGTATATCGTCCCCCAGCTGCACCTTGATGATCAGCTTCCCCGTCAGGTCTAGCTGCGGGTACGAGTCCTCCTTCGCTCTCCCAGAGTACCCGTGGGCATTCATCATCAACTCTGGAAATGAAAAATCACAAAGGTGAAACAGTGAGTTAACTAACAATGGCCAAGTATCTAAAGTTTATTATAGATAGTAGTGTAGGTAAACACTGGGAGCCTTCCCTGTATAGCCTCTAGTCATTATTGTACCTATGTATATGGATCATCCGTGTCTGAAATCAAGTATTGAATTGAATTAAATTAAACCAACAATAAAGATTCTGAATTGTTTGAACAAGAGGGTTTGACTGGGTCTTACCCAGGAATCGGAAACAGTGAGTCAAAACGGAGGATTTAAGAAATTTTGGGGGTCAAAAGTCAGTTACCAAGATAATCATACCCAACCCTATATATAGCCGGGACAAACCCATTTTGTATATTGATGCTATCTGGTAATGCCTAAAAAAAAAGATGTTTGGTTCCTATTACCCTACCCTACCTAGTTTTTGTCCCCTACCCTAAAGTTTTTTTTGCCAATCCTACTGAAAAATGAATTGTTCCTACCCAAAAAATTGCCTCGCCGTCCTAAATACCAATTCTTCAACCATTAAATTATAAATTTCTGGATGAACAGAAGCAGGGGCCTACAATTAATGCATATAAAGACAATTACAACAAGGCAAACCTTTATCAAAGCCATCCAACTCCAGGGAATCGTGCAAGTTAAAGAATAAAGATAAAAAATAAAATAAAATAAATCCCTACCTACCCTACCTATATTTTTTTAGGACGTAATAGGAACCAAACACTTTTTTTTTTGGCCTAAAAGAGTTGGGGAACCTTCCTATACCTTGCAATGTTAAAATGCAAACTTCCCAAATTTCTCTCTCAATGCCCTAACTACTTCATACCTGACTGCATTAGGATGATAAATGTGAGCTAGCCACTGCTTTTATTTTTGGTAAACTCACTTACAACAAAGAGGTAGTCCAAAGATTTCTCGAAAGCATTAGTTTACATTCATGAGCCTGGCATCCATATTTAGGCATTGCCGCACCTTTCACATGAGTTTGAAGTGAAAGGTCAGCAAGGGGCCCATTCAAATTCAGACTACTTTCATTCACAATACCTCTCAAATCAATCACTATGACCTATCACTGTGTTCCTTGTCTGAAAGATCTGTTTGGTATTTGCTGAGTATTTTATTATCAACGGAGATCTTTCAAATCTATTTTGCCTGTTGTTTTTCGCAATAAAAATTGTGTCCCTAATTAGATCAAACAAACGCTCTTCCAAAGATCTCGCGATAAGTCAATGATAGATGAATCCACCATGGCAACTGGCGCATTAAAAACTTTAACCAGGAATAAAATTTGTATATTTTCCAGTGATCTGGTAAAGACATTACAAAAATATAAGTGAAAACATGCATCCATGATATACATCCAAAGAAACGCCTATGCTATTATTTGAGTAATTGTTAGTGTTTGGAATCGGTCAAGATCGATCATCGGTCCATTTGAACGACCGATGACCGATAAATAATCGAAGTTGTGTACATGGTTTTCCGTGCCGCCATTGCTATTTACCTAAGTCATAAGGTACCGCGACACCTAGCTGTATCACGACAAACTAGCATAATTGCGTCATGCACATTTGCGCTATGGTGTGCCGATAACAAAACAACAATGGCGGCATCGTAACATCGCCGCGGCATGCTCAGAGAGGTGGATCTAGAGCGGTCCTGCAGTGTTTCCTCTTTGGTGGGGCAATACATAGGTAAATAAACTTTGTTTCTCAGATTTTCTGACCGGCAGGACTACTGAAAGTCCAGCTATTTCTTTGAATAGAAGTTTTGTCCATGTTCGTTTTTTTGTTCGAACATGTAAAATTGCGTTCGATCAACATAATCGGAGGCACAAACGAACGCTGTTCGAGCAATCGGAAGAACACTAGTAATTGTGTCTGGAATGAAGTCGCTATGAGGGAAAGAATTTTTTTACATTGCCAAGAATAGAGAGGTGTGACAATGTTCCTACCACATACCTGTCAACATTCAAGCATCCAGAATCAGGAGATTTCAGGCAGTTCACTATTGGGGCCTCATTCGCGACATTTTGTTTAGTTCCAATCCTTGCCACCAGGGGTCAGGTTCTAGTTTAGCTTAGGAGTGGGCTCTTATATTAAACAGGAGTGAGCAAATTGATAACCATACAAATATGTTAATGATTTTATTCATTTAGCGATCACGTTTGCTTTGAAAGCTTGTTGAAATCATCAGCCACTACAAATGGCAGATTGTGTTGAGCAATGAAGTTCAAAAAGAGAGGTTCTGCTGTCTGCAATGTCCTTGCATTCCTCTTATAAGCAGGAGTCCCTATATCCTATTTTGTAACTGTTTTTCCTCCATTTCCTATAGATATATCCATACTAAATGTCACGCAGTAAGCAAAATAATCACCCTTTTTGCTCATTATTTCAGTATATTCTCGCGCTATTTTGTCATCAAATTTACACAGATATCTGTGTATTTTACAAGGTGGTGAATTTTCCTAGTAAGCCATTGTAGATTTTTCTTGAGATGCTACCTGATCATGCTAGCCCACAATTCACCTTTCCCTCTTAAAGGTGCATAGAACAATACCTGGCTGCTTGATAATTCGAATTAGTAAGGGATTAGCTATTAATACCTACTGATAGGAATCAATTGATATCGGGGATTCTCCAATCAGGGGTACATAGGCTGTTGCACTAGGGTCAAAATTTCAAATTGTTTATTAGTGCAAATACTATTAAATTTTCAAAAGTAGGGGATGTCCAGATATTGAGGCTAAAATATCTCTGAGCATTCTCATTTTGTTTGGAAGTACCATATAGTATAGTCAATGGCAAAAAAGTATAAATATCAGGGTATGGACATCACTGTCCGTTACCCTATACTAACTTAAATAAATAGAAATAAGTGGATATGAAACCAGGTGAACAGGCTACTCTGCTAGCCTCAACAAATAGCCCAAAAGCCGTGCTCTGCACTTGCTAAGATGATGCTGGGGCACAGGTTTCTCTGAAATCAGAGAAATACATCCCCTTGATCCGCAACCCCATAGGCCCAGCATGCTAGTACCTACGGTATGTGCGCCTCGGGTTACGCGGTGTAGCCTGGGGAAGTATTGGTCACGTGATTGGTTTCGCAGGAATTTCAGTCTGACCCAGGGCCTGTGAAACCAGCAGGCAGCCAATCCTGGGGTACACATGTTATCTATGACTCATAGTGGTGTGAGGCAGCGAAATTTGATGATGCATGCACAGTGCCCACTCCCTGTCTACTACTCCCAGCTGAAATGTAAATGATACGAGTAGGGGTCCATACCTTTAAAATTATACGGTATGGTACGGTTCCGGTATTTTTTATACGGTTCCAGTATTCTAACGTTACCGATACTGGTTACTTTCTTTACTGGTCGATGTTTTCGATTTGATTCTGTCGCACGCGTTAGTGCTTGGAAAAGTGTGGTGGGGGCTGGACTAGCACCATGTAAAATACATAGCGTGGCCCTCTCCACACTTTCCCAAGTACTACCGCGCGCGTTAGTATCTATCGTAGTGCAGTTTCAATTCGAATTTGCGATGTATTTTCCCGCCGATCCCGCGTCTCTGCACTCTTTTCCGCCTTGCCTGCTATATCAGCAGCGAGGCGGCTTAGTCATAGTACCGGTAAAAAAATACCGGATACTAATTATACGGTTTTTTACCGGTATTTTCGGGCGGAGTATCGGTACCCTCACGGTACGGCGGTACCGGTGTGGACCCCTAGATACGAGAGCCCTGATTGGTCCTTGTTCCCTCGTGACCTCACCCTGATGACAGATCAGAAACCCCAGTTGTGTCCGGCCCTTCACTATAGCGCATATATATAGAAATTGGTATCTCGCTACTCATCCATTCTTTTCTTCATCTAAGCTCTGTGACAGTTACTCACACTTACTTCAAATTAGCAAAACAAAATTTGCTTCTTTTTGTCATTTAATGTACCTATTGCCATAAGTGAAACGTTTGAAATATTTCCTTAGAATCAACAAATACAGAAAATCTGAAAAAATACAACTAGAAGTCATTTTGCCAAAAATCTGTCTTTTTTTGGGGGTCTGAATCAGTGAATGGGTAAACATAAAATGACAGCCACCCGTTCTGACCCTGGGGTGGAGTGCCATTGTCAGTCTGGTAGTGAGTCAGCGAGTCTGCTAGGAATGTGAGATTCACTCGGCTACTAGAGGAACCCATGGTCTTTTAAATCAGTTCAAATAGTTCAATGCATAGAAGGGGGAAGGGCAAGCTGTCAAATTTTTTGGCCGGCCGGCTCGACAGCTGACTTGTTCGACAAAATAATAAAAATAAATTGGATGAGGCTTGGGACATAAGCCGTGTTTTTTTGTGCAAGTAAGATACCCTAAACAAAAATATTGACACAGAAGTGTGCCCATAAAGTGTATAGAAGCATAGAAATCAAATACGCTCAAGAACTGACCTGATTTTGATCTTAACTCCACAATTTTCCGGACAACACCTTCGCGATGTCGATGTGGCTTCCTTGAATGTCTGTCTGTGCGTCGCAGAAGTAAGCCGCTTATAGCATTGGGTAAAATGTCAAGTATCTATTATCATACTTTAAATATATATTCAAAACCTACTTTTGTATATTTGATTATGTCTTATATTTTTTGCACAGGCATGATCATCAATACTTTATCCAACATTCGCCGCATATGTTTATTTATTGTTGATGTAAGCGAATTTGTCAAATATCATCATGTGACTTTGGCCCCTACATATGCAAGCAGTGAACTTGGCCAAGATTGTGCACAGCAGATTTTTGTGGACACATAACTACTGTAAGGTAAGTTCCAAGTAAAGGAAAAACTCTTCTCATCATTACTTTCCCTCATGTGCAGATGTGTGTGATCCCTTCCTGATGGAGGTGTGAGAGTGTATAAATAAATCTGAACTGACTTTTGTTGAAGAAAAGGTAAACAAAGGCAGAGTAGTACATGTAGTTAGCAGTGAGTTGTACTGGGAGAAATGGAGGGCAATACATGTACTCACTGACTGACCCTCACATGGTTTAACAGCACAGGGCTGATGTGGGGCAACCGACAATGACAAGGCATCAGAGAAAGCTAAGCCCATTGTTAGGTGTTATTTATGTGTCTAACACTGCTGGTTGATTTGAGATAGTCATGTCATCACTCATGTGTTGATCATACAATGGGGATGTTAACATTACAGTTTGCTTTCCAAATGAGTGAAAAGTGTCAAGATGTGAAGGGGTGACAGTGCTATCTATCCATGCCAAAAAGATCTCCTCTCAAGTAGCAGTGACCCAATATGAAAAAAGTGCATGACACAATGAGGCTTTGATTGCCTTATTATGTCACATTATGGGATGCATACATCCCTCCAGAAATATATTAATCTTGCAGCATAAATGGTGAGCACTGCAAATTATGTCAACTCGGTAACGTTGTCATGATGATGTTCTGAGATTTGGGCATCGCAGGCGGATCCTACCCCAGATTTGCACACTACAAGAGTGTGTTAAATCAGGATTTCACGCATTACGCAGTAAGCAAAAGAATCACCCTTTTTGCTCATTATTTCAGTATATTCTCGCGCTATTTTGTCATCAAATTTACACAGATATCTGTGTATTTTACAAGGTGGTGAATTTTCCTAGTAAGCCATTGTAGATTTTTCTTGAGATGCTACCTGATCATGCTAGCCCACAATTCACCTTTCCCTCTTAAAGGTGCATAGAACAATACCTGGCTGCTTGATAATTCGAATTAGTAAGGGATTAGCTATTAATACCTACTGATAGGAATCAATTGATATCGGGGATTCTCCAATCAGGGGTACATAGGCTGTTGCACTAGGGTCAAAATTTCAAATTGTTTATTAGTGCAAATACTATTAAATTTTCAAAAGTAGGGGATGTCCAGATATTGAGGCTAAAATATCTCTGAGCATTCTCATTTTGTTTGGAAGTACCATATAGTATAGTCAATGGCAAAAAAGTATAAATATCAGGGTATGGACATCACTGTCCGTTACCCTATACTAACTTAAATAAATAGAAATAAGTGGATATGAAACCAGGTGAACAGGCTACTCTGCTAGCCTCAACAAATAGCCCAAAAGCCGTGCTCTGCACTTGCTAAGATGATGCTGGGGCACAGGTTTCTCTGAAATCAGAGAAATACATCCCCTTGATCCGCAACCCCATAGGCCCAGCATGCTAGTACCTACGGTATGTGCGCCTCGGGTTACGCGGTGTAGCCTGGGGAAGTATTGGTCACGTGATTGGTTTCGCAGGAATTTCAGTCTGACCCAGGGCCTGTGAAACCAGCAGGCAGCCAATCCTGGGGTACACATGTTATCTATGACTCATAGTGGTGTGAGGCAGCGAAATTTGATGATGCATGCACAGTGCCCACTCCCTGTCTACTACTCCCAGCTGAAATGTAAATGATACGAGTAGGGGTCCATACCTTTAAAATTATACGGTATGGTACGGTTCCGGTATTTTTTATACGGTTCCAGTATTCTAACGTTACCGATACTGGTTACTTTCTTTACTGGTCGATGTTTTCGATTCGATTCTGTCGCACGCGTTAGTGCTTGGAAAAGTGTGGTGGGGGCTGGACTAGCACCATGTAAAATACATAGCGTGGCCCTCTCCACACTTTCCCAAGTACTACCGCGCGCGTTAGTATCTATCGTAGTGCAGTTTCAATTCGAATTTGCGATGTATTTTCCCGCCGATCCCGCGCCTCTGCACTCTTTTCCGCCTTGCCTGCTATATCAGCAGCGAGGCGGCTTAGTCATAGTACCGGTAAAAAAATACCGGATACTAATTATACGGTTTTTTACCGGTATTTTCGGGCGGAGTATCGGTACCCTCACGGTACGGCGGTACCGGTGTGGACCCCTAGATACGAGAGCCCTGATTGGTCCTTGTTCCCTCGTGACCTCACCCTGATGACAGATCAGAAACCCCAGTTGTGTCCGGCCCTTCACTATAGCGCATATATATAGAAATTGGTATCTCGCTACTCATCCATTCTTTTCTTCATCTAAGCTCTGTGACAGTTACTCACACTTACTTCAAATTAGCAAAACAAAATTTGCTTCTTTTTGTCATTTAATGTACCTATTGCCATAAGTGAAACGTTTGAAATATTTCCTTAGAATCAACAAATACAGAAAATCTGAAAAAATACAACTAGAAGTCATTTTGCCAAAAATCTGTCTTTTTTTGGGGGTCTGAATCAGTGAATGGGTAAACATAAAATGACAGCCACCCTCTCTGACCCTGGGGTGGAGTGCCATTGTCAGTCTGGTAGTGAGTCAGCGAGTCTGCTAGGAATGTGAGATTCACTCGGCTACTAGAGGAACCCATGGTCTTTTAAATCAGTTCAAATAGTTCAATGCATAGAAGGGGGAAGGGCAAGCTGTCAAATTTTTTGGCCGGCCGGCTCGACAGCTGACTTGTTCGACAAAATAATAAAAATAAATTGGATGAGGCTTGGGACATAAGCCGTGTTTTTTTGTGCAAGTAAGATACCCTAAACAAAAATATTGACACAGAAGTGTGCCCATAAAGTGTATAGAAGCATAGAAATCAAATACGCTCAAGAACTGACCTGATTTTGATCTTAACTCCACAATTTTCCGGACAACACCTTCGCGATGTCGATGTGGCTTCCTTGAATGTCTGTCTGTGCGTCGCAGAAGTAAGCCGCTTATAGCATTGGGTAAAATGTCAAGTATCTATTATCATACTTTAAATATATATTCAAAACCTACTTTTGTATATTTGATTATGTCTTATATTTTTTGCACAGGCATGATCATCAATACTTTATCCAACATTCGCCGCATATGTTTATTTATTGTTGATGTAAGCGAATTTGTCAAATATCATCATGTGACTTTGGCCCCTACATATGCAAGCAGTGAACTTGGCCAAGATTGTGCACAGCAGATTTTTGTGGACACATAACTACTGTAAGGTAAGTTCCAAGTAAAGGAAAAACTCTTCTCATCATTACTTTCCCTCATGTGCAGATGTGTGTGATCCCTTCCTGATGGAGGTGTGAGAGTGTATAAATAAATCTGAACTGACTTTTGTTGAAGAAAAGGTAAACAAAGGCAGAGTAGTACATGTAGTTAGCAGTGAGTTGTACTGGGAGAAATGGAGGGCAATACATGTACTCACTGACTGACCCTCACATGGTTTAACAGCACAGGGCTGATGTGGGGCAACCGACAATGACAAGGCATCAGAGAAAGCTAAGCCCATTGTTAGGTGTTATTTATGTGTCTAACACTGCTGGTTGATTTGAGATAGTCATGTCATCACTCATGTGTTGATCATACAATGGGGATGTTAACATTACAGTTTGCTTTCCAAATGAGTGAAAAGTGTCAAGATGTGAAGGGGTGACAGTGCTATCTATCCATGCCAAAAAGATCTCCTCTCAAGTAGCAGTGACCCGATATGAAAAAAGTGCATGACACAATGAGGCTTTGATTGCCTTATTATGTCACATTATGGGATGCATACATCCCTCCAGAAATATATTAATCTTGCAGCATAAATGGTGAGCACTGCAAATTATGTCAACTCGGTAACGTTGTCATGATGATGTTCTGAGATTTGGGCATCGCAGGCGGATCCTACCCCAGATTTGCACACTACAAGAGTGTGTTAAATCAGGATTTCATAAGGTAATCATGCATGTTGTCATCTCAGGGCAATTAAAACACCTGCAGACAAACAGTCTCTAGATAACTCATGGTCACATATGTACCATAGACCCCCCCCCCCCCATCAGCTGTGTGACAGATACTTGGCACTTCTGAACATAGTGTGTCTAATTGCCTTTTAAGCTCAGCCCTGTCCAACATATCAAATGCTAATTTTCTAGCCCCCCCCCCCCCCCCCCATTTCTTCCTGAAGGCCAAGCTGTCTCAGAGATGAAAAAAAATAGTGTTTAGGTAGCCAAAGTGTGGATAAAATTTTTAAATCATACAGATATTTTTAAGTTTTCCAACATTGGCCCTGAAATTCCAGCGGCTTATAGCGCTAATTTAGAACTATTGTATTTTTTGATAAAGGAAAGGGTGTCCATACTTGACCTAGGATGAAATTAGCCCATTCAAGTGTTCTCTGATTCATTTGCAATTATGTTTATGAGGTTTTATGATAAGATATAATTTCTCATCAATGAAGCCATAATCATGGCATCTAGATGTTCATTGAATTTTCGAAGTCAGTGACTTTCATTATATGTGTCTAGTAGTTCCGTTCTGGGTACCATTTTCTCTTTAAGTTTCCGGTCCAAGTGTTTGATAATTGATTGTCTAAATGCCTAAGTACTGAGGAAATACAGTTTTTGTTGACAAATGGTTACTGTTTAGTCTCTCTTCTTTATGAGGCAAAACCTTTTCAATAAAAGATTCATGAAATAGAAATGCTGTTGGTATTATGCTTACTACCGTAAATTCTCGCAAATCTCGGACACTTTTTATTAATTACGATTTTCGTTGGCTGATGGTGGCCGAAATTTACTGAAAATAGCGATCAAATGTCAGACACCGTGGCCGAGATTCGTCGATATTATCAATTGAAACGAAAGCTACATGTACTATGATGTAGATGGAACTGAAAATCGATTGCTAACTTCCAACACAAGAATATAATTTTCCCCCACAAAACCCTTATTGTCCACCTACCTGACTTGTCATTCCTCTGCTATATAAACTAATAATTTAAAGTAACTTGCCTCCCTTGTATGTTGTTTACTTGTTTATTCTTGCTGCCGCACGCTAATTACGCATTGAATTACTGTAAAACCCATTATTATCACGCTCCTTTTAATTCCACTCATTACACGCTAAGTGATGATAATGCGCACCGGCGGATCCACACAGGTGATTCCGGTGACAAGTCACCGCTCAATTCAAAAAGTGGATGTTTGGCACCGGTCAAATCCGCTAGCTGAGCCCTGCCTGTTCACACCACCACTTTTTAGACAGGCAGTTAGAGGGCATCATGCCCCGGACAGATATCCTTAAAACGGGAGAGAATAGTGTTCTGACCTTCTGTCCTATTTAGCAAAGTCCCAACCCCTAGGGCACATTTATTGTCAGTTATCCACACCCCTGGGGCATATTTTGTGAACCATATTTTCTAGCCATGTGGACATTTGAAATTTGAAAATAAACTTTTTTTGTTTGGATTTGGACAATGACAAGATCTAATTTCATTTGTTTGCTCACTGTTTGATGGCCGATTGGGTTAATCAAAATCAAGTACATGTAATTGGGATAGTTTTAAGGAGGGTTTTGGAGTTATTCACTATCCCCGCCCTGTGGGGATAGTGCATGTGAAGTGTAATGTAAGCAATCACTACAGTTTCAGAAATAAAGAAATATCTTACCCATAAATTAGCCTTTTATTATGAAATTCATTCCAAAGATCTAGTGAGTAATGAGTGGTTCAGTATATGGCTAAGAAATACTAGACATAAAATGAAAATCTTTGAAAAGTAAGTCAATAAAATTAATGATTTTAAGTGCCACGAGTGGCTGAGAGTACATCTCAGAGCGTTGAAAACCCTTGGGCTTCTGGGGCCTTGAGCGGCCCCCAGACACCCAGCCACTAGTCCTGAGTGCGCGGTGACCATTTTCAGTTATGGCACCAGTCAAATTCAGGCCTGTATCAGCCCCTGATGCGCATATAACTGGTGCTGATATACTTTCAAAGTGGCATATCAATGCCCAATCTAGCGGTGATACAGTTGATACGTGTAATTAAATGGCCGCGATCAGATTCAGACGGCAGTTGCGTGAATAAAAATGTGCGTAGTAATAAAGGGTTTTACAGTATACAAACTGGCGCAGCCCATGAGATCGATGTGTTTACTTCCGGTTTCGGAGCCGGTGTGTTTTGGCAGATATAGGGACACTAGAAATGTAAGTTTATAATCTAAAATCAATCGGAAACTTGATCAATTTAAACATGTCTTTCACTTTGGCCGATATAATCAATTGTCAATTGAATTGAAACGAAAGCTAGATGGAACTTCGATCGCTAACTTCGTGAACAAGAACACAATTTTCCCCCACAAAATCACATACCTGGCTTGTCATTCCTCTGCCGCACGTCAATTACGCATTGAATTATATACTTGTTCAAGTTGTTGACAAGTCTTATTTCGAAATAGCGCCGCCCAAGCTGTATTCCACTCTACATGCAGAAATGCAATACCTACTTCCGGTTTCGCACCAGTCATCTTTTGGCGGATATGGGCACTAGAAACGATCGTTAATAATCTAAAATCAATCGCAAACTTTGGAAATCTTAATGTTTTATCTTATATCAATGAAATTTACTTGGTGGCCGACTTTTGGCGAAATGTGTCCTTGGATGAATCGGGGGTGGGCGAATTTCCCCAATAATTATTTGGTAGATTAATTATAGTGGCCGAGTTTCCTAGGGCGGCCGAGATTTGCGAGAATTTACGATAGAAGAGGCATTAGGAAATACTTTTTCATTGCATGACTCCTGTTTTGAAAGTTTATTCACTGAATAATCTTCTAACCTTTTAAGCCTAGCGAGTCAGTGAGTGGCTTTTGCATGTTCTTACCATTGTACTATTGAAATCTAGACAAAGGCTAAAAATAGAATAACATCAAATGAAAATGTAACTAAAATAAATTGAAGTAGGGTAAGACTAGATTTAATTTTATAGATATAATACCAACTGATGTCAGTAGGGCTCAATCATACAAATTTTTAAAAATAAATGTTTGGTGCAGTGTAGGTAAATGAAACAGACTCAGGGTCTTTGCAGCTCTCGTGGTTCAAATTTATGATTGGGACATTTGGATTGTGGTACCGTAATGCACCAGTCAATTGAATCCCCGGGAGGGGGGGGCCGGGAAATGGCCGGGCGATGCCGGGCTTATCCTGTTTAGTACACCAAAATGCTGCCCCGCAGGGTGGGGACATAACTAACTAGTAGAGCGACGATATAGGCCGGGGCACGGGGGCGGGGATAGTGAATACCACCCAAATCATCCTCATGCCAAAATCCTATTTTCCTATGATTAGCCCAATTAATCTGCCGCCTAGCAGTGGATAGACAAATGGTATGTATTGTCATAATGATACGACCGGCACTGAATGTGGCTAGTATAAAAAAATTTTTTTTATATAAATACGAGGAAAAAAACAAGAATATTAACAAAAACAAACACATTGATGATTACTGAATCTCGTAAAATTTGGAGGATAACATTTTAATAATAATATGTCTACAAAGCAAAGCTTTAAATGCTCGCGAATCTCAAAAATATTTGTGAAATAATCACACAGTATGAGTAGTGATTGACCAAAAATTAATGGCATAACAATTGCTACGATTTCAACCTGTCCAGCGTGCAACATAACCACTTGTCCCGTTGCAAGTGAATTCGGCAAAAAAACGGCAATCTGGCCAGCAAAACAAGACCCTTACCTGCCCTGCTCGGCAAGAAATGTCTTTTGGCAGAGTCCTCGCAATATAACTCACCTTAGTTAAACAGGGTGGTGGGACAAGTGGAAGTGCCAGCGTGGGCAAGTAAACTTTAGGGGCAGCTTGCCATGCTCGGCAAGTAATGTTTTGGAACCTGTGTTGCACCCTGCAATCACAACACCGTCATTTCACAACAGCTTTAAAATAATTAAATGACAAGTAGAATGAGTTGTGGCATTTATAACATTCTAAACTGCATTAAAGTTGACCCACAGAGATGCAGATAATTTATCTTTTTTAGAGAACACCGCCGTGGCAACTTTTCCCGCTACTATAATCATGACATCGCGTGAGCATTTGTTACACTGAGGATTTGGTGCGTGGTTGCACATGTTGCGTGGTCAGTGGCGGACAAAAGTACGTGCAACGCACTACTGCGTTCCCTAATCATTCTGCATTAACTTTTAAAGCAGTCACAAAGTTATGACGGGATTCTGTCTCACCGTGACGTCATTCTTTCCAAATTTCCGCCGATAGAGGTCGCCGCTTTTGTTTTGTACTTTGCAGAAATAAGTTGCCACAAAACTTGCGCACATAGCAAATTTCGTCCAAATGGCCTTCGAAACTGTAACTTTTTTCAAGGTATCAGTACATATGCTTATGCCAATCATAAACACTTCTTTGCAGAAGGGCTGCACAAGCTATTATATGCCAGAAATATCTAAAAATGAAATAGCCATTTTAAAATCCAATCATGGTAGGCTGACCAGATAAGAATTGATAGTTTGCATGAGGATGTACAGTGGCTGGAATTTCTCACGGTACTACAGACCAAGCTGCTATGGACTCTTCAACAAAGACAATCTTCATGAGGTGCATGAAGGCCCTCAATATGATAGTTTTTTTCTAGGATGTTCCTGCATTTGTACAAATCAACACAATAAAAGTTTATTTTCAAATTCATCTATCATATTTTTGATGCCCACATGGATTGAAAATATGGGTTAAAGGGGAACTTGGGGAACATTACAGGAAATGTGCACATAGGGTACCGTCACGGCCACTCCACTTGTGGAGTGTCACCGGCGAAGGCACACTGCGCTGCCGCTGTGCTTCCTGCCATTTGCTCTCCCCAGAGAACGCTATCTATCAGGCAGGTACTGGCGTGCTGGTCCTTATCTTTATGGGTCAAAGCAGTCAGCTGTGGCAGTGTAGGAGGGGTGTTACCGCAAGAATAGACAGTCTTAAAGATTTCCAAAAATTGAGTATAAAAGCGGTTTTATTGGAAATAACTACAAAAAAAGTGGTATAATTAGGTAAGGAAATATATAATACACCGGCTTGCAGCTTAGTTTAGGAGTTTAAGCGTGCTCTTGAGGGTGAAAGTTGTAACTAGTGACTTTAAAAAGTTCTATGTGACCATTTCCTGTCATGAAGAACAAATCATAGGTTTATATGAAAGTTCATGAACATAGCTCAACATCTCTCAGGCCAAGTAAAATTAATATCAAGATTCCGGGGACCCGACCGACTCTGTCAATTACCGCCGAGTTTGATGATTTTATTACCCCTAGCCAAGGACTGAGCTACGACCCCCGTGTTTTCCGTCATTGAGACGGGCAGTTAGGGGGCTAGAGCCCCCAGAACGGAACAGAGAGATTTCCTTAAATCCCCTCTGGGACGGGCTGATTTTGGGACTTGGGAGAGGAAGACAGTGACTTTTGTTTCCTGTAGCTGGGACTACATCGTAATTGTTCCCGGCAAACGTCCCGCATGGCTGACACCATTAGTCTCGCTGGCACTTCACAGGGAGTTGATAACAAACGGAGATAGTGGCCTGGGAAAGATTCTATACTCCCCATGGGGTTCCTATCATTACTGCTGACCCACTGATGCTGCATGCTTATTTACGGCATGCTTATTCACGACATGCTTATATTCACGCCAAACAGGAAATACAGCAGTAAATGTGACCTCTCTTAATTGAAGAGCGTGATTACCTCACCGCTAGGTGCTGCTAGTTGAGCTGATAAGCAATCATTGTTTGAGTGTTGCGGGTCGCGTCACAGCTGGATTACTAAGTGGGGGATGACTTTAAGAACTTGATGAACAAGTATAAACATTCAAGCATCAGATTTCTGGGAAATTATGAACACTACCATAACAGTTCTAGTAGGTAGTATTGTAACATTAGTGGTAGATTATACTGGTAGCCAATTGCTCTTACCAGTTTTGGATGGAGTGTAATTATGATTAACCAGGTTTACTTATATGCACCATTCAATTGAATCCTCAGGAGGGGGCAGCTGGTGCAGTGGTAGTAGGTGTGGCACCCAGAGGAATTTTGCTGATGATTTTGCATGGGGTATATATAAAGTTGAATTTAATAAGACATTTTTCAGAAGCTTATTTTATAGAATTTTCTAGTCATCCTAATCATTGTACTGTTATTTTGGAAATGCTTACTATTGAAGTAGAATATACTAATTGATGTGCTAGCTGCTTACAATACTGGTCAATAATACAAAAAGTGATACAGGTGCTGTGTTTTCAAAAAAAAAGTGATACAGGTGCTGTGTTTTCAAAAAAAAAAAAAAAAAAAAAAAAGAATTGCCTACCTACCTACCCTCTTTTTTCTGGCCATGTCCCCTGAAGCGTACTTTTATTTTTATTTGGCCTCATAAACAGGGAAGCCCTAGAGCTCCACACAAAGAGAAATCTAAAATTGTAATTAGTGAGTAGCACTTCCTCGGAGCCAATGCCGACGCCATTGTGAATCTGGGTCATCAACCTCTGCTGTGGTCAGTGTTATTGGATAGCAAAGGAGCTTAGGGGTGCTTGAGATAAGCACAGAGATAGGGGCAGGAAGTGATCTCTGCCACCCAATTGAAAAACATGGCCGCAGCCAGTGGTTGCCAGGGGCTGGGCAGGATGATGGCAATATGCAAAAATCTCCCCTCATGGGATCACTGAGAGAACAAGAAGGGCAGCATCCTGATCTTGAAGTTTATTACTCTCATATGAGCTGATATGTATGTGAGCCTTTAAAAAATGTGCCCCGGGGGCGGGGATTAGTGACAAAAAAATGTGCCGCGGGGGGCGGGGACTATGCAAAATAGTGCAGAAGGTCGGTGCACTATCCCCGCCCCATCCCGGCCCCCCCCTCCCGGGGATTCAATTGACTGGTGCATAATGAGTAGTGTAATATAATGACATGGTCGACCATGGTCAAAATATGGTCATTTATGTAGATAGGTCTCGAATTCTTGAGAACCACATTATCATTTTATTTGTTTTTTCTTGTGTTTATTTTTGCTTTACATAAACAATTTTCCTTAAAGTTTAACATAATGATTTTCTAAAACATTATAACAAACAGATCATATGTCAGTTAATCGTCCCAGTATAGTAACCTCTCTAATATAAATCCACATTTATATAAATAGATGATAGTTGATGGTTGACCATGTTCTAACCATCAACGTTAAACGGCCACCAAGGTCAAACCATGGTTGACCATAGTCAATTCTGACCATTGTCAGAACATGGTCAGAAGAACATGTTTCGACCATGGTCAGAACATGGTCTGAAGAACATGTTTTGACCATGTTCTGACAATGGTGGCCATCTAACGTTGATGTTTGAAACATGGTCGACCACGTTCCTTGACCATGTTTCAACCATTGTCTGAACACATGTGGTGGACTATGTTTAGACAATGGTCCTATTCAGCAGGGGTAGGAGATTTCAAGGGAGCTCCGGCTAATTTTCAGGCCCGAAAGCATAGTCTTACCTAGTTTTTTCAACCTAATATAACTCCTATGACATTTAAAAAATATATTAAGCCTTATTTCAATAAAAAAAAAACATTGTATCATGGTTGTAATCAGTATATTGTGGCCTCCCTTGAAAAACAGGATACCCAAAAATGTTAGACCCTGCCTGAAAGATTATCATTTTTATTATTACTATTATTATCATTATTTTTATTATTATTATTATTATTTTTATTATTATTATTATTATTTTTATTTTCATTATTATTATTATTATTATTATTATTATTATTATTATTATTATTATTGTTATTATTATTATTATTATTATTATTATCGTTGTTATTATTATTGTTATCAATATTATTATTAGTAGTAGTAGTTAAGTAGTAGTATCATTATAATTATTATCATTATTATTATTTTTATCATTATTATTATTATTATTAAATATTATTATCATTATTATCATATCATTATTATTATAAATAGTATTATTATTATCATCATTATCATCATTAATGATTATTATTATATTACAAAGTTCATTTGATAACATTACCATATATATTTATGTCACCAAGCTATTTTTGTTATGATCCTAAATTCTTTGTTTCAAATTTTGTAGGATCTGCCAGAGAGTCGTTTTTATTCATAAATGTGTACACAGTACACTACGCCTTCCTTAATGGATTAAAACTCTCAATTAGAAACTTTCGAGTAGTTCATAATGGAGCCAGTAGGTTCGACAGAAGACCCTCTTGGCCTGAAACCTGATTTGGTGGAAATCGAAACGCTCACCAGGTAGGTACATTTCTGAGCTATTCTCTTTTATGATAAATCCTGATTTAACTAATTTGCATACTAGATCTGGAGTGTCTGACATATATCTTAATGAATATAAAAATATTGTGATATAAAGGTATTTTATGAAAACTATAACTAGATGCTGTTGGTCCTGTTTTGTTTGTTTTATTCCGTACTCAAATAGTTTTTTTTTAAGTGATACTAAGTTTGATTATCAAATTCATAATTGTTTGACCAATCCAAATGCAAAAGGGATATCTCAACTAATATTAATATAGGTAGGTGTGTGATTCAGTTGATTTCTTGTAAGAAGATTAGGATTAGACCAGGCTTTATTGTTCCATAATTCTTCCAATAATATATCTAATTGAAACGTAGGGACTCAATCTGATGCAGGCATATGGATGGGATAAGTCTATAGAAAATCATTCATTATTATAAAGGTTAGCTGAAAGTTATCTTTTTAATAGACAATTTAGTTGTCTTCAAATATTTGGAAAAAATTCTGCATTTTTGAAATGATTGAACAAAGTTGTTCTCGTTGTGGGGGTGCTTTGCTTTTGATTGGTTGCACTCAATGATACTCAAAGGGGCAACTACATGCTAAAACCTTGCAGGCTTAAACAGCTCTAGTCGGAAACTATTTGAGGGACAAATTTAATTCAGAACATTACCATCAACGGTCTCAGAAATATGTTGCAATATCTTTCTTAATTCCTAAGTTATAGTTATTATCAAATTATCATTGATTCAGACAGTGATTTCTTGAGGCAGTACTCCTCAGCATGAATGGGTTAAGCTATTTCATGGATGAGTGTGCACGGGGGAACAGACCTAGCATGGTACTCAGCCTCTGTTCCATGACTCCATTCACCTCAAAGCTAGTCAGTGCAGCAGGAGAAGTAGACCACTACATTAACTAACAGTCTCAGTTGAATGAATTTGACCTCTTATCTAGTGGCTTAGGTTATATACAAATGTAAAGTCGAAATTATACATACAACAGCCCTTCTTAGATGTTTAAAATCCTTAGTCCTTCTTTCCTCCAAATTAGGAAAGGGGTACTATGTAATGATTATCTTCCCGACCCTGCTCCATTGTTTGGAAGACTTCTTTATAGAGTGTATGGACTTCTATGTCAATGTGTTTATGAGTGTATCTATAGATTTATACAAACTTTTATGCCTGAAAATATGAACTCCCCAGCACTCTGTTTTCTCTGATTAAATGGGTAGAGAATTATGACATGATGTACTTAACATACCCCATGATAATCAGGGATCAAAATTAATTCAGCCCACATAATTTACTATGTAGAGAGACCCTTTATGTATGAACCTTTATAGTTTTTGTTTTGTTTTTAATTTGAAGCCTTAGCCAGGATTCAGAAACAGGGTGCCCAAAATTGGCAATTGTTAAATTTTGGGGCATCCAAATTTTTAAGGGGGGCCACAATATACTCAGATTTCAAACATA
This sequence comes from Maea johnstoni, assembly GCA_963942565.1. Lineage (NCBI taxonomy): Eukaryota > Metazoa > Annelida > Polychaeta > Spionida > Magelonidae > Maea > Maea johnstoni. Next base: position 85,181,071 of record OZ012684.1, on the reverse strand, counting down.
AACATGTATGAATTTATTGAAATAAGGCATGATATCCTAATACAATGTCATGGGAATTACATGGAGATAAAAAAAAGTCAATTATATGGTTGACATTTTAAGAAATTCCGCACAAAAAAGTTGGATGTCCTGAGGGGTGCTTTTTAAGGGTTTGGGTGTCCAAAAAGACACCCAGACACCCTGCTGGCTATAAGATTATGGACTTGAAGGTAACCTCTCACTTACAAAGTTCTTTTATCTATACCCATATAGTGTTAAGATATGAAAATATGGACTAACTACCTATAGAGATAGGTACCCTTCAATCATGTATGAACCATTTTAATTTTTGGTGTGTTTGGGTTGAGAGCAATCCCTCACATGTAGGCTGTTCTTGGGAGCAATAATAAGGTCAGGGTAGTTATAGTGCAGGTAGCCTAATTGGATTTTCTCTCTCTGGCCTGAAGCTGCCCTCTCTACCTGAGGCTGTCCTACTTTCCATGTCCAAACAGGTAAAGCCCCTTTTGTATGCAGAGCACACTGCTAAGACTGTTGGCCAACAAGTAACACATACTAGTACGCTTAAACTGGGGCAGGATCTGCAAATGAGGTGATTTAGGGCATTTCTACTTATAAGTTTCTGTGACTCTTATTTAAAACAATGCAAAAATATTATAATAATCAAAATTGAGAATTGCATACTCCAGCAAGTGTCATGCAGGCAACCTGGCCACACTCTGTTCCTGTCCCAGTTATGTGGAATATGTAAAAAATCAAATTAACTTTTGTAATCAATAATTACCAGGCAGGCAACCGGTCCTTGCATTTTTCATTTCAAATCCAACATGCTTTTATATACTGCTAATCTCTTGATAGTTCTGAAGGAATACTCCTATCATATTGGAGTTTAAGTTCATCTTCAGTCAACTCATATCATGTTCATACATACATAACACACAGATAACATAAATTCTGTAACTTTGCTTTTGTATCTTCTCCACCTCTTCAAAGCTCCAATCCTGAACCCATGACATTTCTTCCCGCCAATCCATCAGTTACCATTGCAAGTGCCAACCAGAGAAAAAGTTCTTAGGCAGAAGTCGCAGAACACGCATGTCATCACTATTAAAGCTGATAATTATGGTTTATTCTATACCCTATAATTAGCGCAGATGCATTGAAAAAGGATTTGTGAGAGACTTCTGGATTAAATGATAAAGAATGTATATAAAGAGTTGTTTATTTGTGATATCCCAGTATAACAGAACTTAATTTCATGATTCCTGATTCCCATGTTTGAAGGAGTAGGTCTCATCATATCTAAACCTATATCTATTCAAATAATTGCTATGTTAATGCTTCATAACCAAATTATTTTCAAAAGTGCCATGCATTCAAGATGTTTAGACATGGAAGGGTTAAGGCAAGTTCTGCACAGGAATGGGATAAGATGCGATGCTAAAGTTGGAGAAAGGGTATCCAACATGAAGAAATTCAATTGGGCAAAACTGAAGCCGCTAACTTTCATAGATAAAGGGCGGCATAATGCCCCTATCTTGAAAACTGAGAGGTGACCCTTCATTTGCATTACATACGCTGTAGACTGTAGAGCATGGACCATTGTTCAAATGCATGCATACAGTCATACACACCATTTCAGGGCTCAACATTAACTTCTAAAGGCACTTGCTAAGTAGGGCAGGTAAACTTTAATTTTCTGTCTGCCTGACACAATTTTGACCTGCTCTGAAAAGGTGTGATAGAATGAACCCAAAAGGGACTTTTTCTGTATCTACTATACTTGTACCAATTAACTATTTTCCTGCTATAGCTTTATCTGTACTGTTGAAAAAGAATTTTGTATTTCCCTTGTGTTATAGTATCTCTGTTAAATGATGAAATGTTACCTGCCATGTAGGGCAAGCACACTCTTGTTTTTACCTGCCCTTCAGCCATTTTAAAAATTGTTACCTGCCCAGGCCAATAGGGCAGCCCTTAATGTCGAGCGCTGAACTTACTGGGGGCACTTTGTATATAACATGGACATCTGCTCTCCACCTCATGAATAAACTAGGTATGCATAGACACCGAAACAAAGGTCAGATGTTCCAGCATATACCAGGGACGGGGTTCAACAAAACTTTGATGTGTTGATAGATGAAGAAGAAGGAGGAGTGTTTTAGGGTTCAACATGCCCCCAAATCAATTGTTATTCTACAAAGTCAAATATGCTTAAAAACTCAAAACCATTTTTAGTCACTAAAGGCATGGTTGGGTTGAAGTATTGTGTTGGTGGGCAAATCAAATATGAGATATTGGTTATGTTATAGATAACATTTTGACATAGTACATTTAATAGCTTGTCAGACTGTTCTAGTTCTTTTATGGTAATGACATACATGTGTAACGGAAACCCATTCACTCTCAGGGAGGTTGACAGACATTAATGTAAATATTTTTCTAAATAAATCATTTACTTGATAAATATATACCTTGTTTTTAATGCATCAAATTAAACTTAAGTACCTCTAGAAATATGTAGCGTAATTTTGTCCAAAAAGATTTTTAATTGGCATTTTTACCAGATCAACTGGAAACTGTGAGTATAGAAGGTTAATTCCTGATTGTCATAACAGCTGCTTATTAGGCCACATGCCACATTGGGCATGTTTCTTTCTCGCTATAGGAACATCCATGTAATGTTGGACTATTTTGATGATATTTCCCTGACCAAAGCATTCTTTGTAAAGTATTTGATAGAGACATTAATCAGATGTCAGTTGTCAATTTTCCTTCTTATGTTTTGTGAATGATTAGTTCATTACAAAGTTTTCATCAGAATGTGACACATCCGCATAACACTCTTATCAAGGAGTTAACACTATATTAGTGATCGATCGAGACACAATGATTAGCCCTCATTCTGCTGGTAGTCAATTTGGACAATACAACATGATGTATGAAAGCTGAAAAATTACAGAAACCCTGCAACATGGGTACTCATCTGAGAGTACTGAGTGAGAGCTTTCCAATGAATACCATGCTGACAGGGTTTAGATGGTTATCACAAATCTTTGCATCCTTGTGATTTGGGTGAAAGTAGTCTCCGCATTGTAAGGGTTAAGCAGGCAGTGGCTATGCCTTAACCTATTGATGCCTGCAGCAGCCAAAATCGCTCTTGCTATTTTGGTAATATCGACTAGAGCATTTACTTGATTATTTGTAGGAGTAATGTTCATCAGAACCCAATTCTCCTTCAGATATTATGTGAATCTTTGACTCATTCTAAAGTTATATTTATGAATATCGAAATTCCAAACCACATTTGTCCAAGTGGTCTGAGTGCAGACCAGGCATGTTTTGACCACTTAATTGGCTATCAAAGCTGGTCACGACTGGTTATGTTCATGTAGCCTAGAGCTAATACCAGGCCTTCTGCATATTATCTGTGTATTTACTGTGTCATTTTCACTATCCTGATTTAAACTCTGGCCTCTGCACAGAGAGTGTCTGCATCGGACATCATCACTAATTATTGCCATTATACCGAATCATTTTGTCATGTGCTATACTTTTCCTACCCTCCCTAACTCACAGAGTCAAACTGAATATGATGTACATATCAGATCATAAGATGATCATCCTGTTAATGCTAGCTTATGTTTTCTAAAAGATCATCTTGAATCACCGGTTATGTGAAATGATGAATATGTTTTAATCCATTCATGCTCACAGCAGCCAAAAGTTAAATGACAATTTTGATGTAATTTTTAGGCAAAAGAATAGTGGGGAATTGATTTGAAGGAAGTAGACCACTGTCAACAGCTCTCCTTTAAGTATGTTGTGATTCAAGCATCCTTAATTCCCAAGTCATTGCCAAAGGTATCTTTGATCCGGATAACAATATCTAGACAAACTCTCAAGCATGAATTAAGGTTAACTCTTTAATGCTTAAGAGCTTTTTTTTGAATTGTCATCTGGATCTTGGAAACTTTCTTGGTTTGGAAATTAAGAATGATTTAACCAAATATTTCAAGGAGAGTTGTTGGTAATGTTCTGATTGAAGTTTCCCTTTCAAAAAACTTACTACTGATTTTGTCTAGAAAGATGCATACAAACATAGGCGGTCTGATTTTGGCTGCTGTGAGCATTTATGGGTTAAGAAGTAATGGATTAAAGAGTAGGACCTACCCTGCTGGCCTGTATTTTGCCTTAGATGAATAAAAGAATGGATATGTAGCGAGAGACCAAAGTACTATATGCGCTATAGTGAAGTCATCATCGGGCTATCCCAGGGGTCTCAAATCTGGCCTGAGTCAGACGTCACCATCCGACAAAGACCAATGAGAGCTTTCGTATCATTTGCATTACAGAGAAACTTGCACACCAACATGAACAGAACACTACTTATTTGCCGCAGCCAGCTTGATCAGGTTGACTGGCTGGTTTTATATCCACTTGTTTTTATTCATCTAAGATTTTGCTTACGTTTTCAGGTGGAACAAGACTGAGGTACCTGAATATGACTTGGATCAAGACTGGGATGGCAGTGCAAATAAGGAAAACACTGAAGCACACCTGGACTTTAAATGTGACCCAAAAATCAATGCTAAGATGGTATTATGGTATGTATTTCTTCTGACTTTCATCTAACTAAATATTTCTTATCTGTGCTTAAGTCGATTATTATGTTGTGAAAATGGAGTAAGTTTTTCAATAGCTAAATACAGTAAAGGGTTCAATAATGAACGAAGAAGCAGAACATTTGTAGTCAGGCCTCAAGGGAGAGTCACCCCACTGACCCCAGTCAGGGTCTTAGCCAGGATTTAGAATCTGAGGTCCGAAATTGGCAATTGTAAAATTTTGGGGCATTCAATTTTTCAAGTGAAATCATAATATATACTCAGATTACAACCATACACATGCATTTAGTTATTGAAATAAGTATATGCTTGAAATTGACTTTTCAAGAAATTCCTCTCATAAATATATTGGTGTCCTGAAGGATGGTTTTTGAGGGTTTGGGTGTCCAAATGACACCCAAACACCCTGCTGGCTTAAAGACTATGCTCCCAGGAACTGTGGTACGACCAGTCAGTGACAATGCCTCTGACCACTAGGTTATCAGAGATATTCTGATGCTTTTGAAAACAATATATCCGTGTGTGACTCAGGGTTATTTGGTGTGTGTATGTTTCTAGGGAAGGAGATCTGACACTACTGAACTCAATGGGAATAGTCAACTCCACCAACGAAGCCCTCAACGAGAAGAACATCCTCAGTGAGAGGATCTTCAAGAAAGCGGGTCCAGATATCAAGAAGGAGATCAAGAATGAGATCAGAGGTCAGTTCATACACAACACTCTTTAAACTCTTTAAAGTTATTATAAAAATGTCTTTGATGCAGATGACAAATTTAAGATAAACACTTCAGTAGCAAAGTTTAGCAATAAAATTACTTTTCTTTAACATGAAATGAAAAAACATTGCACTGGCAACATTTATTTTTATTTTTTACTTATCTCCATTTATTTCGAAAACATTTGGGGACATTCTTAAGGGGAAACTTGTTAACAAAAATGTCTCCAAATGTTTACTGGCCCTGTAGGACTAGATGAGGTCTTTTTTTACTAACCTGAAGCTGCTTTTGGAAATTTTTACTGGCCTGGGGCCAGCAGTTCACTATTAGCGTCGATCCCTGACACACATAGTTATATGTATTGATTATTTCAGTTTGTAAAACTGGAGAGGCCAAAATGACAAAGGGCTACATGTTGCCTTCGAGGTATGTGTTACATACAGTGGGACCAAGATACAATATCAAGTACAAGACGGCAGCTGAGTGTGCCTTGTTCAACAGCTACAGAAACGTCCTACAGATAGCAAGGTAAGTTCACTCATATATCAAATATCAATTATTATTATTATTATTATTATTAAGTTCACTCATAGCCATAGCCCCTAAGTTTGTTTACATGAGTATGACCAAATGTTGGTCATTCTAGAACGAAAATGACCCTGGCACTATTTTTGCGCTAAGATAGTTCTCCTCTGCAGCAAGTGCATGTGGTAAATGGTTTATGATTATTTTCTATGTCACTATGCCTCATTTCAAAAACTGTACATACTTAAATATTAGGAAAGTCCGGAAAATATTTGAATGGAGAAATGTCAATCAGAACATCACTTAGGACTCTCCTTCAAAAAATTGGGTTAAACCATTCTCAATTTCAAAGTTATTGTCAAAAGTATCATAAATCCAGATGACAATTTCTTTAGGAACTCGTAAGTATTAATGGGTTGATACAGTCCTGAAGATAAGATTGTGTAAATTTTTTTCCAGGGAGCAGCAGCTGACCTCTGTGGCATTCTGCTGCATCCACACCCTGCGGAGAGGGTACCCGCCAGAGGAGGGCGCACACATTGCACTGAGTAGGTACCTGGCTTGAGCCTGGCTACTAGGCTTTACTGTGTTTTACTTTCTTATGAATACATGTATTTCCTGCACCTATACTACGTAAGAGCTTGTGCCCAGCTACACCAATAAATTAGCCTTGATAGTTGCTGCTACATGAACAGACAAGCAAATGTAGTTGTATGCATAATCAGGGCACATAACTGGGAACAATAACATGCTTTAAAACTTCACACTGCCAAAGAAATGACCATTTATTGAATATTCCTGGTACTGAGTGAATTGAAAAAGGCTGTATACTTTAGTCTATTAGGAGACTGGTGACCAGTGCTGGTATAGAACACAAACTTTAACTATACCTGCCACTCAGCATATTGGGAAGAGTTCTGCATTAGTCAGCAAGGTGGCCTAGAGTCTCACTAAATTGACTGGGACTGGCCTAACAAAAACCTTGCACTTAGCCATTCATGCATCTCTTTTGGTACTTGGTCGCTTTCATACTGAGGTCAAGTGTCAGCCACTTTTTGTGAAGGCTTATTTCTGTGTCAATATCTACTTTTTTATTCAGCTGAGTGTAGAGATAAACTTTGAACTCCTACTTCTGAAGACTTGATTCTGTGTCAATATCTATTATTTTTGTTCTCATGAGTATAGAAATAAACTTTATCTCTAAAAGCTATTGAATATGACATCTTTCGCACTGATAGAATCACCATGTCAAATTCAATTAAATCCCATCTGCGTGTCATTCACAAGCAAGCTCACCAAATCATTCCTAAGGGTATTCGTTCATGGAAAACAGGATGCTTTAAATGATTTTCACACTCTTGGTAAATGATTCATAAATCCTCCATTACAGGATATGTTTCTAATCGGAGACAAAATCAGGACCTGTCCAGCCTGTCTCTGGGCAGGCAGTTTTCTGAAAACCTCCTTTTTAGACAAGCATGATATCAATCTCTCTTTATGCAGGAACAATAAGAAGATTTCTAGAGAAGTTTGGAGAAACCCTACACACAGTGATACTGGTGGTCACGGAACCTGATACAGTAAGCATTGCATATGTAGTAGTTCTAAACTGTTATTACTGAAACTCTAGGTTAACTCTTATGCTGCTGGTGGCTAATTTGGCCAGTACAAAATGATGCAAAAACCATCAAGTGGATTGTCTTGGTCACACTTAATACTTAACCCTTATGATGGTGGTGGATAACTTATCTAATACAAAATGAGGCAAAACACCTGAAAATTTATTTTACTGAAACCCTGGCACATGAGTTCTCATCTGAGAGGACTCAGCGAGAGTTATCCAATGAATACCAATTTGACAGAGTTTAGATGGTTTTCAAAAATCATTGGGTCCTTGTGCTTTGGATGAAAGTAGCCTCAGCATTGGAAGGGTTATGTAAATGTGCTTGACAATAGTTTCTTGTATTTGGATATTCTGATTCATGTTACTTCTATTGATAGATGGTCGCCATTGCAAGGCATCTATATGGGTAAACTTATGTAAAATATATTTGGTCATTTTATTTAGACATAAAAACGCTTTTTTTAATGTCAGGAACTGTCTGTGAAACTTGCTCTGTTAAAGTTCACAGATCATAGATTGCAATTTAGCTGCTGGATATGGTTGTGTCCCTTTCTGCTGTTGGTGATTCCCTGAGGTGTTTTAACCCTTTTATGCATAAGAGTTCCTCTAGAAACTATCGTCTGCATCCATGATACTTTTGACAATAACTTTGGAATCGATAATGATTTTAAAAAATAATTGAAGGAGAATTGTTGATAGTGCTCTAATTGACATTTCCCCTTCAAATATTTTTTTCAAATAAGCTTTTCCCTGAAAGATTTCATCAAAAATTGTTAAGCTGCTTTTTGCCGCTGCAAACAGATGTTTTGATTCCTCGTTCTCCTTTTCAGGATTACTACATCAAGACAATGCCGCTTTATTTCCCTCGAACAGCCAATGAGGAGGCGTACTCAAATCTGCATCTCCCTGACGACGTGGGAAATGAAGACGGGGAACCGGTGGTTGCTGAAAGACAAATACGGATACTAGATAAACCTGCATTACATACTCCTAGTAAGAAACACTTTAACTCTTGAACCTAGCTATGTTGAGTTCCTCGTGGTCTGCATCTTATGAGTCTTTTAAGATGATACAAAAAACCTAAAAAATGATTGAAACCCTGGAACATAAGTACTCATCTGAGAGTACTCAGTGAGAGCTATTCAATGAATACCAATATGACAGGGTTTAAATGGTTTTCAAAATTCTTTGCGTCCTTGTGCTTATGACAAAGGTAGTCTCAGCATTGGAAGGATTTGAAAAACACCTTCCTTTCAAGATCACAACTAATCACATTAATTATTGTTTGGCCTTATGCTAATTCCTAGATATTCAATGATAGGTTTATACATTGTACATATTGAATTGAATTTTGTACACTAACATAAAATGACATGCTGTCTTGCAACATTTTATGGACTTGTCACATGCAGAGCTTGATTATAGCCCAAACTAAGCCAATAGGAAGCTGACAGAAAGTAAATAGTGTGTAAAAAGATTTTCTCCAAGTAATGCTATAACAGTGTTTATGTAATGACATTTTGTTCAAAAAGAAACTTACTGCACATTCTGGTGACCCTCATTTCCAGGACAGCTGGGGATTTCTGAGTTTGAGGAGACTCTGAACATCAACGAGGAGTTTGAAACATCAGTGGCAGTTGGTCAACATGCCTTCGCTCGTATGGAGAAGGATCCTGATGCAGTGAGAAAAAAACGGCATGACAGCTCCGAAGAGGCTGCCAAGGTGGAAAACCAAAAGAGGTGAGTAGGGCTATTAGCTATATTTTCCTAGCGCTGTACTGTGAGTATGACTAGAGACTGTGATCTCTATTCTGTGAAGCAAGCAGGTTCTGGCAATGCAGTAGTTCAATGGACAACGTTGACATTCATTCTGGGAGGCCTATCAAGTTTTTGGTGGACCTTAATAGAGTGATTTATGTCATTAATATGCAGTACTTGCCTTAGCTATGTTTCAGATTTTGGTAGGTTTTTAGGTTTTGCATTTACATATCAATCTAGTAATTAACCTCAACCTCATCAGGCCAGTGGGCAATCATTTCTACATTGGCTCTCAGATTACAATATAAAGACTAGCCTATTCATGCCAAGAGTTTCCCTTAAAAACTTGTGTGAGATACTTGTGTAGGAATATTGCACAAAAAAATAACTGAAGGAGAGTTTCTGGTTAGGATCTGCTTGACAGTGCTACATCATTTCTTTCTTAAAAAAAACCTCCAGTTATAAAATAATTGCCATAAAAATCCGGCTTTTTGGGCCTTACATGCCTTACAGGCATAAATGGATAAAAAATTTAACATTCTGGTGGAACTTAAAGAAGAGACTAGTTTCTCATCTATTATTTTTCAACTGTTTTATCATATTCTTATCCAATTCTTTTTATTTTCCACTGTGCTATCCAGGTATGAGAGGCTGCTGAGGCGAGCGCGGCAAGAGGACCTCTCAGACATACAGGCCTATAGGTGTATCTACCAGTCAGGCTTCGACAACTTAGGCAGGCCCGTCATCGTATTTGTGGGGAGACACTTTCCTGCAGACTCCATAGATCTAAATAGGGTAAGAAACTGCTCTTCTTAGTTTATCTAGAGATTTATTCGCTGTTGCCTAGTGGCTACGATGCCTGGCGTCCTAGCATGATTTTGCAGGTTGGTTTCTCCGCAGAATCCCAGTGAGCGGGTTGGCCTGGCCTCTATATAAATATGTGGTGTAGTGGAGGGCTGTCTATGGTTCTTCTACAACTGAAAGACCCCTTCCTTCCTTTTAGCTTATCTAGAACAGTTAGGACTAGTTCTATACCGGATGGAAGGTTGATGTTGAAAAACCTGCTGCTAGCAAAGATCACTTATTATACTAAATGTTTTCACTTGCTTTTTTTATTTTAAAAATCACAATTTCAGTTTGATTTTTTCTTATATAGGTTTGCATTGTTATCTTCAGTTATGATCATGTTACATTGTACTTTTTTACTGTGTATTTTCATTTGGGAATGAATAGATTGAGGATCAGCAAAAATCCATTAAAAAAAATCCACTTCAAACAGTAAACAGACTACTCAGTTATAATGATTTCTTTTTGATTTTCTTTTGATTTCGCATATGCACCTATTACTATATTTGCATCATGCACTTTTAACTCTTGATCATTTTATTTGCAGGCAATGTTATACTTTATCCATGTTCTGGACTCGCTGGTAAGCCAGCATTATGTAATAGTCTACCTTCATACTCTGACCGCTAACGAGAATCTACCTGAGATGGGTTACCTAAGGCATCTTTACAACATAGCTGATAATAAGTAAGTCTATATATTCTTTATGCATATATATACTATAATTCTATATACTATATACATATATATATATATATTGCATTGTCTCAAAAACAAAAACACTTCCTGGATATATATTATTCTATATTACTAGTATGTTAACTTGTGCAGCAAATTACGATATCCTTCAGTGAAAATTTGAAATGATGATTTATCTGACAATAGTTTTTCAAAAGCCATATTCTGGTACTAAATATAGGTTTTAACAATTATTTAGTGGTTTGAGTTCGTAATGATGTTAAAGCATGGGTTTTAACAATTTTATAGTAGTTTTTGAAAGAAAAATGATAAAGGTTGATCTGTTTTGATTTACAACTGCAAAATCCAGTACTCAAAAACTTAGTCTTACTCATGTTCTTTTACAGGTACAGAAAAAATTTGCGAGCTTTATATATTGTTCACCCTACATTTTGGTCGAAGGTAAGTGAATTCATTATTAAATAAGTAAGCAACCTTTTCATCGCATGTCACACAGCAGAGTCATGGCAGTGCATCTACATCAAGTCTATGTGCAACATCTGCCTGCTTGAGTAAGGGATGCTGGTATAGAGGATTCATACAGCATGATCAGTGCTCTTTTTACTGTTACATTTATATATGTCACCTTTTACATACACTTTGGCAAACTTTTATCCCAACTGTTTTGTGAGAGAGCACTTTATTCTATCAGAATGATAGAACAATACATACATGTATTAGCTGTTATTGTATTATTTGTGTTGATTGCAGTGCAGTTTATGACTGTAATCACCAACAGGGCATTCTATTTTTATGGGTGACAAAATATACTGAGGTAACAACCATAAACATGTATTTACTAATTAAAATCAGGCGTAATATCATTGCATAATATCATGGGAATTATGTTGAGGTGGAAAATCTTCAATTATATGCTTGGAATTGACATTTTAAGAAATTACTTTCCAAAATATTTGGGTGTCCTGAGGGGTGATATTGGGGGAATTGGGTGTCCAAAAGATGCCCAGACACCCCGCTGGCTGAGACTATTATCCAACACTACTATTTTAGTTATCAATGTAGTACCGCTTCTATTCACCAGGTGGCCTCATGGTTCTTCACAACCTTCACAGTATCCGACCTGAAGACTAAAGTCCATAATATATCCGGTGTGCAGTACCTCTATCACTCAATCAACCCCAGCCAGCTGGACATTCCACCCTTTGTCATGGAGTACGACAGAAAGGTAAGCGTGCATAGAACTGGTATAAGTGACATTAACCCTTATGCTGCTTGTGGTTAATTTGGCTCATACAAAAAGATGCAAAAAAAATGAAAAATGATTGAAACCCTGGCACATGGGAACTCATCTGAGAGTTCTCAGCAAGAGTTTTCCAATGATTACCAACATGACAGGGTTAAGATGGTTTTCCAAAAATATATTACTGTAAGCATTTGTTTCTGTTGGGTATAACAATCCTTCTTCAACCATTTTCATGTTTTGCCCTATTTAAAGAGTTAGCTAAGAGTTGTCAGACCCCATGTACAGTCTAGATGACAATTGGTTAATCCTATTTAGGCGTATTTGTTTGTTTGCAGCTTGCAACATTTCAATAGGTATGATTAGGCTATTACTTTTTTTCTAACCCATCTCTCTGTAGTTAGGATACCAACATTTAGGAATTGTAATATCATCAGTCAATTACACCTATTAAACTTTATCTACAAACTCTGTGTTTTCACCACATGATTTTCTAAAAACTTTGTGTCAAGATCACTTTAATGGGCTGTTGTTCTCAGGAGTTTAGTATATATCATGATTAGTATATTTACTCAGTGTTCATTGCATGACTTACAACCCACATGCTAGTAACCTCTTTATTCTATTCTCTTGCAGATAAATGGAGTTAATTACTATCGTCCACAAGAGAGTGCAGGAGGATTATGATTATAGTGAAACTTGATAATGACTTATTTGGTTCTCCCTCAGCACAGTCGAGTGAAAACTGGCATTGTCACAAATATTAACCCTCATGCTGCTGGTGGCTAATTTGGCCAATAGAAAATGATGCAAAAATCCTAAAGAAAATGACTGAAACCCCAGAACATGGGTTCTCATCTCAGATTTCTCGACTAGAGCTATCCAATGAATGCCAACATGACAAGGTTTAGATGGTTTTCAAAAATCTTTGCGTCCTTGTCCTTTGGACAAAAGTAGCCTCAGCATTGGAAGGGTTAACTGAAAAGCAAAAATGGAAACAGAATTCGTGCCTCCTGATCACATTAGTAAATATATGCAAGTTATAATGAATGCATAATTAATTATATATATATATTGTTTGGTAATCCCTCTTAAAAGAACATCTGTGTATTTATGAGATATTAAGTGCTTGTGTGCAAATGTACAAGTTAACGTTAATGCAGTCTATTTGTGAGTGTCTGGATTTTATGTGCATATAGCGGGATAGAATAGCAATATCATATGGAAAAGAGTGATAGGTTTTTGTGGTTCAGTCTTTCTCTTGAGATAACAGTAATGGGGGATAAGACGGTGGCAGATCTCGCAAACTCTCTGAAGTGCAGCTCACTTTTGGGTGTCCAAAGATTAACCGTTCTGGCACCTAGCTGGCGCACTTGAATCAATAATGTCACATGTCTTTCGTCAGGAAATAGCAGGAAACATCTACTGTGCTTCGGAACAAATGTGATTGATTGCTTACGGGCCAGGTTTTTGCTTCTATTCAAAGATGTGTGGTGACCTGGGAAGGCTGGCTATTAACCCTCTCGTTCCTGTAATGCCACAAATGGCTAGGAATAATCAAATGTGTTCCTTCTAAAAAAAAATATTTTTGGAAAATATTTGAATATTAGGTATCAATCCAAATTGAAGGTTTTTAAAAAAAATTCAATTTCTTACATTATTGCTAAGTTATTCTCTAAAGAATAAGAATTCCAGACTCTTATTTGAGAAACTTGATGCATGGGCACATCTGGGGAGTATACAAGGTATGACACTTGTCTAAATGATTATAATTGCAAAGAGTTATTTTGAGAAATGTTTGAATGGACCCTGTTATTTCTGAGATTGACCATCCCTCATTAAGTATTTTACAAATCAGAGCTCAACATTAAGAAAAAAACTTCATAAGCCCAGCAGGGCTAGTTACCGAAACTTTTACTAGCCCTGAAATATTTTTGCTAGCCCTGATATTAATGACAACTCTTCTCAAACAGTGACCTCTGTTGATATCATAGCCACTGTTGATAACACGAAAAGAATACAGTGTATTGTGGTAAATTGAGGTAAATTATCATCCAGGTATGCAGAGACAAAGGTGGGCTTCATAATTTTTAAGTGCTGTTATTCTAATTCTATCTAGTCCCTCAGGGCTACTCACAGGTAGAATTTACTAGCCCTGACATTCAATAACTAGCCCGGGGCTACGGAGCTAGCCTTAACGTCGTGCCCTGCAAATGTTACTGTCTTTTGGACAAGATATCTTTAATGCTTTTCATGCTGAGGCTACTTTTGCAAATGGCAGAAAAATGCAAAAAGTTTTAACCTTTTCATGTCGGTATTCATTATCTCATGCTCAGCAAGAGCTTTCCAATTAATACCAACATGACAAGGTTTAGGTGTTTTTCAAAAATCTTAGCAACATATTATTACCACCATAGCAAATGTACCCCTGTATATACCTGATACATGGCATTATCTCTCTGTGATGACAATAACTTGCTTCCAGCTTATGTGACTGCTATCCACAGCTATCATCTGAATGCTTGTGATAACTATTTGATTACATTATGATGTGATCTCCTACTTTACACTGGATCTATGGCTATTATAATCATGTGTGTAGAAGGCACAACACCTGAGTGCAAAGATAAACTATTTCTAACAATATAATATTTTGATAAAATCTTATTACTTAATATTGGTGATAGTATTGACTGTATATTTTCATTGAACTCTGCTTCTTCCCATGTTGAATTCTGTATGGAATGTATTGTTTATTAAAATCAATTGTAAAACAAGTTCCTGTTAGTTGTATTTTTTTAGCAAAACTAATCCACTTCCTTGAGCATTGTGTGTAGGTTTAGGAAATAAATATTAAATCTTTAATCACAGAGGTGCAAAAAAATGGCCTGACCATTTTAGTACTGTATTCCTCTAAATAGGCGCGCATGCGGGTTACAAGTGAGGAAAAAAATTGCATGAAGAGATTTTGGCAATCTTCCAATAAGTTGCACCATTGCATGGTCAATCGTGACAATGATCCATTGCCGCTACGAGCTTAAACGCATAGCGCTCTTTTGTTACACCATGTCTGATTAGATGCTTGAGCAGTGGAGTGCTATGGACTGATAGCGTGGAGTGTTCAAGCAGTTGAAAATATTATCAATATACAGTCTTTACCAGTAAAAATACAATCAATATAGGGTCTGTGACTGTCCTACACGTAAAGATAAGGAAACATTTATGTTTGCAGGGGAGGTTCAGAAGGCCAGAAAAGAATGTATGCTTGCCCCTTCCAATATTTTTCAGAAAAAAGTGGGAGTGAGCTTATTTAGCATCTGCGCATAAACATAGTAATACGGTTATATTTTTTTGATGAAAACCTCTATATTGGAACATGTTTATCAGAACAACAACACCCTTAAATATTCAACTAATCTATGCTTTATTTAAAGTCACGGTAACTCCTAAGTGCTATTGATCTAGCGTGATAAGAGGCATCCAGAAAGAAATGGGAGAAGCGTAGAAAGAGCGTTTAATTTTAACATGTAATGTCAATTAATTCCCTTCTCTTTTGTCTGCACTCTCTGATATCACTCTTCCCTATAAAGCGTGTAATGTGTGAATTTCCCCTTTTTGTGTCAGTAATCTTTTACAACATTGTTAAGAATTCTTTACACTCAATCATGTACTAGTTTAAAACACCTGAAAATCTTAGAAGCTCTGTAAGTGGATGCATTTAAGTGTGTTGATAGTATATATTTTAGCCTCATTTCTATTTAATGACAAAGAATCTTGCCATTAATTGCATTCTGTCATTTGTAATATAAGGTAAAGCAAAATGATGATTATGGTAAAAGTGGAACACTAAATTTTGCACTCAAAACAATGAAATATTTCATTCTCCCTTGAAAATACATTTGACAATTTAGTGGTGTATTTGCGTTTCTTCTCCCTGTAGTATGATTGGAGGCCAAAAAAGACTATGAAAAGAAGCTAGTTCAACAAACACATGACATTATTTCAAATAAATTTATAAAAGTTTCATGACTTTTTTTTCTTCCGAATTGATGAAAAAGCAATGGCTAACTTTTCACTGAAATAATCACGACATTAAGATATCCCATTTTACAATTTCAAAGGACAACTATTTTATTCTCATGCAGAAATATTTGAGATTTCCCATCTAAATACCCAATATATCAAAATATAAGGTTACACATTTTGAATTAACCTCAATTGGATGACATTTTCCAACTTGAAGTTTGGTATAAATATACACATTTATTCCTGATGCCCAACCTTCTTGGTGATCAAAAGTATTCAGGGTTTCCTTATTTTCAAATTGATCCGTTAGTGCATGTTAGTCGCTGAGAAAAGAGTTACTGCCAGACTTATCTCCCGTCTGATGTGAGATTAACCACAGCTTGATAGGGCTTGTACTACTAGATCTAGTAGTAATGTTCTTGAAATGGCATCTCCAGAAATGTCCTTTCATTTGGACAAAGTAGACCTATTCCTGGTACCTATGCCAGGCACCAGTCCTGATAGCCGATTGAGTTTAGACTTTACCACTGACTGCTCGCTGTCTCTCACCACTACTCCGCTCGAATATCTTAGGGGGCAAGTGAGAGCTTGCCAGTTACGTGGGTTCAGGCGGTGGTTTTGTCGGCTACGCTGGTTTCCTCCACCACATACAAATGGCTTGTCACGACCAGAGATATATAGGTTAGTATGGTGGTCTCTGTCACGACTAAGCCACTATTTGGTAGAAAAGGTACGATAAATGAAATTCTTATTCCTACATCTTTGCAATGCCTACTTATTAATGAGCCATGCTAGAGCCAATTTCGAGTATTCACAACAAGGAAGTCCTTTCTTTGAAAATGCCATTTTGTGAATACTACTTCTGAATTAATAAGTACAACAAAATATTTAGTTTTGACTTCACTCCCATCAATGCTTCCAGCGAGGTCCTAAGTGCCATGCAATCATGCGAACATCACGCCCTATCATCAGTTGGTCTGTTTTGGCAAAACACTTTTGCAATATTGAATAAATAGTGGCCCTTCCACGCTAATCGCCTGCATGCATTGGCAAATTGCATTTGGACACATTGGGGACTCATCTTTATGACGGAAGTGTGGTGGTGAATGCTGTCGTCATTGGTATGGGTCTAGCATTTGAACCATGTATATATATATATATATATATATAAATATATATATATATATATATATATATATATATATATATATATATATATATATATATATATATATATATGTGTGTGTGTGTGTGTGTGTGTGTGTGTGTGTGTGTGTGTGTGTATATATATATATATATATATATATATATATATATATATATATATATATATATATATATATATATATATATATATATATATATATATATATATATATATATATATATATATATGTATGACAACGGCCTAATTTATGCTGAAATCCTACCCAGTACAGGTACACCCTTGACACCTCTGCGAAGGCATCACATCCTGTCATTCATTAAGCATTTTATCAATCTTTACTTATGAATTCTCTCATATATGTGCACAAGCCTGAAAGAGAATAAAATAACTGTAATAATACATCGATATGATAACGATTGGCGTGAACAACCCCTTTAAAAACGTCGTTGCATGTGTTTGGTGTTAACAGAGCAGGCCCAACACACTCTCCCATCGACCCCCTTACAAAAGGCATTGCATGTGTTGGATGATAACGGTTCACGTCTATGCATATTTCATCAAGTGATGAACGAGAAATTTTGGCGCAATGCTTCGTCTGCAAAGCCTGAGCATCCTTTAGGGAGCGACGGATAATTTTGCTGATACCCGAGAGATTATACGCATGTTTCTCGCTGGATGCCTATTGGCCTTTTAAAAACCGACTTCCTTTTATGAGTGAGTAAGTTATCAAAACTACAACCTACCCAGCTCTAGCTGGGGGCATTGATATGTCTGGAACCTAAGTAATGGTACTATATGCAATGGTTAAAGATTGCCCTGCATTTCGATAAAACCAATTTCAAAAGTTATTAACCCATTGATGCTTAAGTATTGTTCTTGAAGTTGTCGTCCGGACTTGATACTCCAGACAATACCTTAGAATAGAAGAATGAATTCAAAAGATATTGGAAGGAGAGTTGTTGGTTGTGTTCTGTTTATCATTTCCCCTTCAAATAAGTTCCTGTCCATGCTTTCTCCTGATGATTTCAACAAAAATGTCAGGCTGCTATTGGTCGCTGTGAGTATTGATATGTTACAATTGGATCTTGATCAAAGAATTCCATACTTCATTTCTCAAGTTACCAATTTAGTTTCTTGTATCACCACCTTGTTGCCGATCCAACAGAAGTACAGACGTCACAGCGTCTGGTTCTTTATGCCTGCGTGTACCTCTTCTGATTTCTTTCTTAAAACCTCAACATGCCTTTAAACGTTTCCGAAGCCAAGACATGTAAACTATGATTTACCCTTTGGAATAAATAAATAAACACCATGAACTTTTTGTTGTATTTTAAACAAGGGATGGATCGGTGCGTTGTAATTATGATTTTTTGAATTTAGTTGAATCAGCAAATTGAAATGAATATGAGTATACATTGTCGCATGTTCAAGTCTCCGAAATAGACATTTTAATGGAAAAAAGCTTTAAGGAATTCTGAAAAAAAGTTCCTCCAGACAGCATTTTTTCTTATTTAAATTATATTATATTATGATAGTGGTCTGTTTTACCGAGGAATTCGGTTTCTGTTTTACCGAAGAATTTAGTTTCTTTTGAAACAACCATGCATAAACATCTGAAAATGTTCATTATTTTGTGAACATTTTTAATGATTTATTGCTTCGTTATTGTTTTCTCCAATAACTAAGGACCATTATTCTATTCAGATTATATGGCACTAAATGGCCTATATGTGCCGATGTGCCTTCGGGTCTCCGCTGGATCCTCATTAGCGGGTTGGTTTGATCGCTATTTAAATGAGCGGCGTTTTATTTAAAAGATCCCAAAATTCTTGGATGTATTCGTAAAGAGAAGGGAACTTCTTTCTGGACCCGGGGTTCTTTCTCCTCGACATGGCCTATGCTACTGAGAGCGAAGTAAAAACTAAATCCTCCGCCTCCTCCTCCTAAAGTTCTCCGCCTGATACCTTGTATGCAGCTAGCTATCTCCTGTTAGTTTGCTGCATGCTAAAACATAAACAGTGCCTTGCTCATAACTATGACCTATATACTATATACTGATGAAACCAGGCAGATATGATACATGACTACGTCTCTTATACTTCCCATCTCATAGATTATAAAAACTAGGCGGTTGGATATCATTCTGTATTAAGTGGTGTGAAGCCTCGCGCATGAATAGCCTAGGCTGGTGAACGAAAGATAAGTTGGTTGCGTGCTCAACTATTCAGCTCTCATATAATCTGACTGGTCAGATCAGTCAGGCTGCAAGGTGGCTTTAGATAGCCGACGGCTGAGAGGACTAGAACCACGACAATGACAACGGCGAAAAGATCGGTTGACACCTACCCTTTACACTATCTGGACCCTTCTCATAGTTGGTAATGTATTGCCCATTACTTTTTAACCCTTGCTGCTGCTGGCTACTTTGGCCATACAAAATGATGCAAAATCCTAAAAAGTGATCGAAACCTGGGCAAATAGGTACTCATCCGAAGGTACACAGTGGGAGCTTTCTCACAAAATGGTTCTCACACTCCATACATTTAATTCCTGCACCAGTCGACCGAACGTCTGCCAATGCCTGGTTGTACAAATACCCATGGATAACATATCAATGAACCGCGAAGCTTGCGAATCAAAGCTGCGTTTCAAAAATAAGTTCAGTTATGAGGCCATCCATGCATCCATGCTAGGGCTGCCCATGCATATAGTGTAGGAATTAAATGCCGGTACCATTGAACATCAATTTAAACCATAACTTCCATACAGTGAATACATATATAGATACCTTTCTATCAAAGACGGGGCAATACATGACGTTTTGTAGATGCCCCCGTTTCTGGAGGAAAAAACATCGAATAAGTAAAGAAAAACAGTATCGGTTGCTCATGGAATTGTAATTTTCAACTTCTCGATTGCATAAATTCAAAACAAAGTCAAAATTGAGTACTCTTAGCTATATATCATATTTCTAGTTTCAGGCAAATTCGTTAGCATTTGATACTAAAATGCTTGTTTAAAGCGATCAAGTTTTGTTGAAATTCAATATAGAGAAAAGACCGAGAGCATGTCCTGCCTGTGTGCTGGCCTATGTGGGTATATGAGATAGTTGATCTCTCACGCTGTCAGTTGGTCTGATTGGTAGAATATAGTTGTAGGCTTTGAAATTTGCAAAAATCTCAAAATGACCCTAAATTCTCAAATAAATCCCATAAGCCACCTTTATGTATCTTCAACTTCGTGACCTAAGAATAAGTACATGTTGCACGTTTTGCATGCTTATTGAGATTGAGTAACTATCTTCGAATTTATTGCAAACGTTTTGCTCACATTCCCCGATCTTAGATATTTGCAGAAGGGTTAGCACTATCTCACTGAGGTTATGTTTAAGATATGAGATTACCCAAAGATTCGACGTACATTCAAATTTAAATGAACTAAACTTGTAAAAGTTGCTTTTTGTATTAAACGTCTAATGCTGCCATCTTGAATACCTCTGAGAACGCGTAGGCTTATGCTGCCTAGAAATACAACAAAGATATCAAATTTGTCCTTTTTTGGAATTTTGAAATAATATTGTTGTACTAAACTTATGTATGACATTTAAAGTTTAAGACCATTTG
>OZ012684.1:85152771-85157771 GCA_963942565.1 Maea johnstoni | reverse complement strand
ATTGCACGGGTCGAGATGCCATCTTCCCCGGGGATAGATCCTCGCAATCTGCGGTCGCTGACGTCGGAATGAGTGAAAGCTTGTCAAGGGCTCCACAGGTCATTCCAGCTATCGATCCCACCCCTAGAAAACTGCAAATCAATACAAACCTGCCTTAACGAGAATGGCCAAGCCACGATGAAGAGTATGGACAGAAATAAAAATAAAGTTTCGCTGAACGAAATGGAAAAGGATGATTTGACACGTAATGAATGCGAAAAAGATGAATATTTAATTAGTCCAACGCTGCCGTCAGGTGGCGCCTCATTTGTGGGTCAGGACGAAGGTGGATTAGAAGCGGCGGCGCCGAATAGCTCAGATGCAGACGATCATGCATTGCACAGCGGACCCTTGTTAAAGGTGGACGCCAATAAAAACATCGGCAACGGCGACAGGCCAGCCGGGCCCATCGCCGGAGTATCGACGAGCAGACGATCAATTAACTGATGATTCCTCCTCGCGCAGAGATTCGCCAGGTCCCGCCCGCCAAGACGTAATTGCGAGCGACAGCAGCAGACGAAGCCGGGAACGTCAGGAGGAGGATGAGCAGTCGACGACATCTCGGCAGGCAGCCACCGCCGCGGCGCTCGGCCGCCACCATCGCTCTCTCTCCGAAGGACACAATCACAGGGAAAAGAGGGACCTCGAAACGCAGGGAGTCGACGCTAGGTGGCCTACAAATGTTCTGGGCGGAAAAGGAGGAAAATGTCCTTCGTCGATGGTCTGTATCGCGGTGGACAGGTAAACAGCACAGACGATTGCCAAAATAACAAAATAACCAGACCTTGGCAACTAGGAATAGAAGGGGCAACAGCGACGGTGTCGCCATCTCGATTGACAATACCATTACCAATGGCACTGCCTTTAGACAAGAAGGACAAACGACAATGCTGCATTCGCGACAGCGCCTCGAGCTCTGATGATGAAAATACAGCGCCAAAAAATCTTACAGACGTACTGCGCTCAGGAAAACCTCTACAGCGAATTAACAGCGAAAAAATAGGACGGCTTCCTAGACCTAGCTTTGGGCAATGCGTCGGCTTGGCAAAAGCCATACAAATCCGAGTTAGACTGCTCGCAGTGCGAAGATAACTACGAAATGGGCCGTTCCTTCCCCTTATCGCCACAGATGAGGAGAGCCTCCGAATCCTATGGGAGAACGAACGTGGGGAGCATGGCTTCAATGATAGTAACGTAGCAGTAAGTCTAAGGGCTGAATACCCGTATACGAAGAAAAAATGGTACGTCGATATTCGTATATATGTTCTTTGCTTATGCCTACTCTATCTTCTACGAGGGGTGCAGAGTGCGTACATGGTGGCAGTTCTGACCACCATAGAAAAACGGTTCGGTTTCAGCAGTGCCGAGGCAGGGCTACTCACGAGCGCGGACACTGCTGGATATTTGATATCAATCATTTTTATCAGTTATTACGGATCCGATTCCCACAAGCAAGGATACTAAGTTTTGCAGCAATTCTCATTGCGGCAGGCTGGCGTCATCTGTTCCACGCCGCATTTTATTTTCGGAGGGGACCCAAGTGCCGGGGTGCACCCCGTCAAACCACACAACCTGAAAAACACCTCTGACACGGACCTATTATGTCTTCCTAGTGAAAAAAATCTTCCGATTAAGTCTAATTTGCAGACTCCACCAAGCTGCGCGGCCTCAGATTCGGTTGGCTCGGTCAGCAATTCGTTTGCCTACTTCGTATTGGCCCTTGGACAGACCGTCCTGGGGATAGGGGCATCGCCTCTCAATAGCCTTGGAGTAACGTACGTCTACGAGAACTGCGCCGCCTCACAATCTTCCTTTTACATTGCAAGTACCAGCTTCACTTTTCATTGCCTGCAGCTTAACGGGAGAAGAGATACTAGTATGCAATCAGCAATCATTGGCCCGCTCTTAGATAAACCAACCTACCTTGCAAAACAATAGGTGTTTTCCCATTCCCTCTGCCTTTGCATATATACATCTGTATGTTTACGTATATACATTTGTGTAAGTTTACTATTACCACACCATTTAATGAAACGTCTATCGTTAAGAGTTTTGAAAAAATGGAACAATACTGGTTCTAATATAGTGGCAGGTTTATATTACAAAAGGGTCCATTCCTTTAGATTTAAATAACTTTACACTATATGAAACAAAAAGAAGAATGTTGACAGCTTTTATTAAGAGGAAAAAGTAATAGGTAAATGTTTTTTGTCTCGACAGCAATAATTGCTATTGCGTTACAATTATCAAAACTTCAAAATATTTTTATATGTACATTAAAACCTTGCATGGTTATTTCCTCAGCATCATTCAAATTAATAACCATTCATTTCAGCTACAATCTGATAATCAGAGAGAAAAGCTCGTCTTGATAACATCAAAAGTGCTAATATGATGCTAAACCCGCCCTTATATATTAGTACACATTGAGTTATCCTACAGAGAACGTAGAGGGTACTTTACTACATAGTGCATGTATTTGTTATATATATATATATTTATATATATATATATATATATATATATATATATATATATATATATATATATATATATATATATTATATATATATGTAAATATATATATATGCATATATATATATGTATATATATATATATATATGTATATATATATATATATATATATATATATATATATATATATATATATATATACATGTCATTATAAGATTGACTCGACAAGCATTTGTTTACGCAGATATACGGTACCTAGCACTATATCCTTGTAGGTCAGCATTAGCCAGATCATTTCAATTATTCTACAGAATCTAGATACTAATATAGCCATTATTCCTATCTTAATGCGCAAAACAATAGGATGGAGAGGTCGTTAATGCCCCGGCACTGGTGCTCGTCCTCTGCCTCTATTTGTCTGCAGTCCAAGTGCATGCTCACAATGTTGATCAGCTGAAAGCAGCCTACAGGCTTGATTACACAGCATTTCCAATAGAGTCCTGACCCTATCATACAAATACAGATGATTACAAACCACCAGCAAATAACACACCTATTTGCATGAATGGCGTCTTTCTTTTTTCTGAGAATGACTTTTGATATCACTATTTCGCAACATTGCCCCCGTTTTTAAAAAAGATGGTCGAGTTTTTAGACTGCCTTTGGCGGGTTGGGTCTGAGACGGTTAAGTACTGAGTCGGTGTGCAGGGAGTATATCTGGACTCAAGTAAACACCCATCTGGAATAATGGTTTTAAGTGCTTAGGGGGCACATGCACTGAATAGAAACCGGTGTACTTTGTTTTAGTTATTTATATTGGTAAGGGTTATAGACAGCTAATATCAAATCAAGTAAAATGTAAAGAATACATCTGTTCAGTAATTATGGCCGTTAAAAACTGCATTTTGTGTAATGTACATGTACTAGAGGTAAACAGAATCTCTCTGGCTTGGTGTGAGCACACCATTAAAGATTCAATATATAGTAACAAATTGGTTATATTTCCAGCTTTCGAAATTCGTAAAAATTGCATTCAATTGCAATTCTTAAATTGGCAAAATAAAGAAAACAATTTCTGTATGAATTCATTATTTGTATTCGATTTAGTCCACAACTAGGTATAGAAGGAATGACCGTATAGTTTAAAACCCGGAAAGCGCATAAATCTTCAGTTTCTTCTAAAATCAGTGGTTTGGCGCTGTTCGAACTTAACAATATGAAGTTGGTTCGAGTATTTTCTTCAGAAACATTGTACATTATGATTTTTTGCAATTCACCTTTTCCTAATCATGCAATGATATTGGTACATGGAATATTCCAAATAGGCAGAGCTAGGGGCTAGAATGGGGCTTGTGTAATAACCTTATATATGTGTAATATGGATTATGGACTATTACTCTGTTCAGGACATTTTCTTTTGTAAAATATTGGATTGCAGTTTAGCGTTTCCTAATCAAGCAATGCTAATGGTACATGGTACATGTGTGATAATCTTATACATATATATATATATATATATATATATATATATATATATATATATATATATATATATATATATATATATATATATATATATATACATATATATATATATATATATATATATATGTATACATATATATATATATATATATATATATATATATATATTAATATATATATATATATATAAATATACACACGCACATATATATATATATATATATATATATATATATATATATATATACATATATTTATATACATATATGTTTATATATATATATATATATATAATATATATATATATATATATATGTGTATATATATATATATATATTATATATATATATATATATATATTATATATATATATATATGTATATATATATATATATATATATATATATATATATATATATATATATATATATATATATATATATATATATATTATATATATATATATAACGTTATTTAGTAAAACATTACTAAATATATTTTGTTCATCCCGTGTAGGTATCGTGGCGAGTATGTATGCGTTTGGGCCGGTGTTTTGGTTTTATGCTAGGAGCTCTTTGTCTTCGATCATACGTGGACCTTACAGGTAAATAACAAAGCTCATCACTGACAAGTCGCATCTGTGCTTAATTTGGTATTATAAATATTCTATAATAGTATATTGGTGAATAATCTTTGATTGTTTTAACGCATAAACAATCATACATTTTACTCCATCGATACAATT
The DNA here is from genome assembly GCA_963942565.1 of Maea johnstoni. NCBI lineage: Eukaryota > Metazoa > Annelida > Polychaeta > Spionida > Magelonidae > Maea > Maea johnstoni. The sequence continues at coordinate 85,153,027 of OZ012684.1, read as the reverse complement.
ACAATCAATTGCATATATACGATATGTTCAGTACTCTAAATCCTGGGACAATTGGCTCCCATTGTTTATGCTTTGTATAGGCTCTATCACACCATATGGGTCTTTAATTGTCCGTGTCAACCAAGTTGGTATATCATCCATTTGCCTAATTAGCATTCCCAGTATTCTTCCCTGCTTTTCTTTTTTAACTTGCAATATCTCATTAACATGAGGTTTGAAGAGTATAACCTCACGTCATTTTTTCCTCACAAATCAT